>JAQQZY010000019.1:8461466-8473073 GCA_030068375.1 Ostorhinchus rueppellii | reverse complement strand
GGCTGAGCCCGGCCACCCTGCGAAGGAAACTCATTTCGGCCGCTTGTACCCGCGACCTCATTCTTTCAGTCATTACCTAGAGCTCATGACCATAGGTGAGAGTCGGAACGTAGATTGACCGGTAAATCGAGAGCTTTGCCTTTCGGCTTAGCTTCCTCTTCACCACAACGGACCGGTGTAGTGTCCGCATTACTGCAGACGCCGCCCCGATCCGCCTGTCGACCTCCCGCTCCGTCCTACCCTCACTCGTGAATAAGATCCCAAGGTACTTGAACTCCTCCACCTGAGGCTGGACTTCCTCCCTGACCCGGAGAGGGCACTCTACCCTCTCACAAACTATCCTGTTACAATAAAATATGAATAACCTAAATAAATATGAACAATCTGAAGGAAATTTAGCACAATTTGAACCATTGACTGCTGTTACTCAGTGTTTAGTGTGTTTGTAGATCTGACCCATAATGCACATGTACAAATAAGTTGAGAAAGAATATTGTTGAAATTGCACATATTTTTCTTAATAAATTTCAGTTTTTTCAGGTTATTCACATTTCCTTTGTTTGGATAGTTTATAAAAACAAGCACTTTCATAAATTAATGGAGTTTTTTTTTTTTTTTTTGCACTAAAACCATTATTTACTGGTCCGGCCCACTTGAGATCAAATCGGGCTGAATGTGGCCCCTGAAAGAAAATGAGTTTGAGACCCCTGTTCTGTTCTAAAAGGTGACACCAGTATATTCTGAACTGTATATCAGTTACATATATCAATTATCATCTCATAGTGATAAATAATGTGTTAGTGTTGGCATAAAAAACACATATTGTTCCATCCCAGGTTGGATTTAGTTACAGTAAGGCTGGGTAATCTGGCCTAAACATTATAAGAGGAGGTAGAATCATGATCCACAATGTGAATCACAATTTTCTCACCTCTTATAAAATGCAGTGGAGTTAAAAGGAAACTGTAACAAGCCTGTTTTCCAGATGCTAAGGCTGTGTACGGTAGGCTTTCATTACTGTTGTCTGACCTGAAAGTCTGCTTGTTTGCATCATCTTTTGTCCAACATTATTGCAGTATTTTTACAATATCATTAGTCCACATTTTCCTGTGGACTATATACATCTGTGACAGCTGGTGTGTTTCCATTCATTACTTCGACTGTGGTGGCCTAATTTGTCTGGCCGAGTTTTATAATGAATGAAAAATGCTTTTACACTACGGCGTAACTGTAAAGCATCTGTGTAAATGAGACTCACTTCAGAAGACGGACCAGCAGATTACAGACTTACAGTCATCCTTCACTGTATGAGCTCATTGTATCAGTTATTATTTCTCAACAAAACAACACGTTAGACTCAGCATGTTAAAGTAAAGTAAAACAGAGCACTTTTGGTTGTAGCAGAAATTAACTCCCTCAACTAGCTTTAACCCTTTATAGGTCACTTAAACAAATACTCTGAAATTCTACATTTCAACCTTAGGGCTGCATCTATAAACAGTTTGTGTGAATTAAAACATGCAAACTCATTACACACGCAAAAAAAAAAAAAATTGATTTACTAACAGTAACGCACTCAGGCTTGATTCTTTCAAAGGTGCAAAATAGCGTCTGCATCCAGTTAGTACGTTTGACACAATGAATATGAAATATTCATTCATTCATTCATTCATTCATCTTCTATACCCGCTTTATCCTAACTAGGGTCACAGGGGTCGCATGGAGCCTATCCCAGCTACTTAAGGGCAAAGGCGGGGTACACCTTGGACAAGTCTCCAGTTCATCACAGGACTGACATATAGAGACAAACAATCACGCTCACATTCACACCTATGGGCGATTTAGATTAGCCGATTAACCTATCAGTGCATGTCTTTGGATTGTGGGAGGAAACCGGAGTACCCGGAGAAAACCCACACAGACACGGGGAGAACATGCAACACAGAAAGCTCCAAGGTCCCGCCCAGGAATCAAACCCAGGGCCTTCTTGCTGTGAGGCACGAGTGCTAACCACTGCATCACCGTGTCACCCGAATATGAAATATTTACACACAATTGTGCATGTGCCGGGAGGAGAAAATCTAAATAAATTTAGCACACGCTAAGTGATTTATCAAACATGAAAGTGGTTTTGCTCAAAGAAACTGCGTCTGTATTTAGCGCGACTCAAAGGGAGTTGCTGATGGTTTGGATGGTAAATACACACATGGAAGAGGTTATTGTCACAAGAAGTAGACTTCAAAATGATGAAATGAGATGCAGAGAACACATTTTTCACTCTTGTATGAACATTTTTGGGATGACAGAAGAAACGATAACTAGAAAAGCACTCGGAGAGCGCAGACCTCTGCCAAGGTAATGTTTCTACGTTCCTCCACTAGATGGCGCTGAATGACCTCATAAGCAACTCAGTGCCGTCATGCCCTATCTCCCAATGATAAAGAAACCTTGAAAAATTCCTGGATCCAGACAGTGATCCGGATCACCAGCAAAATGTAATTCACTGTGTACAGCACTTTGGTCAACCTTGCTTTAATTTGAAAGTGCTTTATTAATAAAATCAGAACTGGAATTCCAACAACATAATGCAATACTCTAGTCTGGACATCTAAAGCACATGTTAGGAAAGGTTTTTATTTATTTTTTTAAATTTGTGTTGCTTCTTTTTTTAATGACATGATCTGTATCATCCTTGTAAAAAGTAGATCATGTACTGATTTATGACTCCCAATCTCAGGTTGTGGAACATCAAGAGCTCTGATCGGTCCTTTTCTATCCTTTTATATTTGTCAATTTCATTTTGCTGCAACAAAACGATAGCATCTGCCAAAAAAGAAAACCATCTATCATCTCAAAATTTGCTCCATCATTTATATTGCTGTTCTGCAATGTACACTCTCTCTAGCAATATAGTTCATCACAAGAGTGAGTTTACAAAAGAACACTGTCAATCAATCAGAAAAGGAAAAGGAAGCCAAGAAGAAGGAGATCAAGGAAATCAGACATAAAACAAGGAGCTGCTTCTGTGTACGGACGGGGTTTGGGTATAAAAGCCTGACACTGACAGTAAACTGTGCTAATTATGTCACAGGATGAAAACCTTTTTTTTTTAACCACTTCAGTAATATTATTATTATTGTTATTATTATTATTATAAACTAAGGCACTCCTGTTATCAATGCTATTTCAATATTGCATACAGTGTTTTTTGTTTATTTTCTTTCCAAGCTATTGAATGAAAGACAAAAGAAAATCTAATATGAATAATTACCTCCGCCAAGGAGGTTTTGTTTTATGCCGGCATTTATCTGTTTTTCTGTTTGTGTTCAAAATAACTTGAAGTTTTGAATGGATTTAGATGAAATTTTCAGGAATTGTTAGGAATGGGACGAGGAGCAAGAGATTTAATTTTGCTGGTGATCCGGATCACTGTCTGGATCCAGGAATTTTTTAAAAGGTTTCTTTATCACTGGGAGATTGGGCATGACAGCACTGAACTGCATATGAGGTCATTCAGTGCCATCTAGTGGAGGAAAGTACAAACACTACCTTAAAAATGTTTTTAAAAAGGACAAACGCTACCTTAAAAAAAAAGGACAAACACCACCTTATAAATTTTTTTTAAAAAAGGACAAACACTACCTTAAAAAAAGGACAAACACCACCTTATAAATTTTTTTTTAAAAAAAGGACAAACACCACCTTATAAAAAAAAAAATTAAAAATGACAAACACTACCTTGCCAGAGGTCTGCGCTCTCCAAGTACTTTTCTACTTAAAAAAAAGTAAATAATAATGGACTGCATTTATATGCTACACTTTTCTGCACCTTCATGGCGCCCAAAGCTCTTTACAGAGCCTCCACCCATTCACACACACACACTCATGCACCATAAGATAAGAAGAACTACATCAACTCCAGTGTGCAGTGATGATGTTATATACACTATCTGGATATAAGATGACTCCTTTTGGTCGTGCCGTGCTGTTCATATCTATACTACGCTTTGACAGTATATTCCAAACATCTGTTTTGAGGTCACTGAGGGCCTGTATATGTGTGAGATGTCTGTTTGGCTGTTCTGAGCTAATGCAACCCCTCTGCACATGAGACCTGAGATAATCAATACTCTGTCAGACATACTTAGAGCACCTCAGTGTTAAAGCAGCTGTAGGGAAGATCTCTTCTGTCTCAAACAGATGAAGCCACCAACCTTACGTCCCCAAAGAGCTCCCATCTAAAGACAAGGGTCGTGGCTATCCACTTCTAATCTTCTCTAGGCTCAGAGACGGAAAAAAATAGGGAAGCAAAAAAAGAAAAAAAAAAAAAAATGGAATTTGCACTCAGAAGTGGCTGGAGCACAATAATTGCGAACAGACAGGTTGGTGAGAAGAAATGTGACAGTCTCAGATGATAAATTGATTTTCACTTAAAATGAAGCACATGTTTTTACATTATAAATTTTAAGGGAAAAATAGATGGAAATTCACATTGTCAGAGTTTCCGTCCCCTATAATATGTCATCGCTTTTGGAGTACATCCTGTAATTTTACACTTAAATTCGCAAATGTATCTGGCAAAGTGGTCAAAGTAATGTAATACAGTAGAGGGTCATAACTGCTGCTAAATCAGATTTTCCTCTTAAATGATCAGATGAATGCATGCGTCTTGCTGTGAATGCTAAATTGTGGCTCCCTCATCTCAGATACTCTAGAATTGCGAATAAACGCCAAAGAGAGAGCGTTCTCATTTCAATCCATAAAGCGTCGTCAGGATTTTTCATCTCTTTAGCGAGGATGGGGCCCGTTTCACTCAAGCCTCCCATCTCAGGGTTTCTATAAGAGCACGTGCCTCATTATTGGGTTTCATCTCCCGCCATATTTTCTCCTATGGGAAATCCATTGTTTCAGTATAAAAAGCATCTCATTTCACTCTCTGATTTGTTTACTTGGCTAATGGGACTGCAGTGTCCTTTGTTGAGCCTTTGCAGAGCGTGACAGAGCTGTGCTGTATTGTGCGAGCAGAGTTTGGCTAGAAGAGAGGATGAATCTCACCATTTGATATCAGGGACTCTTTCATGCTAGATTTAATGACTCTTCGCCAGCTGACATAATTGCACTTTCAGATTTTTAATAAGAATTTTAACATAATAAGGGAGTAATGTGGAATGTCGTGAACACCACTTTTTACAAATGCTTTCCTTTTTAACTGTGATAATAATAGTAATTACAAAGATAATATGCTCTAATTGCTAGGAGGGAATAAATCACTTTCCCCCCTAATCCCATATCTGCTAGCAGCCTTCTTCTGCTCACATTGTCTGGTCTTGCAACAGGTTGCATCAGACATTAAAGGAATATTTGAACATACAAACAAGCTGTTGGTTTTAACATAGTATCAGCACTGCGGATACCTATAATTATTTATGGTTTAATTCAACCAGTAAGAAACTATGTTCTCCACTGTCACAGGACATGAGTGTCTCTAAATTTTACCCTGTGGAGGTAAATGCATAATTGAGGTTTCATTTGTACAATTTGGCAGCGATCACACTGCATCGACTTGATTCGCTTTTGTTTGCTCACATTTTTAGACCGTACTCTGCTGAAAGTGTGAGAGTGGAAAACAAGCTCTGCCATATTTTTTTTTTTTTTGTCAGATGAAATCTATGAAACTCCAGTTACGCTGTAAGTAAGGTTGAAAGATTTTACATTACTCAGAGAGTTACGGAAATTCTGCAACCCTTACAGTGTTGGCACCCTTTCAAAGCCAACTAAACTCAAACCAAACAGGTTTGCAGAGTTACTGAAATGACTCACCGCAGAGACTCTGAAAAAAGATTTTTACTTGCCAGTGACACAATCCAAACTTGCCAAATGTACTATCAAGACATCACAACAACACCCTTTGTGCTTTAGTTCAGTGAATGACGATGCCAGCTTGGCTAATGCGCAGCTCTCCTTGGCTCGCTTTATCAGAAAACATCACTGCTCGAGCTGTTGTCACACTAGAAAATGCTTCTCTCTGCATCTCACAGAGAGTCCTTGGGCCATCACAGGGTGAGATGCCCATTGTTTTGTTTATACAATATCAGAGGTGCCGGCGCCTTAATCTCAATAAAGAGGGCCATTGGACTGAATTATTTGTATGATTGCCCTTTAGAACTGCTGTCAATGCTATTCTCCTTATCTGGCTTCTCAAAGCGTCTCTCTCTGCAAGAAGGCTATGTGAGGGGAATACAATGCAGGCAGTTCAGACGCCACAAAAGGGCATTGCATTAGAAAGCCATACCTCTGCTGTGTGACCTTTGGCTATGCTGGGGAGGTCGGCTGAATCCCTGTGGACACCCAGTCAGCTCCAGTCAAGGGAACAGAATAGATTCTAAATCTGTGATTCGAGGTGCGCACGTCAGTGAGCACCCGGGCAAATGGCAACTTATTGTTTTCCCTATTTACACTTTTGAATGTTCCGCATGGGTGGTAAACAATGAACTGTGGCAAAAGCACAAAGTGTGTCTCACACCTGGATATGAATCAGATATGGATCAATGTTAAACATGCAGCAGAAAATGTTTCACCTTTATACAGCATGTATACACGGAGTCAACTGTTGAAGGAAAATGTCTGACTACTAACAGGATGTTTCACTTATTTGACAGGTTCATAATGCGTGTCAGTTGTAAGAATGGCATATCAACACTTGTACCATTCAAATATTCACACCCAGGAAGATCCTGTCAATTCTAAGATGTGACCTCTGTGTCTGTTTTTTTTTTTTTTTGTTAAGTGTAAAAGATACTGTATCTTTGTCTCAGGATAAAAGAAAAAGCAGTACTTAATTGCTTGAAAAAACATTTCAGATTCTAAACCATGAGTCATGTCAGGCTACAGAGATACGCTAAGGCCCCTGGAGAGATGAAGAGAGGGGATTGTAAAAGCCTAAAATGGGATCATCTTGGCTGAGCTTTTTTTTTCCACAAGCAGAATGGGATAACATTTCAAACACTCAAGTACAGAATGCTGTCTGCTGTAATATGGCCACCTCCTTTAACTGGACTAAAATACACGGTACTTCCAAATGCACTTCTGCTGTGCCTCTACTTATGTTGGACTTTTCTGACCATCTGGTTACAGTGGTGTCACGTAACAAAGTACAAATGCTTTGTTACCTTACTTAAGTAGAAGTTTTGTTCATCTATAATTTACTGGAGTATTTATTTTTCATCTGGCCTTTTACTTCGACTCTTTACATTTTAAAAATAGCCTCGTTACTCCTATTTCATTCCACTTTTGTCATCATTCAAATAAAAAAAAAAAAAACAACTATCCAGATAAATGGCACCATCCGAATAGAGCGAATTAGATTGTGGTTTGGATGAGAAGTATAAACACATCCCAACACCCTTCTGATTTGACTGCGATCCATCACACCCGATATTAATATTATAATTTAACATTATAGTCATTACAGCCTTTAGAAACATGTTTTTTGGGGAGCTGTGGTAGTGCAGTATAGGCCACTGTGCACCACCTTAGCTTTTTTCTCCTTACATTTACTTTTATGCTTTAAGTAGTTTTGAAACCAGTACTTTTACACTTTTACTTCAGGAAAAAGCTTGAGTTGATACTTCAAGTTCGACAGAAGTCTTTTTAAACCCATAAAGACCATAAGAGTCGCCGGTGACACAAAACATCTACAGATCTAAACCATTTAATACCTGTTGATCCACTAATCCTATCAATACATGTAAATAAATGGTGTAAAATACAGTTTTTCATCTTTTCGTGGTCATCAGATACACTGTAAAAAGTAAAACATTAAATCAACTTAAAAATATTTCTTCAATAGGCCACATATAAAAAAAATTAGTTGAGTGAACCAAATTAAATTACATTCAATATAATTTAATTTGCATGCAACAAATTTTTTTTTTATGTGTGACCTATTGAAGAAAAAATTTTAAGTTGATTACATTTTTTTTTTTTTTTACTTTTTACATTGTATGACCCATTTGTACATTCAGAGGCTCTGTAGTTACCATGGAAACACTATCACCTTCTACAACATTGATTCACCAGTAAAACCTATGGAGTTTGATAAATGATAGTGGATGGACACTCTTGTTTTTTACATTCATTTATCAATACCTATGTTAAAAAAGTACATTTTTCCTAATTTTTCCCTATTTTAATATAATCAACTTTTAATTAACTGACTTTTAATGAACATCTACATGAACTGTGAATTAAATATAGGACAATATATGATTTTAACCCAGAAAAAAAAGCAAAATACAGAGGATTATATTGTTAAAAAAAAGAAAAAAGAAAAGTAATAAATCAGTTGAGAAATGTATAGAGGAAAAATTCATTTGGGAATGGCCACAAAAGTAGCCCTGGGTCTTTATGGGTTCAACCCCCATATCTATACTGAATACTTTTAACACGTCTGGATACGATGGGCCAACATGAACTTTTCAGCTCGACATTAGTTTTAAGACATTTCTGTTTATAGTTTACTCCCATTTGTAATCAGAGAAAGTTATTGCCACGAGTTCTATTTAATTCCCCTTAAAAATATCAAATTGTCATAACTGATACCACAGACGCTTTGTTGTGGCTGCCAGCATCACCATTATCACCATCATCATTATCATTAAGATACTTCTTTTTGTGCGCAAATCAACAAATCACAAACTCAGCATACTTCATTAAACAAGTTAACCAATCATGACTAAGCACTTAACAAGTGAGTTCATTCCAGATTGTAAACAGGACACTCACAATGCTCTGGGTGTCGATGTGGCAAAGGAGCACGACTCTGCAAAATCTGACGAGGAGGACGTTAAACAGCCCACCGGAGCTGGGAGTCTGTGCACTGGATTGAAAATGTATCCAGTGGATCTCATCATGTTTCTGTTGGTGTTTCCTTCGCCGTACCTTCAACCTTTCAGTTGCCCTATGATCATACGCAGCAGTACATCCCCTGTGCTCGTAAAGGCAAACATGTTCTGACAAATTGTCCAGTTAGAATAAGGTTGTGGCAGAGAGAGGTGTTTTTGTTTGGCACTGAAGCACAACTGAGCACAAAAACTAAGTCAGAACTAGCTGTTGGCTCCCAGCTGCATGTAGCGGAGCTCCATTTAGAGGTCTGAGCCGGCTGCTAGCACGGCCACACCACCATCACTCTGAGCTTCTGCCTGTTTCTGTTCCATTTCTTCAGCTGTCGTCACTGAATCCTTCAAATCTAATGTAATTTCAGTAATATTCATTCATTTTCTACAGTTGCTTTATCCTCACTAGGGTAACAGGGGTCGCATGGAGCCTATCCCAGCTACCTAAGGGGAAAAGGCGGGGTACACCCTGGACATGTCACCAGCTCATCTCAGGGCTGACATAAGATGCTTTTCCATTGACTCTGAAACATCGCAAATATAACTTGCGCATAAAAATGTATCTGATGGTAAAAAGACATTTTCACCAAAACTCATTTTTTGATTAAAAGTTTTTGCGCTGGCAAGAAGTGGATTTTTGGGCGTTGTGAAGTTGATATATTCTGCAAAACCGCAACAGAAAGACTTTTATTTTTCGCAAATAGTCATGTGGGAAAAAAATGGATGTGGACAGACATTACAACAAGCGAAGAAGAGTTTTTAACAGAAACATGGTGTGGTATGAGAAGACACACTAGGAAACTGAATATTTTGTTTTATTTACTAAGTAATAGGGGGGTAATATATAACAATAATAATGCATATGTGTGCAAATAAATATAATATTTACGTTTGTTGCCATGTTTATGGAATGACTTAATGACTTTATCTTGCAATAATAAATAATCGCATTTGGGATTTAACGGAAAAACTGACATTACACAATTCTGTTTTTTCGACATTTAGTAAATATCAGTGAAATTTTGCCCATAAGCCTTATGGAAAAGTGACTATATCGAGATAAACAGTCACTCATCTTCACACCTATGAGCAATTTAGATTAACCCATTAACCTGGTGGGTCATCACATTTTTTACTCTTTTTGTTTTTACCATTGTTGGTATGTGATTATTGTTGTTTACCACGTTGGTATGTGTCACTTCCATCACCACTGTTGGCATTGGACTGTTGTTAAATATATAATATTACACATAGACAGACTATCATTTTAATAGTTATTGTGTAATATACTTCAGTTTTGCTAATCTCTTGTTTCTTCATCAGTGTGACTCAGAATAGATGTAAATTTATCATTAATGAAGCTAATTTAATGTCTTAAGTTGTATAAACGAGAGAGGGGGTGGGATTTAATAAGTTTTCTTCCCTCTCCTTTTCAAGCAGTACTTATTGAAGTCGTTTTGTTATTGCTGATGTACTTGACAAGTGTTTTGTTTTTTTTCCGTAAATTTACAAAATACTTCATGCATCTGCTCTGCCATTGGCTCTTTGTATTCATGAATTGTTTCGCTCAAAAACAAAACAAAGAAACAGACAACCTATCAGTGCATGTGTTTGGATGGTGGGAGAAAGCCGCAGTATTCAGAGAGACATGGGGAGAACATGCAAACTCCACACATGGACTGGTGTTGGAATCTTGCTGTGAGGCACAAGTGCTATCCACTGCACCACCATGTCGCAACTTCAGCAATATGCTAAGTGGGATAACAGTTCAAACTCAAGTTTTTTAGCCACCCAAAGTGCGGATGTTCAGCATATTTGTGTGTGTAATATATTAAACAATTTAATATTCCTTTTCTTTCATACCACTTCAGTGTATTTTATTAAACAGTTAAGATTCCCGGCCTCAGCTGTTGACCTCTGCGCTGAATAGTGGTTTTTCCAGAATCAAAGGCAGAGAGGATTTTAATTACTCACTTAACTGTTCTATAGCAGTTATGAGGTTAGAAAGGGTGAGAAAGGACAGTGCCAAGAAACGCAATTTACTGTTCCATCTAGTATGCTTAGACTTTGTTTCATGCCAGTTTGAGCTGAAACTTTAAAGTGAGTCAGGCCCCAAAGGAAAATGATGAGATATAAGAGCGCAGTTAGAGGTACACTGTAGGCAACATCACTCCGCTGGCTGGTCCTGACAGTAAAAGGTGACTTTCAGAGAGACATCAACACATTTGTGCCAGTTGTGGGTAAGTGTGGCAATCACAGGCTAAGTGATTATCATAATGCTGTTCCTCCTGGTGTCTCACAGCACAGAGTACACTAGAAACACCACCAAACACCTCCAATACATCACAATAACAGCAACCGAAGCAGAGATTGTGATTCTTTTCCTAGAGTCAGTTCAGGATATTGTTAATTTGCATTTTGATGTTTCAATACACCCATTCCAAAATGCTCCTGAAAACAGTTTGTGTTTTAACCCATAAAGACCCGAACATCCACCAGTGACGCAAACAATCTGATCTAAACTGTTTAATACCTGCTGATCCACTAATTCTATCAATACATGTAAATAATTGGTGTAAAATAGAGTTTGTCATTTTTTCATGGTCATCAGATATGACCCACTTGGACGTTCAGACGCTCTGTAGTTACCATGGAAACACTGTCATCTTCTACAACATTGATTCACCAGTAAAACCCATGGAGTTGGATCAAT
>JAQQZY010000019.1:8443638-8457211 GCA_030068375.1 Ostorhinchus rueppellii | reverse complement strand
TACACACAAAAAAAAAAAAACCCCCCCCCACCCCCCAAAAAAAAAAACAGACAAAAAAAACCCAAAGAGATTACACATGAAACATAATTTTGGAAGAACTCTAGAAGTTCTTTAAATGTTAAACAAAGACTTTGACGAATGATAGAAGAGTCTGAAGTAACATTTAATGACCCCGACCACAGGTTCAGCTGTTGGAGCGCACGTCTCTACAGCTCCTCTATAGGTGATTTGTGTTACTGCATGAAAATCCAGTTTTAACAGTGTAAGTATTTAAATAATAACACTGATGAAGCAGCTCTTGATGTTTGCATCACCATAGTGGTTAGAAACATAAATGTATAATTTCTTTTGACATTTAACCAAAATTTGGTAAAATGTGTGATGTATTTCAATGCAAACTCATGTATTTAGTTCTGTGAACAAATAATAAGCAGAGCCTCGTGCTGTGCAGGCGGCCTCATCAGTGGAGCTGCTGTGGAGTGATGTTCACCCTCCATATTTTTTATTTAAAATAAGTGCACCTCAAGCAGAGCGCAGAATAAATCTACTGAAGAAGACAATAATGCAGCCGTGGTGTAAATTATTCATAAAAGTTCAGCAGTTTTTTTTTGTCTCATTTGCTATTCATTTGTTGAATTGTTATCTATGTTTTTTCTGCTATTTTAATCTTTCTATGTGAACACTTCAGGCTACATATTTGTATTAAAAGCATTTTCTATATAAATGTCCAGGCCAGACTTTAATGGTCATGGAGGTGAGGTCACACAGTTTTGGCTTAAGATTTTTCACAGTAAGAGACTCCAGAATTTCTGACTTTCATCCTTAGCATCTGCCTGTATTAAGCCTGGGCAAAGATTTGTTGTTTTGTTTGATATTTGGGGAGATTTAGATATAATTATCTAAACCTTTATTTTTTTTCCCCCCACACGTAGTTTGGCCATCTGTCCCTTTATGACGAATCAAGCAAGTATTTGCACTGCACTCTTTTTACTTATATTAGCAGCATTTTCTTTATGTGTTTACTAACAGTTTCACATAATTTTAGGCAAAGCAGAAAGTGAGAAAAACAGTTAACAGCCCATAATTTTATTTCAGCATCTGAGTTATCATTGAAGCTTTTCAGCATCTAATGTATGTTTAACCCTATAACGCCAAATGTATCATATTTGATACATGAGTTTTGAAACCCTCTACATGATCAGTGATTTTTTTTTTTCTTAAACCTGATGTATATAATTAGATGCATGCAATACACAGATAATCCACCAAGGAGAAGAATTCATTCACCAGAGGCCTTTCCAGTGACACTACAAGACATAAATGAGGAAGGAGGCAGAACTTTGGCAATTTTGAAAAGGAATTACCAATTTGTTAGATATCGTCACCCTCTTAAAATAACTGCCCAAGTCTTTTTGGCATGTTGCTTAAGTCATTTAATTCTCTCATGTTCCAAGTTTGACTGACCTTGTCTTTTGTATGTCAATAGGCATTTTTTTGTTATACCTGTTTTGATTAAAATTGTTAATAAATATCATATATTCAACAAAAGATTCAGTTTTTTTGCGTTTCCTGAAAAATCTTTAAAAAATGACTTGGGCCATTATTTTAAGAAGGTGTCGATATGTTTGTGTTACGTGTTTTTTTTTTTTTTTGTTCCAAAACAATATTTGGGCATTGAGACCCGGTGTATCAAATATGACACAAAACTGAAACTTGTACATGGAAATTTACATTTGGAGAAAAAAAGGGGGGTTGTTCAGAAGGACCAATAAAGGATCCAGTTTCTAAGAACTGGAATGTTCTGTCAATAATTTAATGGTTCAGGCTTTATCAGTGAGGTCATGTTTACACCAATCATACACATCTGTGCAGCTCTACGAGAGGGTCAAAACATTAAACATCCCATTTCATTTGCAAGAGCAGTATATGCCTAAAGTATAAAATCAATAATTTGCAGTGAAAATATGTCTGTTCAATATGTTCATAATGATGAAAGACCAAAGCAAGTAAAAAATTTAAAAAAAAATCTTCAATCGAATGTGTTGCAGGCTTTCGACTTTATTCCCAATTAACATGCCTGAGTTTTCCTTCAAAGATTTGCAGCAATTATCACATACAGTATCTCTGAGGTCTGAAACACCATCCTGCCTCGGTGTTAGTTCAGCTGTGTGCTATTAGCTTGTCGGCTGGGTGGGTAGCACCTGTCAACAACCGCTGGGTCTTTGCCTGAATCCCTCAGCCTCTGCACCAGCCTTTATGTTTGTGGTGCTGTGAAGTGATTGATGACAGGTCAGCCACTTGTGGCCTCACAAAATTTCCAATTCTTCCACAGGGAAATTGCTCATTTCTTCACAAGTCTATTTCAATTTTTGCTGCACGGCAATGTGCTAAGTTTATGCATTATGCTGGCACCTGAGCACGGAATTGTGATGAATTACGGGGCACATTGGACGGAGTAGAAAAAAATATATATATTAATTCGTGTTACTTTATTGTTTGCTTTTTTCTGTGTGATGGCTTGTCAGGGGGGGTATTGTTGCGAGGTAATATAAAAGTAAGCAGGCGTGACACTCTTATTTAGATAACCACTTCGCTCGCTCTCTACCACAGTTTCTACACGACTAAAACTGCCACTGTGACATTGTCAAGGGTTCTTTTTTTAAGTCCCCCTGCCTTTTTAAAATACAGAAATGGTATCCTATTCGCTGCGCTGTAGGCTTCAAAGAGGTTATTTGTCATCATACAGATTTATGCTGTCATTCAGGGACATTTATATCACTTTAAGCTCTTTGGGTGTTCTAGTGCTGGTGCTGGGCAGACAATCCCACAGAGACCCAAGCCTCTCTCTCTTTTTTTTTTCCTTTTCCTCTTTTCTTGCATTCCTCCAACAGCAAGGGGTAACACTGTAATGAGTGTTACTGCTTCAAAGGGCACATGTCCTAACACCGCTAAAACAAAATGGTAGCTGGACGACATGTTAATAGGCCCTCTTAAGACATTTACATGTGACCAATCCTAAAAAAAAAAAAAAAAAAAATATAAAAAAAACCCCCAAAACATAATAATAATAATAATAATAATAATAATAATAATAATAATAATAATAGTACAATTACCAAACACACCTGAAATGATGTATGCACGTAAAAAATATTACAAGAATTTTGCCTTTAAGATGCAGCACTGTGTGTTTTTAAAACATGTCAAGTGTATTTGAAGCTGAACTTTAAAAAATTGCAAAAACTGAATTTTAACATGTTCATCATTTAATTTCATGCACTGTGTCATCATCCAGGGATGCTTTTTGTTATGTTACACATGGCTCAAATACATATTAGAGGAAACAGTGTTCTGCTGTTTTCTTTTTAAAATGACTGTAATATCTTTCTTTTTCACAGATAAAACAGAGGAATAATTTGGTCTGCTGATCAGTTACTCATCACTGTTATCCTTAAGGCAGTAATTCTTAGTTTGGCCATCACCATGTTGTCATTTTGGGTCCAGAAGTGATCGTATCTGGACGAAAATGGTAGAATTACAGGCACCTGAACAGTCCGAAGTGAGCTAATTCTAATGCTAAACTAGTTTATTGACTCAGTAAAATGCTAAAGTGTGAATTAGCATGGCAAAACAAAGCCATGTCACAGTTTTACAAGTTGAATCAGGACTAAGCTGTCTATCAGTTTTATTAAGCTAAAATTCTGCCTCAGCCGATGAGTAAGCTGTCATACAGACCTGTCATTCAAAATTTCTATTTGACCTGAGATCTGATTAATGGAAAAAAAAAAAAAGATGGATCAGATCACTTCTTAGAGGTTTCAGTTAAAATAGATGAGACCAGAATTAGTCCTCAAAAGAATTGGTGCATGTTTTAACTTAGTATTTTTAGAGCAAAGTGTAATATAATGGCCCTTTTCCACTGCATGTTTTCGTAACAGCTCTACACGGCACGGTTCGACTCTACCCCAAAATGGCCCTTTACGATTTTTCGTACCCATTTCAGAGGTGGATCTAGCCGTGCTGAGCTGGTACTAAAATGTCACGTGAACAGTGCTGTCCACTGACTGGTTAGAGGAAATGTTGTCATGTGCGCGACGAAGCTCGGGGATCTGAAATAATCACGCCAGACAGACCTACGTCTGTCTAGGCGTTTTCAGTAACAATAAACCACAGCGCAAACAACAGCAGCAGCATCAGTGCTTCCATCGTTGTTGTTTATTTTACTGACTGCGGCGTGACACTTTATTTGTCGCCTGAAAACAACAGCACGGCTGTGTCAACTCCGCCAACTCCACCCACTTCAACTAGTAACGGCTGGCAGTGGAAACACAACCGTGCCGGTTCGACAAATAAGTAGAGTCGTGTCGTGCCAAAGCGTGCCGAGTAGAGCCGAGTAGGGTTCGCAGTGGAAAAGCACCGCAAGTCTTGGGGGCCTTTATGGAGTCTACCCCAGTGGCTGTCAGTGGTATTACACCTTTAAGATACCTCTGCATTGGCTTCAGTTTCTGACTCTTTGGCTAAACTTCATTCATTCATTTTCTTCCGGTTATCTGGGGCCGGGTCGTGGGGGCAACAGTCTAAGCAGGGATGCCCAGACTTCCCTCTCCCCAGACACTTCCTCCAGCTCCTCAGGAGGGGCCCCGAGGCGTTCCCAGGCCAGCCCAGAGACATAGTCTCTCCAGCGTGTCCTGGGTCTTCCTCGAGGTCTCCTCCCGATGGGACATGCCCATAACACCTCCGCTAAACTTTCATGATGAAAAAAAAAATCTTAGGTCGGGATCAGAACACAAACACGGGTCCATAGAACTTGTTTTTCTCTCCATATTTGCTGTATCCTTCAAAGGTTTATCTCACATCACCTTGATGGCTTTTTCTTTTCATCAAACATATTCATGCAACTACAAAAAATATGTAAATATAACTCACTGTAAAACCTCCAAAGTATTGTCCTTTCTCTGATGCGGTCAGGTGACCTTCACGTTCTACTAATATGCATGAATTTATAGATTGAACTTAATTGGCCAATGAATCATTGTAAAGTCCGATGTAGGTGGATTCTAGAAGGACAAAACACTTGCTTGAAATTGAAATGATTGCAACAATACCCTCAAGGTTATGTGGTGTTTTTTTTGTTTTTTTTTTGGTCAAACATTATACATTTTCATAACATATAGCCAACCTCTAGAATAAAGGCGAGTTGGAGACTTTGAAATTCCAGTTGCTGAATCTTCCAAAGGATCCTTAGATACAGATGAAGCCCAGATCTTAAAGGATCCTAAGCCTCTATCCTACTGATGCTCTGATGGTGCAAAATCGATTTCTGACAGCCTGCCAGTAGAGTTCTTGTCATTCACATCCACTGCCTGAAAGCTACAAAACATGGCAAGCAGAACAGCTACATTTTCATGCTGCGGAGGGGGCTTATGAAGCAGCTTTGTATTGCATATTTCCATGTTACGTCCTATATTGTATTGTTGTGAAATATGAAGCATTTTTACTCAAATTTTCTCTTTAAAACTTTCAAGGTTCAAAATAAATTCAGTTAGTCTCGGGGAGGCAATAGGCGCGATGTGACTGACATTTATTGCATCATATTTTACTGAAAAGCCAAAGACCAGACATGGCATTTGAGCAAGTCAAGGTGGCTTATTTGAGCACTGAGACAGGCGACAAAATATTATTTATGGTTACTGTACAAGGGTAAATAGGAGAGCACTCAGTAAGAGGACACACAAATGAAATGAGAAAGCCAAGTGTAAA
Organism: Ostorhinchus rueppellii; assembly: GCA_030068375.1. Taxonomy (NCBI): domain Eukaryota; kingdom Metazoa; phylum Chordata; class Actinopteri; order Kurtiformes; family Apogonidae; genus Ostorhinchus; species Ostorhinchus rueppellii. The sequence continues at coordinate 8,451,451 of JAQQZY010000019.1, read as the reverse complement.
AGTCCTAATAAATATATCTGCAAATGTGCAGAGAGCAACACAACCAATCCATTAATTTAGAACGCTTCACATCCAGTGGGTGTTTGGCTGCTAGGCCTGAACAATTATTGAAATAATATTGAAATCACAATACGGCCGTGTTCAATATACAAATGGCAGAAGCTACTTTTTTTTTTTGATAATGATAAAATGTGTCATAGTTTACTATTATAAATGAGGCAATGCAGCGCTAAAGAAATGCCCTAGAATACAAATCATCCTCTGCACACATAAGGGAACACGTTAGTTTGGTGGAGACCCTGGCAAACATTACAGTAATTTATACTATAAATGATATACTTTAACTCATAAAGACCCAAACATCCACCAGTGGCCAAATCCATCTGCTGATCTAAACCGTTTAAGACCCATTGATCCACTAATCCTATCAATACATGGAAATAATTGGTGTAAAATACAGTTTATCATCGTTTCATGGTCATCAGATGTGACCCATTTAGATCTTCAGAAGCTCCACAGTTACCATGGAAACATTGTCATCTTCTACAGCATTGATCCACCAGTAAAACCCATGAAGTTGGATCAATGACAGTGGATGGACACACTAGTCTTTAGGTTCAATTAATGATAGATTTTACTGAAAATATCTTTTTCTTTTAATTTTTTTCTGTTTCATACAATATCTTTTGAATTTACATCTACATGATCAATGAATAAAATATAGGGAAGCAGATGATTTTCACTGAAAAAAAAATACAAAATGCAAAGGATACTACTATAAAAAAATGGTGATAAATCGCTTAGGAAAGGTTCAACAGAGAGAAACTCCATTTGGTAACAGGCACCGACACTGGGTCTTTATGGGTTAATGACCAGTCTCTAAAACCATTACCAAAACAAACATTTCTCAAACCCTTTAATATTGCATCTTGAAAATTAGAGCCAACTAGTACTTTTGACACTATGTTTATTTATTAATAACCCAAATGTGTTAAAATGACACTACTTTTATACTGGGAGCATTTGATATGCACCAGTGCTATCAACTTCTAAATAGAAGGACTGAAATAAGTTAAAGGAGATAAGTAAGGGCAGCATTATTTATTTCCAGTCATGTTTGTTTTGAGACTAATTACGTCCAATGTTCAGTTTTCTTTTATTTTGCAGTTTGTTTCTGATGTGCGCCACAGTCTGAGGGTAGTGTTGTGGGGCTTTAAATGCTAAATACTCGTATTCTTCAGTTAGTCGCTAACTTCATCTGCTTACAATTCTGTGCCAAGCAGTGGCATTTTTCGAGCCTTATTGCTAAAAGCAGGTGTTCACTGCTGACTAAAATCAACAATGCAGCTAAAGTTCTTTGTTTAGAGGTGTAGAACAGAGGAGTTGGATGATAAACTGTAGGTCTGTCACAGTATTACATACATCTATTCACAGGAGATTAATAGGTACATTGTAAAAGGAGGCAGTATCATTAGCTTGTTTGTGTTAAACACAAACACCCAGTGCATTGTGTACATTCATGACTCCTGACGAAGTTCTTCTACAGGATGAGGGTTCATCCAAGTAATTCAGCAGCCTTTATGCAGAGCCCTACTCTGATGTCCTGCAAATTGTCAATTACTTAAGCTAAGTAATATGTACCCGAGGTAGGCAAACCGTGTTTATAAAACATTTATAGTAAATGACTTGGGGTGAATATGCTCTAGCAGGGCAGTCACACTGACGATACCTCTGTAATCAGACAGAGCAGAGAACGGTGAGGGACAGGCCACAAGTACTTGGCCCTATGACATTCACCTGAATGGAAAGTACAGCACTATTCAGAATATTCAATATTCTAGCACTGTGTGGAATAAATGGATTTCTTATTGCTGCCATGTGTAACAGGTTCTTGATGTTTCAAAGAGAGGAAAGTAAACCATGACCCGTCATCACTGCAACAACATCAGTCAAACACTTTTGAAAAGTATTTGCAATGTGCTTTACAATGCAATACTGACCTTTACAATGATAGGACAGTTGGAGTACATTATTCTGACTTATTTATATAACACTATATTTATATTACACTTTTTATTGTAAAATTTTGAGAGAGGAAAAAAAAAAGGTCTAGCTTTTTTTGTTTGTTCCTACCACAGTAGCTTTTGTCATTTCATAGCAGGATTTCTTACTTGCCACCACATGCCTCTGTCACCCAAAGAAAAGTCATTCTTGATTTATCTGACAAGGGCTCTTTGAGCTCTCCTTGACTGAAAATGGTCATGGCGCTGCCTTTGCAGTGAGATGCAATGTTGAAACGTTCTTACCTGCCCTCCCTTGAAAATGTCTCTTTTTTTTTTTGCTGGAGATCTCCTCTCTATTCGGATGGTGTCTCAGTGTCTGGCAGTTGTTCAGCTCGGCTTGGTGCTCAATCTTATTAGAGGGCGGAAGGTGGTTCAGAAGGTTTACGGTGACACTGACAGACCCCAACTACTTACCCCCCCCTCCCCAGCCCCATTCTTTTTTTTCCCTCTAACACACATGACTGCACACTTCACATATTCACAGACAGCGTGATATAAACACACAACTAAAATACCACACATGTGGAGTCAAGTTGACATTTCCTCAAGGTTGTGTGTAATATCTGATCACTTGCATATAGGAGAATTATTGTTGGCATGTTGCAGAAACAGCTGTGATTTGTAGCAGATCAGTCATCTGTAATACAATTCAAATCTATTATGTGTGAACCCTCGCCTTCCAGGCCTGTGACCTTGGCTATATGCTTCTCCAGAGGCTCCTTTTCAAAACAAGTATTGTTGACTTGTTGGTCATTTGATTTGCTGGGGGCATTTGCTTTGAATGTGAATGTGGGTTGGAACTCCAGTAGTGTTTTTCAAGGTTACTGCTTGTCTTTGTGCTTTTTTCTTTCCTACCAGATTTGAGCAATTTATATAAAGGAACATAACAGCTATGAATAAGTCATTCCAGGCAGAGTAATACAGCACATTAGCACGTTAACTATTGCCAAAGCTCAGTAATCAATAGATAAATGAAAAGAAAGGCTTGAGTGTGGTAAATAATGAGGCATTGTGAGCAGGGCTATAAGCTGTTAATGCCACCTGTAAAGGCAGCAAGGCCATTTAGTGACAGTCCAGTCACATTTCTGCCCCTGTGGCGATTCTATGCATTTGCTCCCTGACGCTTTAATCCACCACCTTCCTATCGCTCAAGATCCAGCTATGGGTTGTCCTGCTATAATTGTGTTTTATCGATTCCGGCTTTAGTCTGACGCCTACATATCTCCTGTAAATGGAGCTGCACAGATACAGTCAGTTTACCTATATAAATATTTCAATAAAAAAGGCTTTGGGCATTAGGTTTTCCCAGGTGGACTTTCAGTTCCTGATCCCCCACAGTGGACCACCTCACCCCTGTACCAAGTGCTATTGACGGTGCCAGCTCACAGCCTAATGTGGCCCAACGTTATTGTGTTGAGCTCACCCCTGGTTCACACAAAGCTACCTTCTATTAAACTGAAGAGAAAAAATAGACCAAATGGCTGCATGTGGCAGCTTAGTGTTGATGTGTTATTGAATTTTTCTCTAAATATATTTCATTCCCCAGCTCAGTGTTTAAATGACAGACAGACAGGCTACTGCGGTAATTCTGGCGCCAAGTACAAAGGTCCTAAACAGGGATAATGTGATGAAATCTGTTTCCAAACAGCTCAGAATTTAATGGCACAGTCCCAGCAGGTTTGTAAGAGAGGTAACGGCTGGCTGCCTTTGAACTACAACTCCTCTGTTGCCTGACTGACCGCCGAGATGGACAACAAAGCGAATCATCCTTGACTCATTCTCTCCAGACATGAATTATAAACGCTGTTTCTCCTCTGCTACCTGCTTTTCTGTTTTTTTTCCTTCTTTGCACCTTTTATTTTCCATCGAGTGTTTTATACCTCTGGGTGGGGCGACTGTGACACTCTCTCAGTTTGTCTGAGCGTTAGGGCCTTCCCGTCTGTCAGCCTGTTGGCAGCGCGGGGGCTTTGTGAATGAAATGAAGCGAGGAGCCACCTTTACGGGGTCCCTCGATTACTTCTGAACACCAAGCCACCCACAATGCTCTCCACCTCCACTCGCTATCTCCATCTTCAAGGCATGTACAAAGTGCCCTCTGCCCGGCGGGAGTGACAGAGAGTAATAAGAAAACAGCTTAAGAGGCAGGTGCTCAGAGGCTTTCATCTTTGTTTATCGTATGTGTTTGTGATGTTTGTCTGCATTGAAGTCTCAGGTGATGTCTCAACAATGAACTGAATGGACTGAAGTGACACCACACGCCATTAATAATAAATAGTAGATTCGGCTCTCAGATGCCAAGCAGATGTCCAGTCAACAACTGAGAAGGATTTGCCCTAGAAACTCTGTCAACCACAAACATATTGGCCTAACTGGCCATCAGCTGCATCTACCTTATCAACCTAAACCACCCCCAATGCCAGACGTCGTCTTTATTTCTTCAGACTGCTCATCTTGTAAACAAACAGGACAGTGCAAAGAATCTGAATCCATTACGCATGCTAATTCAGACAAAAAAATATGTTTTCTTCCATGAGAATCAATCATATTTTGGCTTTTGATTCACAGCAATAGCCAGTAAATATTTGTCATGCTGACATGATATGTGTTGTTCATTCATGTTCCTTTTTTTCCTCGCTTTCTTTTCCATTCTGTGTTTTCTTTTATGCCAACATGATGCAAGTATTTCCGCACTGATAATCATCTGATTTACAACCTTGGTTTGAGTTACGCCTGCATGTCACCTTGATGTGAGCACAACGGCTGCCAAATATCTGTCAAAAACCGCTCCATTCTTTCTCCCCCTTTTTATGCAGCACGGGCTAGCTTTAAATAATAAAATCTGGCTTGGTCGGACGGAGGCGTGAGCCCGCTGTGGGACGTGCTGGGCTGGGGTCAGGCTGTGTAGTCAGGAGGAAAAGTGGTGCAGTAGCATAAATTAACACCTGAGCCCCGAGAGGCTGGAATGCACTGTACCCTGCTGCATCCTAAAGAAACTGAGGTTAGCATCTGGACGCTCGGCGGCTGGTCATTAGCACGCTGGGACGACACAGGGCCGTGAATGTGTGACTTTGTGCATTCTCTCTGCCCTATCGTTCATCTCGAAAAGAGCACAGATTAAAAACTGCATCACCCATCAGTCTTGCTGTGTGTGTTTGTTTACTTTGTCTCTCTTTATTACCCACTTTTAATGCGTCTTGCAGAATTTTTTTTTTTTTTGCTGTTTTTTCATTACGCCTATTTTGATGCAGCCGACTTGCATTATTCTCCTCTGAGTCGTTTAAACATGGATAATGTTACTCGGGGGTTCCGTTGTATCGATGCGTGCTCTTGGATGGAATTGGCGTCTAGCTAATAGACTATAGGAGGTAACATGGGGTAGGTCCTGTTGCTATCGAGTGTTTCATATTGGTAGGAGTAAAGTGCTGTAGGAAGTAATAGTCTTGGTGGTTGCTATCGCTCCCTAGGGCTGCAGGAGGCAATCATCTAGCTAAATGAGAGAGAGACATCGAGACAAGAGAGACAGGCTTCCCTCTGGAAAGACTATTGATGGCTGACAAATCACTGCTTTTGATGTACATTTCAAAGTGTGCCCTAACATCTACTTTTCTTTATTTATCCACATACTTATTATTTATTTATTATTGCATCATGTCCTCGCTTTACTACAAGTTTGATTATGATCAGAGCTTGTCGAATCACACTGAACCTCGGGGCGTTAGGCGTACTGCACCCGCTTGGCCTTGTCATTAGGCAGGAATATTTAGCGTGAGCGTTCTCGAGAACTAATTACCAAGCTGTCTCACTTATGCGCCCCCACCCCTGCTCACCAAGGAAATGAGGGGCTTCGAGCAAAACGTGTGTGTATGGGAGAGACAGCAGGGCTAAAGAGGGACAAGAGTGAAGTCATCTTGACATGATAAACACTGAGACAGAGCTGAATTTATCAGACAAGACAGGGCTGTGTTGTAAATTGCAACAGGCCGTAGCCCATTTACATCAAGTGATTGAAGGAGGTTTCCTTCCCACACACATACAGTACACTGTGGGTGGATGTATGTGTGCCGCAGTCAGTGTGGAGATTTCATGCAGACAGGCCTTATTCACCTAAGACAACTAACATTTATTCGCACAGTATATAATTCTGAGACGGTAGGGGGTCTTTCAATCAAAACAATAACAAAGGATGTAGTTTGATGATGTGAAATGGTGTGGGATCATGGGGGCTGTTGCCGTTGACTATCTGGTGTGACTCATCGGCAGGAATCATGTTTACAGATGAGATAATGTAGGCTTAAATGTTAATGTTTCTTCCGTTTCTTTTTTCTTTTAAAGTTTGTTGATCCTGCTTATTGTCCATTTGGAGCCTCCCGACAGAGATGAGAAGGGATCCAGGATAGGTCCCCCTTCCACAGTTTCATTCGTCAGATCCAGAAAAGAAACAAACATATGTTTAGTGTGTTTATTGTTTAGACATAACATTACATTAAGTGGCCTATTTTCATGGTATATTATTGTATTGTAACACAATTCCCACAAGTGGTATCAGCTTCTGCAGTGCTGCCAGGTAAGGTATTTTACGCGATAATGTTGCTGTGAAGATTAGCTCAGTGATTTACATGAGCCACAGGGTTTATACCCAGCAAGTTCATTTTGTCTACTTATGGTAAATGTAAGGCGTCAGATGACAGTCCAAACATGTAAAGGTAAAAAGACATCTCCTACATTAACCCTTTCATGTATGAATTATAAGAATCTTAAGACTTTTTTTCCTGTGTTTTTCTTCCTTTTTGTGAATGAAAAAAAAAACAGTGATTGATTTTTTAAGAACCTATTTACAGCTACAAAACCATGTGTTTAATATTACAAGCAAAGAAACACATATTTACTGACATACAGTGTGAAAAGTATGAAATAAAAATATCTTTAATGCTGCTAATCTGATGTGTTCTCACATTTTAACATACCTGCATGGAGATAATATGCAGAGATTTTTTTTTTTTTTTTTTAAACACTCAAGCATGTCACTGCAGATTAGGTTTATCTTGAACGCCAAATTTACAGTAGTGGTATGAATTATAGTGTTTTCCAATGGTGCATAAGCCTCCTGATGTGGAACTAAAACAATAAAATCCATAAACATACAAGAGAACACCTTTGAACAGCTGTCTACTATGATCACTGTGCATGAAAGGGTTAAGTTGTCTGAAAAAACAAAAGAAAAAATGACACTGGGTCTGTATTTGTTCATTCCTTCATTCATTTTCTGAATTGCTTAATCTATGATAGTGTCGTGTGTGGACTCAGAGCCTATCCCGGCTACCATCCAGCGAAGGCGGGGTACACCCTGGATGAGTCCCCCATTTATCGAACACTGACATAAACAGATAAATAACCGTTCACTCTCACATTCACACCAGTAGGTTATTTCAATTGACCTATCAGTGTGGATGTCTGTGCATGGTGGGAGGAAGCAGGAGTACCACTGGTCCACCACGCTGCCCATGTTACAAAATAAGACATTCAAAATCAATAGTAAGAGGAGGGCTGTCGGCACCTCAAGTGGTTTCATTACTATCCTTTGACTTAGCCAGTGGGGGCGTTAACTGAAAGGCGAAAGACTTTAGGAAAAAGGACACTTGGTTGCAAGATGGTCCGTTTACGGTCCGTGTACCATTTGTTCTTTTGTTTTTCAATTCAGAACCAAATAACAAAAAAACGGGAAAATGGGTTGTTATTTCATTATTCCGTTT
>JAQQZY010000019.1:8433462-8443538 GCA_030068375.1 Ostorhinchus rueppellii | reverse complement strand
GAAATAACAACCCATTTTCCCGTTTTTTGTTATTTGGTTCTGAATTGAAAAACAAAAGAACGAATGGTACACGGACCCAAGATGAAGCTAATCTCTTGTTTTTTCTTTAGTATGACTTAGAATAGATGTAACTTTATCGTTAAAGAAGCTAATTTAATGTCTTAAGTTGTATAAATGGGAAAGGGGGCGGGATTTAATACGTTTTCTTCTTCCCACTCCTTTTCGGGCAGTACTTATTGAATTTGTTTTGTTATTGCTGATGTATTTGAAAAATGTTTTTGTTTTGTTTTTCGTCTTGATATTTTTTTTTCCCTTAAATTTACAAAATGCTTGGTGTATCTTCTCTGTCATTGACTCTTCGTATTCATGAATTGTTTCAGTTCTTTCCTTTTTCTCAAAACAAAACAAACAAACAAATAAACAATCTCCTTTGTGTCAGCCTTTAAATTATGATTTGTTGTTCTGCTGGTCGATGAGGCAAGTTAATCTTTACCATTTTAACGTGATGGCTGAGCTACTGTCCAATGCAGTACAGCCTGGAGGAAGGCGGCAGAAACCCTGCTGTATTATTTATTATATATACTGTATTTTATGTCTGTACTTCTGTCTCCAGTGTATAACATGTGTCCTCATGCAGCTGACATATAACACACAACTCCAAGCACAGTAACAGGCCCAGTACATTTCAAATATTTTAATGGAGCAGTGTTGCATATTAAAATAATCTTAAATAATATTTCTTAATAATAACAATTCTTAAAATAATTGCCTGTCATTTTTTCAAGAAACACAAAAACTGAATCATTTGTTGAACATATGATATTTACTAACACTTTTAATCAAAAACAGTTACAACAACAGATGCCTATTGACATACAAACAAGGTCAGGCAAACGTGGAGCATGAGAGAAATAAATGACATAAGCAATTATATTAAGAGGGCGATGATATTAGAAATGTAAAATTTTTAGGGTAGAGTTTCACAGCTGGGATGGAATAGAATAGGTTTAATGAAAGTTCTTTGAAATACTTAACCAAACAACCCAATAGCAGTCGAACTCTTGGGGGATAAGTGGAGCGCTCACATTAAACATTCCACAAGAGTAATGTGAATTGATTAAATCCCCAACGATTCCACAACATTGTGTATAAGTGTGTGTGTCAGTATATGTGTATGTGTGTGTACAGTATCCCTATAGGCAAATGCCCTGATTCACAGCAGTGAAGTGAGGGAATCGGTGCATGTGGTTCAACAAAAAAAAAAAACCCCGAAAAATAGAAAAGAAAAGAAAAAGCAACGACCCTTGTGGATGCTGTGGTGTGGCTGGATATCACATGGCCAGATATTATTCCCCCAACCATTTATTACCCTGTGTGCCTTCCATCTAATCTATTATTCATTACACAATCATTTAACTAAGTGCAGTGATTACTTAAATGTTTAATGCTGCCATAATCAATATTGGGCCGAGCCTTTTAGGTGAACACAGTTTTTCTAGCATTAATGTCCCATCACCTATCGAGTCGATCAGGTTAAATTGCACTTGGTTACAGTAATCACCCTATTTAAAGGTCTTTTTATCAGTGGCAGCGAAGACATGTAGTATCATGTTAATTTCTTCTTTTGCCATTTGAGTTATCAGTGTCACTATCCGCACTCTTCAATGAGGGCACCATGGCAGGATAATGGTTTATTCTAAAAGTTGGCTTGCTCAAATGTCCCTGCTCTGCTCTATTAATGGCTGCCAAAGTCAGTCAAAGAAGAAAAATTCACTTATAAGAAAAAGAAATGTTGCACTCCAGAATAATGACATAATGAACATTGTGCTTGCCTTATGAAAGGGATTTTTCATTTTAATGATGACTGTGTTGAGAAGAGGTCCATCAAAAAGATGAGAAGTGAATTATCCAGATGTATCAGCCCACGTATCATCCAGTCTTACCATCCATTCGCCTCCAAGAATTTCAGACAATCAAATCAGATAGCAAGTGCAAGACAAGCAGCAAGAGTGTGACATTCACAGTCACGCTGTGTTCACATCGATATGGAAGCCATAAACATGCACTTGCCACCTGGATTGTGTGCGAGCGTCGAAACCTGGCTTATAGCGCCTTAATCATATCATCCATATGTAAGCAGTGGTGCTATTGAGTTCCCTTTGCATCACTTACTCCACCTGATAATCCGACCTCAATGAAGGAGCCCAGTGTAAGGAAGGAAAAGGGGGCTTTAGGTTGTCCTCCAACGCTCGCTGGTGGCGTGGATTTATCACACGCCGCTTGTATTGGTCTATCTCTTTAAAGCCTTTGAGGTAGCTGCTGTTATGTTCCTGTGCTGTGCCATGTCAGCAGTAAGTTCCGAAACACATCCCTGCATGGGAAACAACTGTGTGGAATTGGCTGCCCTGAAGGATCATGGGTAGATAACTGAGGACGAAGGTGATGATGAAAAAGAAAAAAAACTCATCCACAGCTTTAGCTACTGTGTTCACTCACTTCTCAGTTTCATGTGTTTATATCAATAACCCAACGTGATATCATGTAAATATACATGTCACTTTTCATTGGTCTGTTATCTGTACACATTATGTTGCGTGTTGTGGAAATTTTGTCTCTGCTGATGGTAAATGATGAAATGGAGACATGGCTGAGACACGGCTGACAAGATTTTATTTCTTTGCAAAGAAAGGTCAGTTCCGCACACGAGCCGCGACTGTGACGAAAAAGACCAAGGCTGAATCCCAATTCACCCCTTACTTCTACCCCTCCGTTTATGTGATGGGTGGTATTGTCCCAATTCTCAGTTAGACGGAGGGTAAGGGCTAAGGCGAAGAGCTGTATACCCCTCGAAACGAAGACTTTCCAGGACCACACTACGAATGAAGGGGTAGGAGGAGTTTCACATAATTCTTTTCAGATCATTGGCGAAATGGAAGTAAACGCAGACGAAATTTGCAGCAGTGATGAAAGAAAAACGCAAATGTTAGTACTTTCCTTGTAAACAACTTAATCATTTTATTGACCGTTTAATGCCGTTTCAGTTGTAGGTCGCATTTCTGTGGTTTATAATTCATAGCCGTAAAAAGATGACCAAAGCCCACGGAACACAGGTGGTTACAGCTGCTGACGGCATGGGGAATATTTACAGAAACAAAGATTTTGCATCTGTCTATCGTGGCATCGATAACATAAAAGGTCGCTAAGTGTTGTCCTATTTCATTGGAGAATGTTTAAACCCCTACCCGTCGCAGCTCCATTTCAAGGGGTAGTACCAAGTGCAAGGGCCAAGGGGTAGGGGTAAGAGTTAGGGCTAAGGGGTGAATTGGGAATGGGCCCAAGAGCCTCTCACAAGATTGACTTCTATAGGGTGAATCCCATTTACAAGTGACCCCTTCAGTCTCTTCAAAGGGCTTTTTTTTTTTTTAACCTTCCAAGAAAATGAACAAACACAGTAGGGAGGTTTGAGTAAAGGTACGGGAAAGTTAGCATGCAGTGGGGGGTATTCGGGATAGGATACAGGAACAAAGAAAGTGTTAGATAAAGAAGTTAAAATTCCATTACATGCATCAAATTCCCCACACACAGAGTTAGCGGTCACAGATATGTGAACTGGAGATCTTAGCGTACATTAACACGCAATCAAATGGCGTTGAATAACACATGAAAGGACGAAAATGTGTAATAATAGCATGACAAATACCATAATACATACAACAAACTAGAAAAGCACTCAGAGAGCGTGAAGATCAAACACTGCCTTGGCGGAGGTCTGCGCTCTCTGAGCGCTTTTCTAGCAGACCACTGTGCAGACCTCCGTCAAGGCAGTGCTTGATCTTCACCAAAATCTAATCGATTGGTCCTTGTATCATTCCCAAGCTATCCTGAAAATTTCATCGAAATCCGTCCATAACTTCTTGAGTTATTTTGTACAAAGACAGACAGACAGACAGACAGACAGACAAACGCCGGCAAAAACATAACCTCCTTGGCGGAGGTAAATATGATGTGGTCATTTTGGCTACAGAAAGAATGTGCCATTATATTACACAACAAAAACTATTGAACCTACTGAACACAACAGAAGACAATCTGGAATGTAGAACGTCTTCTTAACCTGTTTCATCCATGTTCAGCAGTGACTGACAGCCCAACTCTACTAAAGCCCAATATCATCTATCAACAAATAACATGTTAATTCACAGACAGAAATGGCTGATTTGTATCTTTTGTGTTTTATCATATTGGTTAATAAACTGATGTGATCAAATCTGTGCTCATTCAAAGATAGTGTGGTGAAGGACTATAAGACTTTAACCCATAAAGACCCTGTGCTTCTGCAGCAGTTTCCACATGATTTTTTCTACTCATGTATTCATTGTTAATTGATTTGTCACTATTTATTAGAATATTATCCTCTGTATTTTTCGTTTTTTTCAGTATAAATCACGTATTTTCCTATATTTAATTTTCTTATCATGTAGATGTTCATAAAAGCTCAGATTAAAAGTTGTTTTTATTTGATCAGAAACAGAGAAATCTGACACAAAACACACGTCTCCAGTATTTTACAGATAAATCAATGTTAGAGAAGATGACAGTGTTTTACCATGAAGCCTCTGAACATCCAAATCTGTTCCATCTCAGGATCACGAAAAGATGAAAAACTGTATTTTACACCAAATATTTACATGTATTGATAGGATTAGTATCTGCTATTGGTGTTGATGTGTGTAGCTGTACAATAATTACTCCTAGAGGATAATAATAATTAAGTACCTTGAACTTTGAACCGTCCGCTTCATTTCGGTGAGGGTCAAACACCACAACAATGCACTAAAGTAAACCAAACATAAATGACGTAACACCACTCTTCGGCGCTGGTCTTTGCTCTGTTGAACACAGCTTTAAAGCTCACGTGTGTGGAATTGTGGAAAACTGTGGACTTTATCAAACCATTTAGTGGTATCAGAAAAAGACTTCGACTGTAGTGTGCACAGCTATCAACCCAGATACTGAGAAAAAGCTGAAAGGCACAAACACTGTGACAAATTTGAGCAGACTAATATTTATAACAAATTCTCTGAACAAAAACTTATGCTATCATCTCAATTACAGGATATTAAGATTAAGATAGGATTAAGATAGGATAGTAACAAATGCTGCCGTTTAATTCCACACATCGTCGTCTTCATGAACATGTTTTAAATAAGTATATTTAATGCTTTTGTTATCTATTTCTACAGACATCTGACTACAAAGCATTGCTGTTGCTTTCCAATTTGTGCCAAATGTACAAATACAGTTTTATCTATCAAAATGGTAAAAAAAAATAAAAATAAAATAAAGAAAGAAATGGAGAGCAGCCAAAAGTAAAAATGCCACCAGAATTGAATGAAAATCCAAAAAATGCTTTGACAGATTTCTCTGTTCCTTAAATGAAGTATGTGTGGAGAAAAAAAAACAACAAATCTGAGGCTATTTCGTGGCATAATAGTTTTTTGGAAAAGAACAGGCACCTGTTTGGTATGATCATCTTGACGATCAGTGTTCAAATGGAATATTGACTTCTAGTGGCATCATTTAGAAATCAGCACAAAGCTAAATTGGTCCAAATATCATTGTCTTCCCTTTAATTAAAAGAGAGAGTTTGCATTAATTAGCATGAAGTGAAGTGAACTCGTGTCAAGGAGTACTATTGCTAAAGATATACTTAGAGAGGAGCCCTTTGTGCATTATTGCAAATAGCTTGACCACAATTAACATGTCTGTGGAAACAACTTCACACATACGCATTTTAATGATTCAATCAGACAGCAAGTCTTACACCATGCTCACTTGTATGCAATTATAAGCTGCTGTGGGTTGTACTGCTGCAAACATTGAGACTGTGATGTCAACAAAGGAACAGAGACAGAAATAATGCCTCTGATGTAGACCCGAGCACTATTACAAAACAGTATTAATTCCCAGTAGCATGTGTAGGCCCAGCTGTATGTGCAGACCACTGAGAACTTCAACCCTTTATCAATATGACTATGAAATGTGTATGTGTGTGAGAAAGAGAGAGTGTGAGAGAGAGAGAGAGCATGTCTAGAGGAGTTTTCAGCAAGGCGGTAATGAATGTCTCTCTGGTGGATCAGCATGTAAACACTGGAGGAGAGTGAACTCTGGCAACAGCCATTCCCATTTGGCTCAATTAGGCCAGAAACTGAGACAATCAATGGTGCTGGCCTTTCTGTCGGCCCTCCTGTTGGCGACGGCACCACACTCAGTATAACAAAATGGGAATAATCAAAGTCCATAATTAGTTGGCCTGAGAAGGTGCAGGACTGCGTTTTCACTCAGCTATAAACAGGCGACAGCGTGTTGACTATGGCAGCGCAGACAGCACATGGAGATGAATGCACACAGCCTCGAGGAAAAAGGACAAAACAAAACGCAACGCGAACACTGTGGTATATAGTTATCCCGCTGTTACACTGGGTGAAACACAGCACTACACACAAGCAAAGGCCCAAAACTCTGCACTGCAACAAATGAAACACCAAGGGAGATGTTAGAATATGATGAAAAAGTAACAGCGGCCATTTTTTTTTTTTTTTGATCAGGAGGATCACTCAGTTGGACACAGGGACACATATGACACACTGGGAAAGAGTGAGGAAGAAAGGGGGCCAAAGATAAACATTCCATGCAAAAAGGGAAATATATATATATAGAAATATATATAGCAAGAGGGTCCTTTAATGTGGTGGTGGTTTGGGAATTTAATAGCCAACTGTGGAGGGAATATGGAGGCCATGTTGGGAAAATGGCCCAGATTTTCAATGAGCATATCTGAGGAATCTGGACAAAGATGTGAGTGGTGGCTGGTGACCTGCAGAAGCATCCACCACTGCAAGAAATTATAGCAGCCACGAAGACTGCTCTAAAAGCTGCAGTGCCTGTACAAAACAATTAAAACTAGTCAAACTCAGTAGCTTATGAATAACTTACACGTGGCCTGGTTAAATAACAAAGGACACTGAGCAATTTATAACAGCACTGAATCCTGTTAGTCGTAATTAGGTAAAATTAAAAGAATGCACAAAATAGATTAAATAGTTAACAGGGAACGTGGTTTGGTTTCACATGCTCATATTTCACGAGCTGTAAATTGAAGGCCGATGATGTTCCACGGTTCCACTCAGACCGACAATCTGCTGGATTGACAGGTGGCAAGTTGAGTGTGCAACGCCACGATCATTAGTGCTTAGGACTAGAGACATAAAAATCAAAAAGATTTCAGGTCATTACTTCCCCAGACTTAACTCTTCCTTACTGTCATTAGTTTGACTTCCAGAGCTTTTGCTGACTTTCTTCATTCTGTACAACTGTGACAGCCTTAATTCAAAGCAGAAAGGTTGCAGTCTCCATGTGAATCAGTTGACTTTTAAAGCAGCGCAGTTTTACTTTGAATGTATGGATGAATGGGCAGATGAAGGGAAACCACAAATACACAATGCCGATGATTTTATTGTTGCATGATGTTTGAATTCAGCACCTAAACATCACACCATTATTTTTCGGCTGTAATGACTCATGCCTCCTGACAATTGTTGAAACACTTTGTGGAGCTTCCACAGTAGGAGTTCCACCTTTGTGTAACATCACAAATCGTTAATTTTGTCCTGGTTTGGGTTGATGTCAGGACACTTCCAGCGCATAAGTTAGCTGCTTACCGAGAACAATGGAGACGACTATGGCAAAGTAAGAACAACAATGGTGACTGGACTGTGTTTGTGCGGTGGAAATGATGGGCAGGGAGGTGATGGTGGCACAGACCAGGGTCACGCTGCCCTTGGCATTCTCACAGACGGTGGCCCGCCTAATGATGAGCAAGACTGCTTCTATGTAAATGACTGCCAAATATGCAGTTGGTGTGCAGCGGTGGTGCAGTGTGTGTGTGTGTGTTTGTGTTGGAAGGCTGTTGCACTACTTGGTGTCTGGCTCTGAAACACAAAGATAGACTAGCAGACAATATCCCGCCAACCCATACACACAATAGAGAATCAGCATGTAATTACAGTCATGGAAAAAATGATCAGACCACCCCTTGTTTTCTTCAGTTTCTTGTTCATTTTAATACCTGGTACAACTAAAGGTACATTTGTTTGGACAAATATAATAATAACAACAAAAATAGCTCATAGTAGTTTAATGTCAGAACTGATATCTATCCATTTTCCATGTTTTCTTGATAAAAAACTAAATCTCTACAGTTCTTACATTAATACCTATGGCATTGGACTGACAAAAACAGTGCTTTTCTGTCTGTCTGAGTCACATGATACACACAGGAGTTATTACTTGATTGCATAACCGTTGTTTTTGATGACTTTTGATGGATGGATATTTTTTTCCATAACTGTAGTGGTGGCATAAACGTACCTATGCAACAGTACAACACAACATAAATTATGTTTAATGTTTAAACTGAACTGGATCTGAAATTGGTAACCTCCTCCTCAGACATTTAATACTCACTGAGTGCTTATTGTTTTATACTGCATATTAGTGATGTTCGATACCAAAGATTTACATTCTGATCCGATACCAAGTCAAATTCAGGCCGATTTCAAAGATGCTGAATGGATATCAATACTTAATGTCTGAAACTTAAAAAAAAAAAAAAAAAGTGCATTTCAAATCATAACTTCAGAAAGAAGACAAGACATGAGAGTAGTTATTTAATTATTAAGAGCTAGCACATAAATGAAAACTTGCATATTACTTCACGTTAGAGCTGAACAATCTATCGTTTTGGACCGAAAATCACGATTTCAGACAACACGATTTTCGGATCGTCAAAGCCGCTGTTTTTCTCGGTTTTTCTTTCTTACAATTAAGAATTCTTCTTTTGCAAAAGTGCAATTATTTTGGTGCTGCTGAGCCATTGATCAACATTTTTAATGCCTGATATTTTGTAGATGGGGAAACATAAAATAAGCAGTTTACTTAAGAAAGGCTCTTTGTATTTTTATGTTTTTTAGTTTTTATGACTGTTGTTCCTCAGGCACCAAATGCTAATAAACAGTCCTGCATTTGAAATCCGTTGACTTCAGTTTTCATTCTTGCATTAGCTTTATTGAATTCACTGTTTGAATTAATCTGCACTGAAACTTTGTAAAAAAAAAAAAAAAATCGTGGTCGAAATCGCAATATTTGCCAGAGAAATCACAATACAACTCGTTTCTTGAAATCGTTCAGCCCTAAACCAGGCGTTTCAAACTCACTTTCTTTCAGGGTCACATTCAGCCCCATTAGATGTGGGTCGGACCAGGAAAATAATAGTATAATAACCTATAAATAACAACAACTCTAAACTCTGTTTTAGTGCAAAAAACAAAAAAAGAAAATACTTTTATAAACTATCCAAACAATAAAGATGCGAATAACCTGAAAAAACTTACATTTCTTTAGAAAAATACGGGCAATTTGTCAGATCTACACTCTTTACTTCTGTTTTATTTTGGGTTTTCTTTCTTTACCTTCTCTTTTCGTCCTCTTTTCTTCCCTCTCTCTCTCTCTCTCTCCTTACTGCTGATTTGCTGACCTAATTCCTGACTCAGCTCACCTGTGCACACGCCTGCTCTTCATTAGTCCACTCCTGATTTAAGCTCTGCTCCTCACCTTCTTCAACTGCTAGACTGTTGATGAGTTCCACAACTTTCCCGCAATTATTCTCTGTTGGCTTTTCAGTGTATGACCTGTTTCTGTCTCTGGTTTTGGATTCCTGTCTCCTGTCCTGGTTCTGTCCGACTCAGAGTTCTGTCTCCGCCCTGGTAACACCGACTGCCTTCCATCTGACTAGTGATGGGCAGATGAAGCTTCATGAAGCACTGAAGCCTTTCATCCAACTGGTTCACACCAGCGCAAAGCTTCTTGAAGCTTCATTTGCTGTAGTAGGACATCTACTGGACGCAAAAATATCAGCTGACATGAATTTAAAATGTGATACATTTTGCAGAAAGCCTGTGAATAAAACTGTCATCAAAATAAAGAAGTATACAAAACATATATATTGTAGAGATGGC
>JAQQZY010000019.1:8385409-8406302 GCA_030068375.1 Ostorhinchus rueppellii | reverse complement strand
GTCTCCACATTATAATACATTCACTTTTCTGGTTCTTTCTAGTGGAACATTTATAAAACCATTGTATAAATGTACATTAATCAACATATATGTGGAATAACACACAATCATATATATTGAAAACATGAGCTAACCAGCAATTTTGTCATTTGTTTTCTGATTCATCTTATTAAACTATGTAAGATTTAGCACATTTAATGTCTGACGAAGATATTTTCTAAGAAATTGCAGAGCAGTGTATTTGTTATTAGTAATGATAAAACTTTAAGCTAGTGTAACTTAGTGGTCTATATGCACCCGACTTATACTTGGTGATAAACTAAATAATAAACAGTAACTTCATGGGTAACTGGAGTAACTATGACCAAAAGAGGAGTACATCTCACCAACATTGAACATGAATTGAAACAGTCACTGTAAACTGTTACTGCTTTTCCTTCTAATTTGTTTCTTTACTCAATGAACATAAAAATAAACTAATCCAGTGTAAATCAAATACCGTCTTGTTTCCCTTCAGCTGATCCAGGTAAATGGTAACCAAACTCACCAAAGTCATTCCTCTTGAAATTGTAAGCAGACATGGGCGTCCAAATGCTTGGGTTTATTTCCTCATTCTCATGACTGGATATTTCAGAACCCAAATTAAACCCACTGTAATTACCCATTATTGTTGTGAAGGCAGATCAGAGCAGGGACTGGATGCTGCTTCTTCTTGTGACTAGGCATGGTTTAAAGCGCCGTTGCCTCCCTCTTGTGTACTCATCGCCACTTAAGATCTGTGACTGCTCTACTGGTCAGCGTGGTGTAGTTAAAACACATACCGCAGGGCAATAAAGCGTATAAAAAAAAGAGCAGTTTAG
The DNA here is from genome assembly GCA_030068375.1 of Ostorhinchus rueppellii. Taxonomy (NCBI): domain Eukaryota; kingdom Metazoa; phylum Chordata; class Actinopteri; order Kurtiformes; family Apogonidae; genus Ostorhinchus; species Ostorhinchus rueppellii. The sequence goes on along the minus strand of JAQQZY010000019.1, from coordinate 8,405,442 downwards.
AGAGTCCACCCCTAACAGATCAGGTCACAGCACAAAAAACAAGACTTCCTTTTACAATCCCACCTTCCTAAGCTGCCTCTTGGTCCACTTCTTTTTTTTTTTTCTATTACACCGCAGCTTTATCCTCCTTATCTCTCACCTTTCTATATTTATCTGTCTTCAGCTTCTTTAATGGAGGTCACCTGCTTATCCACAGTGGAGCATCTTTTAAAGGGAAAGTTACTGCTTTCTGTGGCTCGTGGCTTAAACATGATATTCCACCCGGTGCGACGAATGTTAAATTTTCAAAACTGTTCTCTTCAACGGCGGAGTGAGCCTCTCTCAATGCTTTCCATCTCATACATAATCAAAACGCGAGTGCTGGTTAGTGAGTCCACATTACCTTCCCCTTGTTGCACCGTTACTTCTACAGACAGTTTCTCACTACGTTTATGTTTCATGAAGTATCAAACGCAAACATATGCTATTTTAAGAGTGGAAAAAACAGCCCTCATTTGTTCTGAGCTCTACTCCAACACTGGCAAACACCACAGAGGCTTCATTGTGAGCGGCGGATATTCCATGCATCTTGTTACAGCTGACTACAGTTTAGCTCCTGTGTGAAGCGGCTGGCTCTTCCAGATTGTCCCATTTGATCTTTCCCGAGAGAGCACCTTATCTCCCCGGGCTTGATGTACATCCAGACACTTGCCACTTCATTGTAAATCAGTGTCACGCAGCAGCTGTATGGATCACATGCGTTTTGTGGCGAGCCACTGATGACAATGTTCAAAGGCCAGGATTGTCGTTAAGAGGCCTAAATAATGAACTCATTTGACTAAAGGCTTCTAATGCCCATTTATCCTAGAAAATAAGAAATAGGCTGAGGATTAGACTCATTTAAAGGACTACGTTTTGCAGCTTTTTTCTGAGAATATGCCACCCTCTTCCTTTTTTTTTTTTTTTTAAACAGCTATACGGGGGTAGTGAGGGGATTTATGGCATGTTGTCCTCATTCTCAACAAATGACGCGGCTGCACCAACAAAGGACGAGGCTGAAATTATCACTGCTAAGTAACACGAGACAATGGTGCTTGCATATCACTCAAAACACAATTGAAGCACATGTGCGCCCACATAAATACTACGTCCTTGCTTGTGTATGCACAAACATGCATGCACTCAATGAGATGCACACTCTTCCATTCTTCACGTAAAGTCTTACCAAAGCCATTGTTTCTCATTTAAGCCCAAGTTGTCCAATCAATAAGACCACGCACAACTCGTTGCAGCACATTATTAGGATTGAAAGACTCTACTATCAGCTTTTGTATGCTTCAACTGATACCTCTCTCACTTCGAAGTCCAAACAAAAGACTTGATCGTGTCCAGGAGCTGGGTTCTTTCCCACTGGAGCAAAGAAACCAAGGCGGTACACTGCCATCTTGTGAGAAAAAGAAAGGCAGACTTAACAAGCAGCCATAACAGGCAAATAAGGAAAGGTATGTCTGTGTAATGACCGTTGCAAATAGATGGGGAACAATCGGGCATTTTCGTCTCTTAGCCTTTATGACTCTGCCTCTGTCAGTGCTAAGTAGCTGAGCTGTGGACTGGTTTATTTACAGCGCGAGACCACCTGAGCATGCGATCAGACAGAGACATGCACACACCGCGAAGGCTGCACATAAAAATTCATACAGTCTTGAACGCAGACTTGCTCAAAGGTGAGTCAGAAATGTATTATCTGTGCGCTTTTCACCAGAATAGAGGGCTTAAACCTGGATGAAAGGACCGCTCCGAACTCTTTTGATGTGCATTAGCATACTAATATCTCGCTCTCTTTGTTACCCCTCTCATCTGTGAGAATGTCAAGGCTAATCTGTGTGATTCCTAATGACGGCAATGGGGTGATAAACACTGCACGCCATGTTCTCCCTTAAGTCTGTGGAGTGGAGGCGGCAGTGCTTCGGAGGATATGTGCTTATCAGATTTGTGAACAGCCCAGATGCTGAAAAGAGAGAGAAGCATTTTTCACAATGCCCTTCTGTTGCTTTTTTCCCCTACCTTTCCTTGTCTTTATTTGCCTGATTTTCTTTTCTTTATAGTGTCTACCAGTGTTTATGGTATTTGTTCTATCACCACAATGTCTCCTTCCAAATATTTACCTCTCTATCTTCATATTTGCATCTCTTCCCCTGTTTCCTCTTTCTGTTTTTGGTAGGAAGACCAATTTCTTTTTAACTTATTCTTGAAGGTTGTGAATTATCTGATAAGCAAATCAAGTCATATCAGACTTATCTCAGTTCTGTAGAAGCACAAGAACGAAGAAAATTGAACAAAAGTTATAAAAGGACTATTCTTTTACAGCCAGTACATCTGGATGTGTTTGGTGCTGCCTACTTAAAATATATTGAACTAGATGCAGTACATCAAGAAGGAAGAGCCAGAGGCAGATGCCAGTGTCAAGGTAATGTATTAAACAAAATCTAAAACGCACTAACAAAGGTAGTAAAACAGAAAATGTCCAACAAGGGAAGAGAATCATGGGTAAAACCAGCAGGAGCAAGGGTGATAAGTGTGAGTTATGAACAGATGGAGAACAAAAGGGAAAGTAAGAGTTATATGTAGACTTTTACAGAATGGAGAACAGGTAAGTGTGGCCAGGAGGAGGGAAACTGAGGAGGACAGAAAACCACTGATGGACAGAGCGGTGGAGCAAGGACACAGCTGAGGGAAAGCAGGGCTGATGAACAGACAAACACAGGTAAGATAATAGCATCCTCACACCCAACAATGATGTGTAAAAGAGGCATAAACCACAGCTGGAGGACGTTTGATTCAATCGGAGGCAATGTTTGTTACTTACAATGAGCAAATATGTGATCAAACATGTTTTAAAGAAAAACATATAACATCCCTACGTCACCTGCTGACAAATTATGAATTAGATTTAAAGGGGGAATTGTGAAGAGGGCTAAGCCAAATATAACACTAACAGAACAGACAGTGTTAGCATGAATAACTGAACACCCCCCACCTTACCCTACTCCAGTGGTTCTCTGTCTTTTTCTGTCGGGCCCCCCTTTGGAGGATGAAAAATCTTGGGGCCTCCCTCAATCCCAACAACATTGCAACAGTGGTGCAATCATTATTGTAACAGTATTTTTGCCTTTTCCTTGAATAATTTATTGTGTAAATTAAAAATGCAAATAAACTCAACAAGACCGCTCCCTGAGACAATATTTTTCCAAGTAAAAATTGGAGATGCGCAAGTATCTTACAACTATGACAAAAAAAGTTTTTTTTTTTTTTTTAGAACAACAAATTTTGGTAACAAAAATAAGGGTCAAAACACTGTATTCCAAATGTCTCCGACAGGACATTTTAGAGACAAATTGACAGATTAGTTGTTGCTAAATGACCCACATTTTTACTTTTTAAAAATTCAATTTTGCTTTCGTTGGATCATAAGGGATTATCCAAAACAAGGTGCTACTTTATATTGAAATAAATGTTGAAATGGTATCAATTAAAGGTCGCTCTCTGACGGGACATTACTGTGTTTTGGCCCATAAACATTTTAATATCAGTGGCTGTAATGAGCCGATTTACATGACACATCTAAGAACATTAAAGTACAAACTGTACAAAAACAGAAACATTACACATTTTTCTTTTCCAGCCCAATCCTTGTTCGTTCTCCAAACCTAAACTCTTTGTCTACTCTAGCAACAGATCACCATGGCAGTAGATTGGTTTGCTGTACATCCCTAAAATGAGTCCAGGGTGCTCCAAAGCTAAAACATTAGTTCCCCCAGCTACATGTTCTAACCCAGGGGTGTCCAATTCTGGTCCTTGAGAACTACGGTCCTGAACGTTTTAGATATATCCATCTTCCAACACACCTGATTCAAATGATAACCCTATCATTAGGCTCTGCAGAAGTGTGATAACGACCATCAGGTGTGCAGGAAGAGGGAAACATCTAAGATATGCAGGATAGTAGAGCTCGAGGACCAGGATTGGACACCCCTGTTCCAACCTGAAGAGAAAAAAAAACATCCAAGAGTAATCCCATGCACCCCCTGGCGAGACTTCACACACAGTCTAGCAGGCCCACCCCACAGTTTGAGAAACATCACCTTAATCTAATGGGAGCCACTAAAAAAAACTGGATAGACCCTCCTCTCTTGAATCTTTTTTTGTTGGGTTTTTTAGTTTAGGGGATAAGGTCTTTGGTCCATACTCAAACACAGTACATAGTAGTGACATACCCCGATGGTAAATGCGTCCTTTTATACAACAAATGGCATATTTAGACCAAGCCAAATATCAGGAAAAATTAGGTTTTTTCTTGTGTTTTTACCTTTCATCCAGAAGAAAACTCCAGTTTAAGTCACTAAAAACAATTATGTTTGAAAACTTCAGCAAACGTGGAGATTTCAGAAAACTCCATTTTCGTATTTGCATGCATCCAGGAGGAACTTTAAAGGTGGGGACCGAGATGTTTTTCTGGAGCTTTTTTTTTTTTTTTTTAGTATATTGCTAAAAAAAATTCCCTCCATACCCTGATTGCAAAAAAAATCATTACATGCTTTGGCACAAAAATGAAACGTTTTAGTCACTTGTGGAACGGACAGGACTGAAAAAAACAACATCCAATGATTTTGAGCGCCCACTCAAAATGATTGAATGGTGATATGTCTATCAGATTCAACTGCCATTTGTCCCGCCCCACCCCAAGCATTGCACGTTCTGGTAGGCTAGAGGTGTGGCTTCGGGGGAGGAGTCTGGAGAAAGGAGTTGGGACTTTGGAATTGTCTTTTCAAAATGTAGCCTGCTTGAGCCGTTTTTTTAACATCTCAGACCCCACCTTTAAGTATCCTGAACATAACAGTATGTGACAAAAAATGCATTAACATCATGTGTGCAACCTTTGTTTATGTTACCCATAACCCCATGATAGTGTTTCACTGTGTGCTGCCTGCATGCATGTTGCATTAGATGAAATCCTTTCCGAAAACAATCTGGTATGTTCGATGTTAAAATTGAAAACAGAGGTGGTGAAATATCCATTTATATCGACACCCAGCTACATTTATACATGAGCTCAAAAGTAAAAGGTCTAGTCTGATTCTGTTCCAAGATAAATACAAAAGTCTTGTCAAAAGTGTTTATTTTCAGGTGATGCTACACTAATGAAAACATAATCATGAATTTTACATTCCACTTGTGTTGAGCACATTAAATTACCCATAATCCAACACAGTGGATCTTTAACTCAAGTGCATTCAATTAAATTAAACTAATAAGTGCTGAAACAGTATTTGGGTCATTTTTTTTCACCTGAAGTTACATTTCATCTGTTTTGAAATGCATTTCACTCTGTCAATTTATTTCTGCTCCTGAATTATTCATCAACTCACTGAAATTCACTGCTTTGTATGAATAATGTAAACATAGTAATTGCATGGCAGTTTTCCTCTATGGTGTGATGAGACATGGAAAAACAAGCGTAGACATTACCTGGATGCAACCCCAGCTAACCCCAGATTGTAGCCTGCTCTGAATCATCAAGGAAATCAAAGAGTATGCACGGTAATCATGTACAATTAAGGATGGGGGTGTATTTTACAGCTATTTTATAATGAAATGCTGAAATGCAAGTCTTATCTTAAAACCAGTTTGCTAAAGTCAGATTGACAGCCCTGCTTTGTGTTCTCCTTTTCTTTAACTGGCATCAACAAACAATATAATCTGAATTTAGCATGCATGTCAGGTTTAATCACACCTTACAGGACATAGTTCAGACTGAGAGTCCCCCCTTACACTTTCTATTCTGATGTGCAAGTAAATCAATTCAGTGTGTTCATTTTACAGTCTCAAATCAAATAAATGATTGATATGTGAATCGACGTGTGACTACTGTGTGCCGTCTCTCTGACTGTCTCTCCCTGACGTTGCCCTTGCCCACGGTCTGTTGGTAGATCAGGCTGCAGAAGCCATCAAGTTAATGCCCTCTATCAACACCTTATTATCAGACGCAGCCATGCTCCCTGCAGCAGATGAGAACTATTTCAGTTGTGCCTAATGCCTGTGAGTAGAGGCTATCTGCATGGACAGACAGGCTTAACAAGGACAGGTAGCATTTAACACCCGGCCGACGCAAACATTACACCCCTGTTTTTATGGCTATAGTATGCTACCACATTATGAGCCAAAGATTGGATCAAAAATTAAAATCCTTTCAACCCCAGCAGATGGAGTTGGGCGGAAAAAAATGAAAAAGAATAAGAGCTGCAGGGAAAATGCCAGTTAGCACTGTCATGGTGTGTGTGCATATATGGGGTACTGAGGCGGGGTGTTGCCTGCTACCCACCCACCATGTTAATTTTAATGCCAATAAAGACATGGTAGGTTTGAGCACATACAAAGCCAAGGTTAACCCAGAGATGAAGGGGAATCGATGCGGTCACTCACGCTTGGCTGAAAGGGAACCCTGATGACTTTTCATTTCCAGTGTTCATCTTGTTATCTGTAATTGTTAAAGGATGGGGCGCCGCTAGCCCCTGGCTGGGCCTTTACAATCCGAGCGTGAAGCCACCACACAAATTGACACTAACAGTTCAAAGTGGAATGTGACAGCAGATGTGTTTGCATGAAAGGTGGGAAGGTGTGGCATTTTTTCACACCCTGGGCAAATATGTGGGTGGGGGATTCATACAATGGTTATTACGTCATGGTCTGCCTTTACCGTGACCGATGGACATGCCGCTGATGAGGCACGGGGATAGAAATGAAGATAATGGCAAGCTATGGAGGCAACGAAAATACACGTTTCAATACATGTGCACAAGCAGTCACACTCACATGAAAAAAACACAAACAAATTCCACTGCGCGCTGCTGTTGTGGGGGTATGAGATAGGTAATGAAAAGTATTGATTTAAGAATTTACTCAGCTGAAATTCTTGCATCTCCCAGCCAATCTATTAATATCATTATTGCCAGGGGGCTGCATGGTCAGACGCTGTTAACATAAATCTCTGGTGATTTTACCTGCCCAGTTGTTATTCATTATTAACAGGGTGGATTGAGTCTGAACAACTAAGCAATGTCACTGAAATAGCTTCTTTTTTTTTTTTTTTTTCTCCAATACCAGCTGTGATTCAGAGCTTATTCATATTCAGCTGTCTGCTCCTTAAGTAAACCTCTTTTTCCCCAAAGGTGACAAGCAGCACCTTCACAGCAGACTTTAAGTAATTCTATACACCATACTGCATGACAAGTCCGATCACGTACAGTAAGTGAGTCCTAATTAAATGAAAACATCACCAGGTAAGAAGGCTGCTTTTCACTTTTCTGAATCGGATCACTCAATTATTTCAGTTTAAGTTGTGATGAGACTGAATGAGACTCATTTTCCGGATTATCAAGTTGTCTAATTGTCTTTGAGTGAAACTTGAAAGATATACATACACACAGAGATTGCACAGTGAAAAACAGTTATGTTGTGATTATTGTGGCAGTATTGCAACTTTGGTCCATTTGTTTCGTTACATCTTACTCATGGGGAAAAAAAATACTATAAAACATAATAAAGTTTGTTGTGACTTCATCTCTTCCTCTTTAATGTCACTAATTCTAAAGTATTCCCAGTCAACTTTACTTATTCTTTGTCCATTTCTGCAATTAGATCAACCTCAATGTTCCTAAATCTGGACCTTTCTAAAGCGTGGCCTTTTGCTGTTACAGCATTTCTGCTGATTCGGTGATATCTATCATCATCATTCAGTTGACCGTACCACCCCAATACACACGTTACATGATCAAAGTTAGGTGGGTGCATTAAAGATCCTTTATATCATCTTAAGGCCTGTACATGTGTCAAAAGAAAAGATACATTTTTCATTTTCTCAAAGTGACAAGAACAAGAACAAAGTTAATTCTGGCCAGGACAGTTCATACTTCTCAAGAAACTCAAGTGTAACCCCGCCCACTTAATATTTCTGACCAATCACACAATCGCTGTCAGACATCACACGAGAAAAAAAGTTCTGGCCAGATGATGTGTTGAGAACAAGATACAAGAACTCCCAAACCAGGTACAAGAATGACATCATTCATTTCTTGCAGCGATGGGAGACAGAGATAATTTCTCTGTTCTTGGCAAATATGTACAGACCTTTATTCCCTTCATTTGAGATTGGTCACTGGTTGGTTGGTCACAAAATTTTTAAAACTGATGGAAAACAAGGATTTGGACTTATCTGGTCATTGACCTTTGGGCACTGAGTTTATCTTCAGTCAACAACTGCTTGGTGAAATGTGCACTGGAAGAACAATACCAAAACAGTGATTCATTGTGCTCTTCTCACTTTCAACACTGCTCTTGTTGTGGTACAGTTCTGTCTGAGAGATAAAACTTTGGGAAAAACTCATCCACTCAGTTTTACACAGACAGGAGATGGAGCCGGTTATTTTACTTCCATTTCATCTAGGACATTCCAAAAGACTTTAGCAATGATATGGGTGTGTTTGTGCTTGAGACCATAAGGTCTCTGACAAAATCAGCAAATAGCATTTTAGTTTCTATTTCATGGCGTTTTTGTCGCCAAAGCTATTCACTCTCCCATTTTATTCTAGTGCTCTTAACCATCATTGCTGTCTGTCATTTCTAAAGCAGAGACGAGGGAAAAGTTTGAACAGTGTTTACAAACCACAAACAGAAAAAACAGTCTACTCAGGGCCATTGCTTCAATGGCTTTCTGTCTGAAACAACTATCAGTAAAATATCACACGGCTACAAGGCAGCCATTCCTCCCAAGGTCAAAACTAGAGTTTTACTCGTGATGTTAAATGGCATGATTTCCCTGTGTAAGAATTAAGGCTAATGTGAATCACTGCAAGTTTAAAGTCTTTAAATAAAATAAGACATCATCAACCCTAAAATATTCATTACATTAAACACGGATTAAATAAGGTGAAAAAAATTAACTTGCACTGTACGCCTCATCTGCCTCCCCTTTGACAAACCTCCTCATGCACACGTACCCTTGAACAGCCGGCCCTCCCCTGTCTTTAACTCATGTCAATACAGTATTTTCTTTAACCTGATGTTTAACAGTTGTAGCCATTTCATATGTGTTCTATTAATCCCACTGCGTCCTATCCATATAAATGTATTTCAAGCCGAAAATAAAAGATACATAAACAAGCGGTGCCAGGCACAATAAACCCCGCCCCCCACATGTATTGTAGCTTATTTTTGGCATCGATCCAGCTGATCCATGCCATCATATCTATGTATGTGCTGATGTCAGCATGTCAGTTGCCTCTATAAATGGAAACAAAATTGTTTTTACTGACATATGAAATTTCTCCCTTTATAAGTGAATGGGAGGAAAAAAAGATGGAAAAAATGAATGCAAAATTTGAACTTTGACCTACTTTTCCCAAAATGTAATGACATCTATTCTGGGTCACTGGCAGTCTATAAACCCAATTTAGTATAAATTAAATCAACAGTTTTGCTGCTACAGACATTTGAAAGTTTGCCCATTAAAAGTAAATGGGAGAAAAAAAGATTTTAAAAATTCATACAAAATTTTAATTTTGACCTACTTCACCCAAAATCTAATCAGATTTATTCTGGGTCACTGGCAATCCATTAACCCAATTTGGTATGAATTCAACCAATAGTTTTGCTGCTCAAGTGTTACTAACAAACAAACAAACTGAACCAAAAATAATACCCCTTGCCTCCCCTTTGGGGGGCGGGGTAATAAACCTTTTTCATCTACTGCAGTTGTTCCACCAGGGCATATCTTTGTCTAGGAGTGTGTGCCATCAGCATTAGTGTTATGCAGAATGTAAGAGGAGTCCAGAATAACAATGTGACCAGCCCCAGGTCCTCAGATACTGCTTGTGCAGGTAGATGTGTTACCAGCACAGAGGTCCTCCCAATGGTCCTAAAAGTGTGATGTCAACATAGGTTATAAACGGAAAGAATATTGAGTGTTGTATAGCACACAGCTGAAATGTGTGTGTGAGTTTGGGGGTGCAGATGTTATTCCTGTAAGCACAAGAAAATCATTTCATATCAAAAGAAAAATCTAAACCAGAGAAATGATTCTGTGCTTGAAGATTCTCTTCACTTTGTGGATTAGTGTAGTTTTCTACATTCAAGTGTAACTATTAGTCTTTGATACATCAGAGGACATATGATTTCATCTCTCCCACCCTTTGGAAAATGAAGCAAAAAGTAGCAGAAAAAAGGCCTTTTACTTTTAATTCATAGGCTTCAGGAGATGTGGGATTAAGTTGTGCAAATAGTATCTCCTTCAGGACGGATAGTGTCGGTAACTTATTTCCATGAAAACCAAACACTAAACTAAAGAGATATAAAGGATGCAGCAAGAAGATCAAAACACATATTCAAGAACTGCAGATGTTAATTAAGGTCTATTATGTGACACCTTAGTACTTCACTCATTCACTTAAAAGCTGACCACAAATACAGTATTTCCTCAAATAACCCTGTTTTAAGTCAGTCGTCACTTTTCCATTGGACATATGCACAAAGTTTTACAGATATTTACTAAATGTCGAAAAAACATAAGTGCATGTCAGTTTTTCCATTACATCACAAATGCAATAATTTGTTTATTTATTATCACGAGATGTCCTGAGTAGTCATTCCATAAACACTGTGACAAACATAAATATCATGTTGATTTACAGATATATTTGTTATTATTAATTCCGCCTAGGAGGTTATGTTTTTGCCGCCTTTTGTCTTTTTGTCTGTTAGCAAGATAACTCAAAAAATTATGGATGGATTTTCATGAAATGTTCACAGATTGTCAGAAATGGGGTATCCTACAGATGATTGCCTTTTGGTGGTGATCTGTACATCCAGCGCCATCTAGTGGATGAAAGTACAAACACTGCCTTGGCGCAGGTCTGCACTCTCCAAGTGCTTCCCTAGTTATTATATATTACCATTGTATCAGTTACTAAATTCAAAAATGATTTGGTTTCTTTCTGTGTCCACACATACCACATCAGGTTTGTTTTAAAACTCTTCTTTCATTGCTAAAACATCTAACAACATCTGGGTTGTTTTTTTGTTGTTTTTTTTTTTAAATTCACATGACTCTAGCTGCGCAAAAGGATCTTTCCATTGCAGTTTTATGTGATATACCAATTCCGCTACGCCCAAAAAACCACCTCTTGCCACCACAAAAACTTTTCATTGAGAAACAAGTTTTGGCTAAATTGTTATTTTGCCATTAGGCAAATTTTTATGCGCAAGTTATATCGAAGTAGGCATAAATAAACACAAGCATGGCCGACCTAAAACAGAAAGTTCAGTGGACTTCAGAAATGGAGGGCCAGTTCATGGAGCTGTGGGAAGCCTGAGGGTCTCTATTTAACGTCTCTGCCAAGTCGTACCAAAACGACACACTACTGTTTTCTTGTTGTTGGTATGTTTCTTCAATTTTGTTAGATCAAGTAAGATTTCTAGCTTGGAGGACTACATTCTAAATCGGTGGGGGGACAGAACGGTTATGTGTGTTTTCTACTCTGTTGAGATTATTGGAGGACACCACACACAATACCATCAAAACTGTTTAGTGCCTCATTTTTTACCTTCATGTGTGGGGTCTGTAACAGACACAAAAAAAATCTTTTCCAATTTAGAAAATCCTTATGTGTACCCCATTTAATACAATCCTCCTTCGAATATTGGCTGTACACCTACTGTAGCTGAGAGACACAAGACCCTGAATGCTATTTTACGACATACTTTGCAAGATTTGGTGTCCATATTTACACACATGTGTAAATATGTGTAATGTGTAAATATGTGTAAACACATACTTTCAAGAAATGAGGAGTAATTATTATGCACTTGTTTGATATTTGTTTGAAGTGCCACTAAACATCGCCGGATTTCACAATCAACAATTCATTTGTAATCAGATGGTTCCTTGCCAGTCTGAGCAATTTTGTACCACTTTGGTCGATTAGATATGTCGACAGGTATAGATGGTTTTGGAAAGCTGTGGTCATTTAGATTATTTTTGGCACTATTCAGCCGTTTCTCCGTGAAACATGTCATGCCACATGTTTGGTCAGTTTGATGATTAACATCTACAGGTGTTTTAAAAGTGGGAATGATTCTTTTTTATTCTGAGTTATAAAATTCTGCGTTATAAAATTTCAAGTCTATATATTAGAACTTCACTGCCAGTCTAAAGAAAGTAACTATATGACAACACTTGGATTTTGACAGTTTTTCTCATTATTTGTTTCCTGTCCTAAGAAGCTGAAGAAATGGATTTGAACATGTCAACATGATTAAGAAAATACGTGTTAAATAAAAAAATGGAGAAAAAAAAATGAACTCATTGACATAACACTTACTCCATGGCAGACCTCAGCATTGTGCAGCCCTCAGGTCACATATAGCCCAATGGGTGACCCTGCATGAGGTCATCTGCAAATTAAAAGTCAATGCAAATATATATTGTTGTAATAGATGCAACCAATACAACGTCACTGCTTTTATTTTGAAGGGTCTGTTAAATTTTTTTTTTTTTTTTTTTTTTTTTAACGCGTACTTTCCATATATAGCACAAGGCTTATGCACTGATTGGTTTGTTGGTCAGTTTCAAGCCATAAAGATGTCAGCTAACACCAAAAACAGAAAGATTGATTCAAAATACAGTGTTTTTAACAACACAAGGACCTCTCAGTATCTCTTTGTTGAAGTCACAAGTAAAGAAAAGGAACTGAGATATGCAAACAAACAAAGCTGGATGCATTTATTGTTTTTTAGTTTAAGTGTAAAGAGCTAGTTTTGCACATTTAAAAAAAAAATGTTTTTGCAAATATTCACTAAATAGTTGTATTCTGTGCTCCACATTTTCATTATATCATTGTATTATTTCATTTACTGTTTTCATAGAGATTTATATTGAGCAGGACTGCAAGTGTATTGATCTGGCCCTCAACAACTGTCAAAGTCTCTCATGTGGCCCCATAACAAAATTAATTGCCCGCCCCTGCTCCATGGTAGCCTGGCCAGCCATCCAAGTTTTCTCACTGTATTCAGTTCTGAGAAAACAGTCTGGAATTGGGCCAAATGTTGTAAAATATGCACAATCTATTCCATATGGACCAATCATAAGTCTGGGGGGCGGGTGTTTGCATTATACGCAACAACTTCTTTTAGTTGCAAATCAAAGTCAGTTCCAAGTCCACAAATCTCTTTACAATTGTTAGTTGTTTACTTGATTAAAAAATAAGGACTACTCAACCACCACCGCTGCACACCATGATGGAAGCACGCTAAGGTTTGTTGACATTAGAGGTCTGCTTGTTGCATAATTAAGTAACATTCATGTTATTTGTGATTGGTTCACTCAGCACCTGTTAGTCCCGCCTTCATATTTGGATTCAAGCCCCACGATTCCAGATGGAATTCTCATTGAGAAAGACAGATGGCTGACCATGCTAGCTCCATGGTGACTTTTGTGTTTTATGTTTTACAGTCTGCAGATGTGATCTTAGCCAAACTCTGTGGAAAAAAAATGTATAGTGTAGTCCTGAATCCAAAAACTGAAAACCTAACAAAAGCCCAGAGGGAAAGTTCACCTTTGTATTTTGTCTGGAATTTATGACATTGCATAGTTTATTTTTATGCCAGACTGTCAACTATGAAGGCAAAGGAAAGAGTGGTTCACATCATGAGAAAAAAAGTGTGTCTTAAGAATACCAGTATATCGTTGTTGTTGGGTGCAAACCTATGTCCAAAACCGTTATTTTCAGGAAACTGGAAAAATGATATATATTCTAATCACAAGTCATTTTCAGCACTTTTCATTGGTTAAATATTTAAAAAAAAAAAAAATATGAAGACTAATATAATCATTTTATTGAAAAAAAAAATAAAAATGGACATACGATGTTTCTGCCCAACAGCAAGGGTATTGATATTTATTATTGGGTATCGTCAATAGTAGGCAATTAAATATCCTATTTTCTTCATTTTTGTGATACCAATTTCTGTATGAAATAAATACTCCACTTCTGTCATTTCACTGTTGATTGTTGTCCATAATGAAGTCTTTGATTGTCTTGTTTCTTCTTGTGTGGATCCACGAAGAAAGAAATAGCAATAGTAAACAGTAGTAACTAATGCAGGTTCTATGTACATAAAATACCTGAATATAAACCGCAGGTGAAGCAGGTGAAAACACATTCAGCACCACATCCACTCAGCAAATGGTTTGTCAATTAAGCCTGTGTGCATGGATGCATTAAGAGATTATCCCACTCACATTATATTACTCAAATTAAGTCCTAATAAGGCATCCGTAGTTGTGCAGCGCAACAATTAATCGCCTGATCAAACTCTAAACACAGTGAATCCCACATTATGGTAAGAGCAGAGGTAAAACCAAACTTATGTAGCAAGGTAAATCATAAAGGATTATAATTCAGATGTGTTTGAAACCAATTGAGAAAATATTAACTGACTGTTAAATTTTTTTTAAAATTCATATTATTGTTTATTTACTTTATCTGATGTATTTTTTCCCCTTGAAATTGTGGTCATTAATTAATTTAATTTAATTTCTTTCTATCTACAGAAGCACAGGATACAGGGGTGGCCATGACTCAGGAGGTAGAGTCCAATAACCAAAAGGTGGTGACTGGTGGTTCGAATCCCACTCTGTCCTAGTCAGTCCATTGTGTCCTTGGGCAAGACCCACTTCACCCACCTTGGACTCCAGTGTCACTCACACTGGTGTATGAATGCCTATGTGAATGTTCGGTGGTCAGAGGGGCTGTTTGGCGTGAACTGGCTGCCACGCTTCTGTCAGTCTGCCCCAGGGGCAGCTACAAACTACAGATGTAGTTTACCACCACCAGAGCGTGAATGTGAGAGTGAGAGTCATGGATCAATAATGTAAAGTGCTTATGGTGGACTGAAAATCACAACAGAAATCAGATCCATTATTATTATTATTAGTAGTAGTAGTAGTAGTAGTAGTAGTAGTAGTAGTAGTAGTAGTAGTAGTAGTAGTAGTAGAAAAATAGTACACACCAGATTGGAGTGTTCTTGTAAACTGCACTTATTGAAAAGGTCATGACCACAGCTTTGTTAGAGAAGTTGCAAAAGTTGTCATGACCTGTCAAACATAACAACGTATAAAGTTTTATATTATCCTTAACTCTTCCATGAAAAGGGTTTCAGTAATTTCTTGATGATTTGCTTCCTATTAATGTATCTTCTTAGTGCAGGCAATAACAAAAGACATACATGCAGCTGAAAATGTTTATTCTCCATCCATCTATCTATCTATCTATCTATCTATCTATCTATCTATCTATCTATCTATCTATCTATCTATGGAACCACATTTGTGGATGACATGGATCACCTGCCTGCTAAGCATTGATGTAGATGTTTTTTTTTTTTCTTTTTTTTTGGACAAGCCTGCATCATCAGTTCAGCTGTGATCTTCTCTCAGCTTTGGCCACTTTCAGGCCGTCAGAATCAATACAGCAGCATCTTTGTGGTTAAGCTCACGGTATTGATTTGAATCTATGAATCATTACACCACTAAGACAGGCCAGCTACGATAAAAAGCTACTTGACTGAAAGAATAACCTTTGTCTTTTTTTCCTTTTAGTGAATACCGTGGGTTTTTTTTCCTTTTTTAAAATCTATGTTTCATAATGATAATCCAGTCCACACATGGCTACCCAACAAAAAAGACGACGATTTGAAGCTATAGAGTATACAAGTTACACCTCGCACATATTTTTCAACTGAATTCAATCCTCAGTGGTTGGTTGTAAATGACCAAACGTAAAATACCTAAACATATCATTCCATGACTTGTGGGCTAGCAGTTGATTCATCCCTGTCCAATTTGGTTGTGTTACCAAACCCATTAAATCCCATTATGTAAAGAAAGTTGAATATCTTCACCACTTCCTACATCCGAGGCAAAACTACCTTAATCTCTGACCCAGTTTGTTGCTGTAATTTGTCTCCTGCAAACATCAGCAGACAAATTCAGCTGAGCTCATTTCTATATTAAGGCATGCTTTCAACCTCAAGCAGCCTGTTTGTTGAACCTTAAAAGGAAAGGAAATTTATATCAAATCAATACACTTGACATTTACATACAAACTAAGCAGTTCGCAGTCAGAGCTCCGAGGACCACAAGATGAACTAACTATTGAAATATGTGATTTAGGTTCTTTTTGCAATATGTCTTCTTTGGGGGCTGCACTGCATTTATCTGGTATTAAAACTAAGCAATTTACAACCATAATGTTAATGCCTGACTATTAGTGGTGTGAAGGGAAAAAGGCTGAAAAGGCTATGCTGTCGGAAATATTAAGATACACACAAACAAGTTTCTCCTGCAGCATAAATATGAATCACTGTTGGCAAGAAAAGCAAAGCAATGATGGGAGTGAACGATGGGGCTCATGGATGCATTTGATGCTTGTGTGTGAGACGCTATCATATCAGACCTCAAATTCAGAATACCTATAAGTCAGTAAGCTGCTGTGCACTTTCTATTCTGCCCTTCACACTGGGAATTTGTAGTTCAGTTCATGAATAGAAAACAGCTCATTTTTGATGTGGCTCTTTCTTCTAAATGGCTCTCAAATCTGTGAACAACACTTCACTTTTCTCCCCAGTGAATAAGAAATCTATTTCTCCCCCCTCTCTTTCTCCCTCTCTGTCGTTATCTGCCTTTCTACATCTTCACCCCCTCTTTCACACTCTGATCCAAAAGCCGAAATGGAGTGTGTGAGCGTGCACTTGTGTGTTACAACGTCCCTCCTTCTGTGACTAAGTGGTGTGACAGGCCGTGTCACATGCTGGACAAGTGGTGGATGGGAGCTCGCCAACACATGATAAAGCCTGTCAATCTCCTAGGCAACGTTGCTCGCCATCTGCTGTCAGATGTGTGGCCTACACACAAAACCCACCAACAAGCCAGCAGACAAACACGAGCACAAAAACTCGCCTTAACCCCACATCACCCTAGCGTGCTTTTCTTAGCCTCCAGGCCTCCTCGCACAGACTTTAAAGGCAAGATGGTTTGAGAAACTTGTCTCTAACACACAGCTGACACATTCCCGGCAATGTGTCCTCCTTCCACCTCGTACCCTTCATTTAAATGATTCTATCCCTGCAGCAACATGCCCTCAGAACATTAACAACAAGTGCACAGCATGAGTAGCCAGCACAAGGTTTAGAAATACTGTTATGCAAAGATTAAAAAAAAAAAAATCTAAATTTGTCTGTTGGAGTTTAAGTCTGTGGCTGGCTATTATTTCTCTGAATGAAAAAAATCAAATCAATATATTATTCTGGATGTCTCACCACCGTCCTTGACGACTATTCTCAAAGTATTTCTTTAATGTAAAAAAAAAAAAAAAAAATTAAATCCCACTGTTGAATATTTGTTTTAAATCATTTCAATTTTGAAAGTTTGTTCATCCATTACTTGGGCTTGTGTGACCAATAGTTTATGATTTCTAATGGCATATTTACATGTTTAGACCAAAGTCACTTATATTATGCTTAAATTTGTACATCTTGTAGCTTGGTTTAAAGGCTGTGATAAATCTCTGTTGCGACAGATCACAGAGGCAACCCGGTAGCTCCTCTAACCGTGATATTTTAGCCTCATCTTTCTGAAGCAGTTTGAAATGTGTCATTTATACAAAATTTAGTTTTTCAAATTTTAATATAGGGAAAGATCTGCAGAAAGAAGGTGTGTATGTTAAAACTCTGAAATGGTTCTTTCTTTGATTTCCACCTCCTGCAGATTTATTCAACTTGCTTTGCACAGCCTCCGAGCCATGAAGACTGAGAAAAAGATGGTTTGGGAGACTGGCTTCTGAGTCCTTCCTCCACCTATTTCCCTGCTTTTTTTTTTTACTTAAAAGCTGATTCTGACTCAACAAGAAGACGAACAAAATAAATAAACTGATGAATAAATGTGTGCAGCCTGAAGCAGTAACACAATGAAATTTAGAAACAGAGCATTTTAAAGGTAGGTTAGGTAGGTAGGTTAATATTGCATGCAATGTTCCATGCCATCTTGAAAAGGACTACTGAGCATTAGACACACTGGAACATAACACATAAATGTTTAATACATACACACCCAATTTTAGGTGAAACCAGACTATAAGGACTTTTGGAGAAAAGCGTGAAGTTGTTAATTGGACTACCCTGCGCACATTAGCAGGGCTTGACTTATGAGGACATTTCAACTGTCCTTACTATTACAGCCACTCCAAAAACATCCTTCAAGTGTCAGTACGTATTCAGGTGGCAGTAGTCATAGTCATGTTGCGGCAACACATGTCCACACACACACACACACACACACACACATATAAAAAATGTATGTATGTATATGTGTGTGTGTGTGTGTGTGTATAAAATGTACATGCATTTTCTTATTCTTATTTGTATTACTGGAGAATAGACATTATTCTGTATATGAAACACACAGTTTAATTAATATTCTTTTTTCGTAATATGAAATTGAGAGCTGAAAGATAAATAATGCGAGATTTGACTTTGGAAATACAGAACAGTGAATTTCTTTGAACAATAAAATCAAGCACAATGTCAAAAGCTGATATGATACTTATAATTTGGCAATTACTCCACTGTTATAAAGCCCTTCCCTACCCCAAACATTAATACATTCTGATCAAAAACACATTACATCTGTCTGATCTATGTTTCATTTACCAAGAAATCAGAGAACTGAACTGAATATCTGAGTCAAAGAAATTAATCTAACTCACTGAACATGGAACTTCTTTTGGTTTGGAGGAAATCAGTCAGTTTTTCACTTGACCACAATCAAGCAAATTCAAGTTCTGCTGATACAGATACTTTGTAAAATGTTCCATTGGTGCGGGTAGTGAACCCAGATGACCTGTAGCATGACACCATATAATATAATTATAAAGTATAGGAAGTTGTGTCTGGATGAGTGAGCTCTATTTGTTTAATCACAGTTAAAGAGATAAATTACATTATATGCAGGCACATCCAACAGAAAATACAATAGCACCTGAGCTATTTGAGAGTAATATGCTATAGTTTACATTATTTCCTTAAATTATCAGAGAGAACAGCAAACCAATTGCAAAAAACACTGAAAGTGTGATGTTTTTTGTTGAGTTTTATATATAAAAGAAGATACTTCCATATTGAATAAAACTGATGAAAATGTAGCTGGTGTCTCTGTCCTTGGTGCTGAATTTACAAAGTGCAGAAAGCTCATTGACTGGCTGTCCTCATATTATCCAAGAAGTACAGTCTGAAAGGATGTTGAAAGGATGTTGTGTGTATCCACTTCTTACATCTAACACATGTTCTCATTCAATGTTTTGTCTTCATTTTCCTGTGCTGTTTGGCTCCAATCATGGGTTTATATAAAGCAGTTTATGAACTATTAGTGATGTTCAATCTGCATGAGATTTCCACACAGTCATTAAATTGCAGTTTAACTTAGAATATGCAACTTTATTGAAAGAAAACAGATGCAAACCTACTGTATTCTTTCAAAATTCTTACCATCTCCTTTCAGTTCTATATCATTTCCAAATAGATGCATTTCACTTGTGTAATAAGAAATGTCTGACTGTTGAATCAAAGCCCTTTTAATTAGGTATATTTTAAAGCGCCTTCAAAAATCTAGCACCAGCACCCATGTTGAGTCTGATGTCATCTATACTGTCATGTACATTAACATACTTAGACAACAGGATCAGTAGGTTCAGTCAGATGAAAACTTTATCCTTGAACCATAACACTGGTCTACAAGTAAAATGCTTCCAGAATAAAAAAAGTCATTCAACTTTACCAAATTTGAGTCATAAATAAAGAAAGAATAATTCAGTCAAAAGTCCTAGTTGGTTGTAGTTTCTCAGATACAGTCTGAGGCCAAAATGTGAAATTCTGACAATTAATGAGAGAAT
>JAQQZY010000019.1:8137073-8154733 GCA_030068375.1 Ostorhinchus rueppellii | reverse complement strand
CATCCTTCTTTAAAACAAATGACTTGAGTGCTTCTTTCTGCTCAACTTTCAAAGAAAAGCCCAAGTCGAACTCTTCCTAAATCGACGACAAAAGCCGATTCAAATGAGCCCGGTTCGTTAGCCACATCCATCTTCGTTGCTCTCTATGGTTGTTCTTCTATCCCGCCCTCACACAGCCCTGTCGTCATCATGCAAAACCCGCCCCAATGACTCGCTACACAGACAGAGTGTTCTGATTGGTCCGACATACTTTGTGTCGGACCAATGATGGGCTCCTACTGTGTGATGCTAGACCACAAATTCAGCAAGAATATTTTCTGCCACCATGTGGTGTAGATTTCTAGGCTATTATACTACTGCATTACGCAAAAAGTAATCTGCTATTGTAATCCATTACTTTTGTAACACATTACTCCCAACACTGAGCACTGAGACACTAAGACCTGCTTCCAATGGACAGCTCAGCACATTCAGACCTTGGTCACTATTTGAGGGAATGCAGTATAAATTGTTTACCATCACCCAGGCCATGTGACTCTAATATTTCTGTACTGAATTTTAATCAACATTCATTCAAGTTTGAGGTTTCAGCCCTGAAAGCAACTTAGTCTTACCCGACCCTGATCTTGAGCATGCCGCTGAACAACTCCGGGTTGTTAGAAATGATCCATCCAATATGAATGACCAGCTCCTGCTGAAGAACGGCCTCCCGTTCCCCGCCTTGAAGAGAGCACTTGCTGTAAATGATGCCTTGGATTACCCCTGGCGACAGCGGGTTGGAGATCACCTCCTCCTCCTGGCCGAAAAAGCCGAGGGTCACCTGGGAAAAGAGGCACATTCGCACACGCACGCACACACACACGCACACAAACGTAAAGGGAAGAGGAGAAAACTGTGAGTGTGTATGTGTCCGTGCAAGTGAACAGACACATGTAAGTGGGAGTGGGTATGCACTTCCACTTGCATGTGCACACAGAACCTCATGTAGGGTGCAATTCCTACAAGTATCTTTGTTTCATCACTTTCAAATTGGCCTCCTCTCCTGAAGAAAAAAGGAAAAAAATTACAGATCCCAAGATTACTCTGTATTACACCTCTGCAATCTTCCTGATGAGAGGACACGCGTTTATGTCTTCTGCTGATGAAATCCAGCACTTTGAAGACTTTGATCAATGTTTCATCTTTACATCTAAACTGATTCGGAGCAAAAAGAAGCCTGAAGCAGGAAATACAGTTTGGGAATGGTTGAATCTGAGCGGAAGAGGAACGCATTGTTGAATTTCAATTCCTACAAGAAAAATAATCAGTGAATAGAGTCAAAATGGACTCAAATAGGTGGGGGGGGGGTGCATCTCTTTTCTCCAATGTGAACTGTTATTGTAAGCAGGAGAGCGGAGCCGTCTCAAATTTTAAATCAGCTCTTCCAATCATGTTGAGAGGAGCATTCCCTCCGGTAGGCAATCTATATGCAGATTCACACCTTGAGCTACTTCAGCATAATGAAATGCCTAAAACTGTTCAGAGGGGTAAAAATGAGGCGAGATAACTGACACTCTGGAGAGGAGGCTAATCTCTGAATAAAACTTGACAGGAAATGATGCACCGAAACTCATCCATCACGAGGGAGTGGCATCGGACAAATTCCAGGGTCACAATATGTCAATCGGCACATGAAGTGTGTCTAGACACTTGGACACGGTGCATATTAGGATTCTACGCCGGTCACACTAGCAGCTTTAGTTACACACACAGTGGAGGCGAGCTGTGATGACGAATGTGAGTGTTAAGCTATCCTACATTAATTCCCATAGGACCATGGCACGAGGAGCTTAAAATAATAATTTTAATATCCATCTTTATTTCATCAGTGAACATTAAAATCATTGTTCTGACATGCCGTTATGCAAAAATAGGCCATGAAGATTTTGCAAAAGGGTTGTTTTAATGCTACTTAGCCCCTGCTGTCTTTGTGCCCACTTACCTGCTTGCCATGCACTAAAACACTAGTAATACTGGGGGCAAGGCTGTCCACTAGTTTACTTAAGAGACTGGCAGCAAGGCGGACAACAGACCTAGTGGGTGAAAAGACACAAGAGAACATTCTTGACATCATGACAGATAACAACTAACAGCTACGATTTAAACAGTTTTCTTTGCAAGACTCAGGGTCTGATTTCTAAACAGTCCTGCGGCCTCATTAAAGCACATACTGTTTTGTGGCTCTGCAAGAGTTGGAATCAAATAGACTTTCATCTTGTGGTCGTATTAAATTAATGCCTTTTAAAAGAAAAAATATGTGCAGAAAGCATACCAAGGCCACATCTTGCTTTTTTTTTTTTATTATGTACTATTAGAAGTACATAAAAAATCATTAACATTATAAAAGGCAAGAATCCATCCCCAGGGGTGATTGTAATGTTAGACGCCTGCCTTGTCTAATTTTTTTTTGCAGTTCATTGCCAAACCATTCAAACACCAGAATGAAAATGAAAACAAAACCCAAACACTTTTCTATCTTACAATTTGGCTGAACCATTTTTCAATTAAAACTCAGAGATACCCTACTATTAAATGCTAGATATGTAGTCCCAATTAATACATTTAATTTAGTTAATTAAAGAATGGATAAAAGGTTGGAGTCCCAAAAAGTATTTTAATGTTCACTAATTTCTAAAGTCATTATTCACAAGAGTCACTGCAGCGTTCATACTGTCTCCTCTTGCCTGCAGGAATCCTATGAGGAAAAAGCAGCACACATAAACCGTGGTTATCTTCACAAAGTAGCCCACAGCCAGGGACACACGCGCGGAGTGAAGCCACCCTCACAGACGCAATGAACAAATGAAATAATTTAATGAAATGCATCATGAATATAATCAGCTGAAACACAACCTCTTCTTATTATATGCTGAGAACAGCTCTTGTTTGATGTATGAGAGAGTGTGTGTGAATGTGTGCAGAGTTCTTTAATGCTAAAACCTGTAGAAATGCAAGGACACATTTTTCAGCACAATGAATAAAAAAAAGGAAAAAAAAAATCAACACAGCGTTAATGTTTATAAGGCATGATGTGGTGTCAATCCACCGATGCTTTGTTGGGGAACCTATTTCAAGCTTCACTTCCTGGCCCATGTTAGGTAAATGAGAAAGTAAATTGAACTGAGTATCGATGCTATTTCTCAGCAAGTTGGATACCCCACCTCCAGGCTTTGTATTCCCTTATGGCATAATCAAATTTCTCTATGCAAAAATCCTTATAATTAATAAAAGAGCTCAGAATTAAAGCTGTTAGTCAACCTGAGATACATTTCAAATCAGACTGTGGACAGAAAACTGACTGGATTAAAAGCTTGATTGTTTGAGAACTTCTGACAAGAACAGGATTTGCTCCACAGTTTGTGAGTTCAGCCAGCAGTACGCAACAAACAAGTGCAATCTGGTGTGTTGGCAAAGGCATCGCAGTTAAACCAGGTGTGTTTTAACAGAGTTAAAAAGTGTTGATTGCAGAGCTGGTTATATGTAAAGAGTAAAAAATGATGTTAGAATGTTAACGGTCACTAGTATAATATGCAAGAGTACAGCAGTCGATTTGGAGGCTCATCTTTTATTACCGGAAATAAGACGTGAAAAGTGATAGAACAACCTAAATTTGCATGTTTTTAATCAGTTTTAGTATTTTATTTTATTTTCTTAGCTTTTTTCAGCATTTTACTGTATTATGCATTTTCCTTACAGCAGCTTAGGTTGTTTTAAATGTGATATATATATAAATATATATACTCACAGTCAATAGAAACTTCAAGGTAGAAATGTATGCATATTTCTAATTGTAGGGGGACTGTAATTATTTATTGTGTATTTTTTGATGACTTAGTGTTCAGGTAGTTCAGAAAATGATGAGTTGTCATGTTGTCATGGTTCATTGCACATGGGATGTCTCTTTGCAGAAGTGGACCAGATACATAATGAGCAATACTCAGTGAGGATCTGCACAATTTGAGGATTGGTTTTGAAGGCTTATATAAAGGCCCAAAAAAGGCCACTATTGTTTGTCCAGTGAATGCCACCATGCCACATTTATCATGTGAACAACGTCTCCAGGCACTGGCTAAGGTGGAGGCTGGTTTGAGGATCAGTGATATAGCCAGGTGTACAGGTTGTTCCCAAACCACAGTTGCTCCCCTGTCCTACCTATTCTCTGGATATGAATCCGATTGAACACTTGTGGGACTAACTCAGTCGTCAAGTGGCCAATCAGGTTCCCCAGCCGGCAAACAGGCAGCAGCTGATCCGGGCACTTGAGCAAGAGTGGAATAGGATTCCACAGGACACCATCCGATGCCTTCTCCGAAGCATGCGCTGACAGATCACCACCTCCATCGAAGCAAAGCGAGGCCATACCCGGTACTGACTGTTGTGACTGTGTTCAGCAGGTACCATTTTCTTTTGTTAAGTTTTTTGTTTTGAAATTATTCTTGAAACTTTAAATTTTTGATTCTGTTTGTCAATATCCTAAACCAGTTATTCATATGAAAAAATTCCAGTTTAGGGTTTCAAAATAAAAAGTATGTCGAAAAATATGGTCTCAAAGTTTTCATTGACTGAGTGCATATATAAATATGACGTTGACCTAAATTTAAAGGGTGGCCCAATAGTTTACCCCAGTAGGTTTATACTGTGAATACTTTCAGTTCTACTCTAAGTAACATTCAGTCACTTCTCTACGATCACACCAAATTCTACTTTATTTGGTGTATACCACAGGCGTCAGTGCAGTGGGTGATGCTGCAATAGGACAAAAGTGGAAATGACTATCGAGCCTTTGTGATGGTTAATGGGGAGAAAGCAAACACCAACACGCTCCTGTAGACATCTGAGTCCATGTGTCAACTAGCCTGGCTTAGCTGGCTTGGCCATACTATTGAGTGTGTGAGATTGATCTGCCTTACTACATATGCTACATATCCTCCAAAAAGCAGCAGCTATCGACCTGGTAGGAAAACACTGGTATTAACTTGCGACTGCATAACACTTGTTTTCACTGTGATTCCCAAAAAAATTTGCACCAAGTAATAAGTAGTGGCCGCGCTCAGATGAAAACCCACCATCAGCAGTAATGAAGTCTTCACTACTCAGTCTGCTTTCTTATATTTCTTGGAATTGGGTTCTCATTCTTAACTCCAGCAGATAAGCCAATGAAAGACGTATGAGCAAGACAACTATTTGAGTTAGCCATAAAATAACTTTGGTGGAAGCCTGGTTATTAGGGGTGATATGGTTGGATTGTCTAAACCTCACACAGCTTTCAAGCTAGACAGCTAGCTAGCCAGCTAATTGGGAACTAACATGCAAACTCTTTCTTCTTTACCTGTCTCCCAGACACCAGTATAGTGGTGATGTGAGGGGCTATAGAGCTGGCGTACTTCTTGATAATAGCAGCAACCTGACGCACTGCCAGCCTATGGTTTGGCCAGATTAAATACCAGTTATTTTTCCTTTATGACAAACTGAACAGCACAATTGAATACGTTTTTGGCCCTTAAACCAAAAACATGAGGCAAAATTGTAACAAAACTAGAATTCACACAGAAAAATTCAAATGAGCAATGTGCTATAACGATTACTATCCATGTATGATAAATAAAGCTGCACAAAACTGGCTCAAGCAGACTATGCACTGGGTCTGTAAGTGTACGAGAGTATCTGACCAAAGCTTTCTGCTGCCGGCTCTCCTGTAGATTCTCTCCAGCTCATCCATCAGGTTCACTGAAATCACAACAACATTACACACGTTATAAGACATGTCTGCAACATACATCAGCTCCTTGAAGTACAGTAAAAGTAAAATCATGTAGTAATGTCTTTCTAAGTGGGTACACACAAAAAGCATTGAAAAGGCAGCCAACAACTGACTGTAATTCCCTGAAGTACGCTTTACTTTCAGTTAAATGATGTTGGCAATGACATAGTAAAGCATTTTGATTATAAAGCAAAACATTAATGAATCCAATGCACTGCGACAACCATATGATAGTTTGCTGAAATTCTGTGGGGCATTTCCAATTTATGTGATGATAATACTAATAGATAGAGAGCAGAATAAAGGCATGACATGTAAAAAGGGTCCAGGATGTTGCAGCAGGTCACTGTTGTCTCTACTGCAGGTGGAGCCGTTCCAAATGTAAATCTCATCTGTTATAGTGCACCATTTAACGTTTCAGATGTAAAATCTTGCTTTGACATGACAAAAATCAAACACTGATGCACATCTATGGTCACTTATGATTTAGTTTGTGTTAATACCTGGTACATGCAGGTATACAATGCATATCTGCCTCACTGTTTCTGATACAAAGACTAAGAATTTTCGACAGAATTAATACAAACAGTCCCAGTGCTACTTTTGTGGCAGTTCACAAATTAATTTTTCTCTAAATGTAACCTTTCTTAAGTGATTCATCACCAATTATTATTACATTATCTTGTGTATTTTGCGTTTTTTCAGTGAAAATCATGTATTTTCTTATATTTAATTCACTGATCATGTAGATGTTCATAAAAGCAAAGATGAAAGTTGAGGGTTATTATATCAGAAAGAAAACTGAAGAAAAAGTGACTTTTTCAGCAAATCTATCATTAACTGAACATAAAAATAACCATCTCCATCCACTGTTATTAATCCACCTCCATGGGTTGTACTGGTGAATCAGTGTTATAGAAGATGACTGCGTTTCCACATTCACTACAGCAGTGTTTCCCAACCTTTTTTGAGCCATGACACATATTTTACATTAGAAAAATCACAAGGTGCACCACCAAACAAAGATGTTTGTTTTTGGGGGGGTGCTGAGAGGGGTGTGTCAGATGCACCACATCAGGGCCAGTTCACTTTCACTTTTTAAATTTTCTTTTGCACATGTTAACAGCTGACCTTTATTGTAGAGTGGATTGTTTATCCTTGCAGTCATATGTATCTATATTAGTGATGGGATTTTCGGCTCTTTTTTGAGATGCGGCTCTATTGGCTCTTCTTACTATGGAGAGCCGGCTCTTTCGGCTCCCCATATATATATTTTTTACATTATTAATTAATTCATAGTTAACATTTTATTTGATAACATTTTGTTTTATTATTGACATTGTAAAGCACTTTGGCCAGTATATGATGTGTCAAAATGCTGCGTAAAAATGTTTCATAAACAAGACTTTTATTACAAACAATTATTAAATTATCACACGAAATACCCAAGCACCAATTAAACAAAGTGATCCAAAATAAATTAAACAATTATAAATACAAACACCCACCACAATTAGAAATTAGAAACAGAAAAGGTACCACAATACAAATAACACAATGTTATTAAATTAAAGTATAAAACTATGAAGCAGGTTCTCATTCTTGTCTAGACTCCTCCAGGAGTACTGATGCGTGTGACGTTCTCATGTGCCTGTGCAAGTTGTTTGTCGAGCCTGCTCTGTAAGAAATACTGACTTTGGACAGTTTGCACTCTACCCTTCAGCTGGTGGTTGCATTAAAATGAGTCCAAATTTTACTGCGTTTTCTGTCACTCATTGTTCACACCATTTATGTTAGTCTCCCTTTCTCCTGCCATGCTTCTGTGTGTGTGTGTGTGTGTGTGTGTCCTCTGTACACCTGCCGATGCCTGGTATACAGCTTGGCCAATCGCATGCTGTTTTCACAGCACATGCTGTTTTCACAAAAAAAGTGGAGTAAAACTTTTTTTTTCAGTGTTTTCCCACCACCTTCTTAATTGAAAGGTGGTCAAGATGTGTAGAGCACACGCTTGACATGAGGGCAGTGGAGACAGTAACGGAGGGGAAAAAACTCGCGGCTCTGTGGCACTTGCAAAGCACATGCGCAACGAGAGGGAGGAGGAGAGACAGCGAGGCACTGAAGGACAAAAAATAAATAAATAAAAAATCAGCTCCCACCAACGGCTCCCATTGTGGAGCCGGTTCCCATCGTTCACTTCAAAGAGCCGGCTCTTAGAGCCAGCTCGTGACCAACACACCACTAATCTATATCATGCTGCTTGTTGACACTACCAACGAGGTGAAATTGGATCATTTTCCACGGCACACCTGATGACTTCTCACGACACACTAATGTGCCACGGCACAATGTTGGGAAACACTGCACTACAGAGCCTCTGAATGTACACATGGGTCATATCTGATGACCAAGAAAAGATGACAAACTGTATTTTACACCAATTATTTACATGGATTGACAGGTTTAGTGGTTCAGAAGTAATTAAATATTTTAGATCAGGGTGATTTTGTTTGGTGGTGGATATTTGGTTCTTTATGGGTTAAAGTTGACTCAAAGACACACATACATCTCCTTTCCATTAGAAGAGGAAACTAAACATTTCTTGGCAAGTTTCAACACATACGTTACAAAGTTGCTTACTCATTCATAATAAAAGTGTGTGCTTACCGTCTTTAGCCAGGAAGTTTGGTCCTTCCCTTCGAAGAAGGATGCCTGCGAGCTGCGCCTGACTGGCCAAGCAATCACAGTCCTAGACAGACACATGAGATGGTCAGCCTGAGCATGCATGCACACATATAACATACATCTTATCTGCAGATATTTTTACAACATAGACACACAAACAACCTTCAATGTAGACACACACTGCAAAAAATCTGCAACATCCACCAACATGTTATGATGAAATAATAGTGCGAACACTTTTTCTGCAATCCTGCAATTATGATAATAGTAGCTAAGTTTGTACAGAATTGCCTCACCTAAATGTGACACAAGCATTAATATACCTAAAATATGGAAAAGAAAGCATTTTCAACACAGCAGTTGAAGGTTGGGGGGAAACAAACAACAAAATATTGGTATAAATGAAATGGTAATCATCACTTGTTGTAAATAGCCACTCACAAGCTAAAATAAATTCAAGTCAAAAGCGAAGGACAAAAGACTATCCAAACACACTGAAGATTAAAAACAGAATTTTGGGAAGAAGATAAATAATACCTACATGTACTTTTCTGATGCAGAGGTTGAAATAAACCAGTAAAACAGGAGGTCATGAAGCAGTGGCTGGACCTTGAGGGGGCGCTGTGGGGCTCCCTCAGTTAAAGTATGAGAGGAAGAAGGGCTTTTTAACCCTTAAAGACCAAAAGCATCTAATGATCTGAACTGAACTGTTAATCCACTAATCCTATCAATACATGTAAATAACTCAGGTAAAATTAAAGTTCTGCAGCTTTTCATGGTCATCAGATATGCCCCATTTGGACGTTCAGAGGTTCCATAGTTAACATGGAAACACCATCATCTTCAGCAACTTTGGTTCAGCAGTAAAACCCATGGAGTTTGATAAAGGGCAGCAGTTGTAGACTGTTTTTATGTTAATGACATACTTTGCTATAAAAGTTACTTTTTCTTCAGTTTTTTTCTATTTTGATAAAATAACCTTACAATTTACTGTGAGCTTTTCTGACCATCTAACAGATCAATAAGTGCAGAAAACAGTGTTAAAGTAAATTGAGTTAAAGGTAGAAAAAAAATCATTGAGAATTCTTCACATGCATAGCTCTAGGTCTTAAAGGGTAACATAGTAAAATGCCTACAAGATTAAAAATATGCATGAATTATACTAGTAATCTCCTCCTGTGTCTTGTCATTCATCTCAACATATTTAAGCTGTTTTTAACTGTATTTACCTAATTTCCATGTAAATTTGTTCATGTCCTCGTCAAGGGGTGATGCATTTGTGAACCCTCTGATAAACATGTGACCTAAAGTTGTGCTCTCAGCAGGGCTTGAGCTTTTTTCGACTGGGTACAACTCGAAACTATCCAACTGGTAATGAATCGGGAGTGTTTTTATTTTGTTGTCCTTGTGAGACTGGATCGTTTTTGCTTGGTTGCAAAGTTGTGTTTAATGAGACACAGATGCTTTCAGTAGCAGTATGAACATAAAGCAGAAGATTAACCTTCTCCAAATCTCACAGGTAACAAAATTAGTCCCTGTCAGCCTGTTACACCTCCCTCTAGTGTCCTCTACCTCAGTGTTTTACACAGGGACTGTAGTTTAATAGAGTAAGAGGTAAATTACCACATGGCTGTTCAGCTCAATGGGAAATATAAGGCTCTTATATGACAACCACACCTCGAGTTGTCTCCTGGGAGGTTCAAATTAAATTCCTACAAGTTTTCAGTCATCAGATGCAGTAAAAAAAAAAAAATTAAACAGATGTGGAGTTTAAAATAATAAAATAGGAGGCTTATTACAAATCAGTGCACACACATAAGCTGACTGACAGACTCTGAACACAAAGCCATAATTGTTCTGTTCATATTAAATTCAGATTCGTCAAACAAAACCCAAATACTAAAAATACAGAGGTGAGCGATTGTACCAGCTCGATAAAAAATGTTACGGTAAAAAAGTGGGTGAGTCAACAGGAGAGAACAGTGAGAGAATAGAGATA
The DNA here is from genome assembly GCA_030068375.1 of Ostorhinchus rueppellii. Taxonomy (NCBI): domain Eukaryota; kingdom Metazoa; phylum Chordata; class Actinopteri; order Kurtiformes; family Apogonidae; genus Ostorhinchus; species Ostorhinchus rueppellii. Next base: position 8,144,252 of record JAQQZY010000019.1, on the reverse strand, counting down.
ATCTGTCACACAAATACTGAGACAGACCTTAACTAATCCTCTGAGGAGGAGGCAGGTGGGGTTTTTAGACTGAGATAAATGACTTAGCAGGAAGAAACCAGAGGCTCTTTTAATTAAAATTTAAATAACAAAAGACTGTTAAAATGTATCTGATAAATCATGACCAAATGTTTAATATACTAATAAAACCCCGCTGCCTGTTTCACCCAGGGCAGTTTCTTTTCTGTCTGGGTCTGTTGTTCTCGTCACCGCCGTCTGCTCAGACAGTTGTGTGTTTCTCCTAATACGCGTAGACTTGTCTGACACTTCCTTTCACCTGTCACCTCGGTTCGCGTGGCGACAAGGACGCGATCCATCAGCAGCTCCTCTCTGCTGATGGGAGATGAGTGTTTTGCCACTGTCCCGCCTGCTGACACAAAATATGCTCCTATTTATACAGAGAGTGGAGCGGATTCTTTTCCTATTACTTCCACAATCTGAGCAAATGACATACAGCTTGGAGATTTTATCTGCAACACCTTGTAAATGGTTTTATTCATGTCTGAGCTGAAATTCTATCTATTTGTAATGCACATAAATTATCAAAAGACTGTACTTTGTATAGTGTCATACTTTATGCTCTCAAATTTGTCATTGCAAATTCAATTTTGCTTGCTTTAATAGGTTCATTTCTACATTTTATATTGGTAAATGTTTTATGATAAGAAGCTGTTATTGCTTAAAAGACTTTTATGTAGCATTGCTATTTTAACCCCTTGACGCCTCCAAAATGCAACCAAAATAGTATCTACTTGAAAGAAAAAATGCAAATCAAACTTTTTTTTTTTTTTACACAATTGGAAATCAATTTAGGCGTTAAGGGGTTAAACTCTCAACAGCTATGGGAAGTCTCGCACCAGATCACATTTCAGACTACTAAAGCCACCAACAAATCAATGTTGTGTATCCACAGAATGTATCACTCACTTAATTAAGTATAAAGGTCATTGTTTACACACATTTGCATTATAGTATCATCAAGTTTTCTCCTGTAAACAACTACATAAGGTTTGTTAATTTGACAGTTGGTTAAAATAACTCCACATCTCAGAATCTTCACATGCTGACTCAGCTGATAGTTTACATTATAGCTCTGTTCGCTTAGCTCCTAGTTCACTAAAACTGTGTATATCCTCTGTTTTTATACTGTTGGTGTTGCCAGTAGCTGCACTAAGCACCTGTTAGGAATCATCCAAAATATGTCGGAACTGTCAAAGTTTAGTCTGAACCATGGATCAACGAATGACAGACAAGGTTAGCAAACATGACAGCATCCCATAATAACTTTATACCTTGATAAGCCTCATAATCAAACTCACCTGTGTAAAAGGAAAGGTGCGATTTCAACAGTGCATCTAGCTTTTACCACTTTGTCACTTTCTTTGGCTCTAAAAGTTACACTGGCACTTAAGAGCTCTTTATTCTCAATAGTCTATTGATAACTGTAGGTAATAAAAAATGAAAGTGAATATACTACATATAGTCCCTTTAATAAACACAAGCATGATCAATATTACAGTTCTAACTGAGAAACACATTTTGGCCTGTTCATTTTATTTCTTATTGCTAATTTGGCCATTTTTGCCTTTTTAAAAACATGTTCTGTAAAGTGAAACGGGACATAAGGGGAGACGGAACCACATCTGGACTCAAAAGAGGGAGAGTGCATCCATCAAGTCAGCACCTCAGACCCTTAGACTGCCACCATGCCTTAAACGGGCAAAAAAAAAAAAAGCCTCAGCTACAACATGCATTTATGAGACATCTTTGCTAAAACTAATCCACTCACGTGGAACTTCTGTATGATTTCATGAGTGGGTTTGTTCAGCCATTCGTCCACGCTGATCTCCGGCTGCTGCTCCATTTCCGAGGCGTTGGGCGTACTCGTCTGTCTTTTCACCTTGGAGTGTTTCGGCAGCTCCAGCTCCTCAAAGCTCTTAAACTCTGGGATCCTTTACACACACACAGACACAGACACAGACACAGACACAGACACACACACACACACACACACACCTATCAAAACAACTACTACTGACCTTGCAAATATTACGAATGCATTACCGGAAACTTTCAGTAGTGGCAAATTAATCATCAAACTGCATCAACAAAATCTAATCAGCTGTTGTATCTGTTCAACTATGAAAATCCTATCTGAGATACACGTGGTGAAAAGCACTGACCTCAGCCAAATCAAGCATTAAATAAGAAGAATCTCTTACTCTGCCTCATTGACACGTAGGAAGTCAAGCTGCTCCACCACAGCTCCAGATATTAGAGTCTGAAATGTTCAAAAAGAACAGAAGAGACGCATTAAATGATTTGAACAAAACTACATACTTTTGTTTACTGAAATGCACAAAAATTTTGCAGTACGAGTAAGAAATTTGCCAACAAATCTAAAAAAAAAAAAAAAAGAAAAAGGCACAGAAGTACACAAGAGCTGGAGAAATCCCTAAGGGGAGGCACTTTGCAAAGAACTATTTCAGTAATGGTGTTCATTAAAAACAACACGAGGAGTAGTAAGGTGTGAACTATTTCAGATGTGACAAATATGTACAGCTGCAGCAACAATTGTCTAACATAGTAATGCGATGATAAAAGTTTGTGTATTAAAAAAAAAAAGCAGAGCTGTGTGGGAGTAAAAAAAAAAAGCACAGTTCAATCCGTATTGCTCCTGTGGTCTAAATGCGATATTAACCATTCCAACTGAAGTTAACTCCAAAAAACAAAAATAAGAGGCGTAGGAGAGGAGGAACCCCGCTCCCCATAACAATGAGATGATGAAGAGGAGAAGCGTTTCAAAGCTGCAGAAGTTAGCTGTGAAGTGAATAACAAATAGGCGAATGGAAAAGGGATCTTTGACAAAAAATAAAAAAATAAAAAAAGTAGGATCATATGAGAGAGAAATCTCTGCTGAATAACACAAACGCTCTGGGAGAGAAGTTGGGGTTGAGAAGCCTGTCATAAGTTTGAAAAAGCAGTTAGTTAAAGTTACCAATGTGAAAATGCCGGTTCCTATGAGAGCCACCTGGGTCTTACTTTGTGTCATCACAGTGTCTGTTTTCGAACGCTTTAACTTGACTTTAGCTGAGATCAGTCAAACATTCCTTCAGATAGTTTCAGATTTACTGCCCATCAAGAAAAACAAAATGATTTTTTTTTTTTTTATTAATCTGGAGTTTTGCTGTTACATGCCACTATATATCTACTAAGGACACACCCACATGACCCCCTTTCCTGTAATACATCTGAACACAACTGCCTCCTATAATAAACAAGTGCTTTGGTTACATTTAACAGCTAATATAAGTAGTGCAGAGCAGATGTACTGTGTAACGCATCTTTCTACTGGTTGGACCGACAGTGTACAGACGGGAAGAAACACAGGAAAATCAAGAAGGTGGTCTTTTGCTTGGGACTGTGCTGTATCTTCATATTTTGGATCTAACGCAGCACTGTGAAACTTTACTTGTGTGATATGGGGAAATTAAGATTTACACTCGACTGTCATCAGCAGAATAAAGTTACTGAGCCTCCACCAGCTGGGACTGGCAACATAAATGCTGACAGGGTGATCAAGGTCCTCAAGCGAAGCCGTGTTTTATACTAATTTAAAGGTCCAGTAGGATTTACAGGGATTTAGGGCCTAATTACAGAAATGGATTTTTACATCCACAATTAAACTTTTATAAGTGTATGATCAGCTGAAAATATTAATTGTTTTTGTTACCTCACAATGACTTGTTATATCTATAGAGGGAGACTGTTGCCTTTCACAGTCTTCTAGGTAATGTCTGCATAAATGTTGCCTACTCAGCATGAACTAGTATCGCCTAAATGAAAAGCCTACAACAGACAAAACAAACACAGACTCTTAGGAGGTCCATTCAGACATTGTGTGACCGCTGTTGGGGTGGGTGGAGGTGGACTGGCACAATCTGAAATGTAACCACTAGAAATCACTCAATATTCATTCAAAGCTGCTCACACCTTGCCAGAGCTTTTATAAAGTGGATCTCTGTGGTGCACATATACTATTTGTGCACTGTGACATTGTAATGTGCAGGAGCTGCTCTACAATAAGTCTGCATCATATGAGATCTTCTTGTGTATCCTCCCTTACTAAGCTTTTTCATACATGCCCTCAATATACAACTCAAAAAAGGAGGATTAGGACCTTGCTAAAGATTAAAAAAAAAAAAAAAAGGAATAATAACGTCTTATTGAGAAAAAGTCCTGACTAAATTAAACAACAAATACCAGAATAAAAGTTAGAATTTTTTTGTAACTTGTAGTTTTCTGAGAAAAAAAAACAACCGTCAAAATTATCAGCAGAACCCCAGGAGTTCCATCTGTGAATATCTCAGACCATTGCAATCTTACAATTTGGTGTTATATTTGGTGGTGAGCAACAAATCTTTCATCACAATAAAGAGTTGATGTTGTGAGGCAATGATATAAACAACACAGTGTAATCAGAGGATGTGTTTCTCTACGTGTGATGTGATATTTATATGTTGTTTAAATGTTAAACATATGCTATTTTTCTATATATGATATATAAAATAGCACGGCCTTGGTCATATTAATGCATTTTTATACAAACCACAAATATCCTTAGCCCAAATAATTCCCATTTCCAGGCTCAAGCTGTTCCACCTTTCCTAAGCAACAAAAGTAGCTTCTCTTCTAAATCACATTTGACACAGCAAGGTCAGAGCACAAATAAACACTGACACTGCTATTGAAATAAGAGAGGACAGCAGATTAGAGGATGTGAAACTTTAGTTGGTTCCCTGTGGAAATGCTGAATCCTTGAAAGAAAACTTATTGTAACATTTGTAATATCAAGCCATTGTTTATTTGAAGAGATGGCTGTAACAGAGGCAGCAGGAAAGAGGTGGGGCTTCCACTGTGAAACAAGTTAAAAGTACACAGGGTTTCATTTTGTTGGGTGTAACAGCAGTACTGGCGGCACAATGGTGGTAATCATATCATTCTGGGTGTTTGACTCTAGTAATCAGTGCGGTCACATATAAAGCATGGTGTTGGCAACAGATGATTAATCACAGACATGGACACTTAGAGACAGACTAAAAACAGCCAAAAGCCAGGAACAGCAGCAGGTAACAAACTGCCTAGTCACAAGGGTCACCAACCCTGGTCCTTGAGAGCTGCTATCCTGCATGTTTTTGATGTATCCTTCTTCCAACACAAATGATTCAAATGATAAGCCTATCACCAAGCTCTGCAGAAGCCTGATAACGACCGTCAGGTGTGCTGGAAGAGGTGCATGCAGGGATAGTAGCTCTGGAGGACCAGGTCTGGTGACCCCTGATAGTGTGTAAGTTAACAGGAGCAATATCACCGTTCATTATTTCAGCAGGAGCATGTCTAATTATGTAATTATAATTAGAGTTACGTACTCTGTTAAATTAATGTGTTGCTTTGATGTATTCATTTAAGACAAACTGAGCTCCATTCCTTCGGCTCAACTATGGTACTTTTAAAAAAAAAACAGGGAAGAAGTAGAGAATACTGAAGAAAGAAACTGTCAAATCTTAAGGTTTAGTGTTTTTTTTTTTTTAAAGGTTTACAAGGTCTAAAAGATGTTATAGGAATAGTGACAGCATTATCCAAGAGACCTAACTGTCCAGAAGGCAGAGCTTTTATAAGTTTTTCTCAGCTTTTTTTTTTTTTTTTTTTTTTACTTTATCCGCTCCAGAGTATTTGTGTGTGCAGAATAAGGTGAGCCCTCATCATGGTACAAAAAAACCCAGGGTTAAATTAGAAGCTACCTCACAAACCCCTTAAATCCTGCTTCATGTTATACTGTAAGCCCCATATGTTCCCAGCAACGGCCTCTACAGAAAATACAAAAACAAGTGGAATAACACTGATCCTGATTGAAGTAATAACGCAGACAATATCACAACAAAACATATTTATGGTAGGTCTGGTGGTCACATACACTGGAGCCCATAGTTATATTTTTACCTCTTCCCATGTGAGAGATGTGAGAGGTTAAGACTGTATTTGGGCTTGTGAGAATGCTTGAAAAGTTAAGTGTGACTGGGATTATGTATGAACTCAAGTATGGAATCAATAGGCGTGTTTCCACTATCGGAACTTCCAGGCCGTTTTACAGGAACTCCATGGTATGTGCGTGTCTCCACTGGCTGGGCCGTTCTGACAGGGCCGTTTTCAGGAACCAACGGAGTACCTGCTCGATGGTAGGTACTCGAGAACAGTCCGCTAGAGTTGCTGGACGGTACTAATGGCTAACTCACACAGATTGGTTGTATCAAATGACATTAGCAGATCGCGACAACCTCCAATTTTAAAAGAGTAGTTGTTGGAGGAATTTCACAACACGACAAAGCAGAAGACGACTACTCTTACTCGACAAAAGAACAGCGAAGAATATAAGCAAACATCCCAACTTTGTCTGTGTCCATGTCCAGTCTTGTCATGATTTCCTCCTCTGCTGCTGCTTTGTTTTGACGCTTTCTGTTAGTGACGTTACTACAGAAACGGACGCAGTATGACGACGTCGTTGCAAGGTTCTTAAAGGACCATTACTGTAATGGAGACATGACGCCTGAGAGGACCAGGCCAACTCACGGCCCGGTCAAAAGTACCTTCCTCCCAAAAAGTCCCGGGACCAGTGTAGTGGAAACACGCCATTGTATCTGGTAAGAGCTAATTACTGATGGGTATAAATAGGAATAAAAAAGACAAAGGTGACTGGAAACAAAATGATTCCAATTTTTGAGGCCACAATTAATAACCTGATCCAGTTACAAACCTGAAGTCTGTCAACATGAACCTTGACCCCGCCGATGTTTCCTTTCTTGAAAGATGCCAACATGTCCAGGACAGGGTTGAAGCGGCTCCCCCTGGAGAGACAGAGATAGATGCAGTATGTGTATTAAAACAGTCTTACTTATTTCTTTTAAATATATTTTTAATGTGGCAACACGGTGGTGCAGTGGTTAGCACTCGTGCCTCACAACAAGTAGGTCCTGGGTTCGATTCCCGGGCGGGACCTTTCTGTGTGGAGTTTGCATGTTCTCCCCGTGTCTGTGTGGGTTTTCTCCGGGTACTCCAGTTTCCTCCCACAATCCAAAGACATGC
>JAQQZY010000019.1:8120322-8136973 GCA_030068375.1 Ostorhinchus rueppellii | reverse complement strand
GCCTTCGCCCTAAGTAGCTGGGATAGGCTCCATGTGACCCTAGTGAGGATAAAGCGGGTATAGAAGATGAATGAATATATATTTTTAATATATACATAGCCCACTGAATGGAATCTGTCCAATTACGTGCCAAATATGAATGCAATATCAATATCACAAATGCATAACATCATCACCCTAGACATTTCACAAATAATATATCAGCTCATTTCAGCCAAGCCTTCACAGCTTTATTTGACCACTGTATCCATTTATACAGGTTAGCGCCCCGATCAATAGCAAACTAATGACTATTGAGTTGTTTCTATGGGAGCCCACTGACTCATTCCAGATGCTGTAGTGCCGCTGTTTAAGTGTTTGTAGCACGTTTAACATACGGCTCCCCAGATAATGGTTAATACTGCTATAATCAGCCCACCAGCCCAGCCGCAGTGATACAAATGAGAAACATTATCACCCAATCAGCGAGAAAACACTGTCCCACCTTCCTACTACAAAGACAAATCGTACACACAGGGGGTAAAGAGGTCTGAGGACAGAAAAGAATATGAGATTGAAAAAAACTCAACTACTGTGAACTGCACTCAGACTGTCAAAGACATAACAGTACGAGTTCAGACCAGTATGAGACCGAAAAAGAGAGATAGGCTGATGTATGGAGAGATGGGATTAGGCAGAACGCTCTAAGAAAGCAATCAGAGAAGACAGAAGAAAAGAATAAAAGAGCTATTATGGGGTTTGTATATTACTTGATGTTATCCTCCCGGATGAGAACCAGGAACAGTGGACGTCCCTGCATCTTCCAGCACTGTTTGATGAACTGCAGAGCGTTCTGTACATGCAGACACAGAACAGACACTGTTATAGATGTGACAAAAGATTTCACTGAAGCCCAAAAGGAAATTTACAACTTAATTAAGGTTAATGTTGCAAATAATTATTTCTATTCTTATTTTACAGTAAACACACACTACAGACAGTAAATAAACAGCACAGCGTTCCAGTGCATTAGGTTAGCTGTTCCAACAATTATAACTTATTCCTGTTGAATAATTAATCCTTTCAGTAAGGTTGAACCTGATACAGCAAATAGACTACAGTAGAAAATGTACTATTTATATTTGAATAACTATATGTCTGTGCAAAGCTACAGTTACTGCAAAACCATGAATGTCAAACTCATTTCAGTCCAGTGGCCACATAGAGCCCAATTTGACTTCAAATGGGCCAGACCAGTAAAATAATCATAAATAAGAAATAATGACCACTTCAAATAGTTCTCTTTGTGTTAGTTTAAAAAGTCAAATTACAATATGAAAATGTTTACATTTACAAACTATTCTTTTACAAAAAAACGTGAAAACCTTAAGATCCATGAACAACCTGAAACTTCTTAAGAAAAATAAGTTCAATTTTGATAGTATTATGCCTCAGCTTATCATTTACACATGTCCTTTACAACTTATACATTGCAATCGATCTACAACAGTGCAAAACATTCAATAACAGGCATCTGGAACCAAAAAATATAGCATTTAAATTCATGATCACAGCAACTTGTAAAGATTCACTGCCACCCTTGACTGGTAATATCTTCTGTGTAATTTTTGTACCATCCTGTGGACTGGATCAAACCCTCTGCACGCCGCACATTTAAATTGATACCCGGGAGAACAATCAGTTTCATTTCAATTCAAGGAGTTTTAAGTTCAACTTCTTTATTTGGATTTTCTCTCTATGTCCTGTATCAGTTTTTCTCTCCATATTTGACTATGATTTTGCTGAAACCCCTGGAGCTCATCATAGACATATAAGAACATTCTACCGCTTACATATAACTATACTTTGCATAAGTTTTTAATCAACCCCACTGTGAAAAGACACTGCCTGACCCACCTACGAACACATTATGCATCTCATAAGAATTAAGACACTGTATGTAAACAACACTGATTTGCTTGTTCTTGTTTTATTCCCTACCTATTCAAATCAGTTTTTATGTAACCTTGTAAACAAAACATGTCACTTAGTAACTACGAGATCAGTAGTTATTTTAGTCATACAGCACAGAAAAATAATTAGAGAGGATGGTGAAGATCTCCCTCTGGAACCGACCCGAGAAGAACCTTTTCATGTTTGTAGATATTTTCTTTTTGGTTGATTGCAAGACATTACTGATAGTGTTTATTGTTTTACTGACTTGCCCTCTACTGTTTTTTTGTCATCATTGTTTACTCAAGTTTCTTGCTGTGATTCAATTAATTAATAAGGTTTTAAGGTTTACTGAGCTGTCTTTTTATTGCTTTTATCATCGCTGTTTAGGCAAGTGTTGCTCTGCTATGTTGTAAATGAGGCAGATACTTCTGTATATTCCAGGATAAAACAAAGGTTGAATGAATGAATATGTGATTATAGAGTGAGTGATTATTCGGCTGCAGGAAGCATGTGTCAAATTACTAACTAAGCTGCAATTTATTTTGTATGCTCTCAGACTCAGTCATCATGAAACCATCCAAAAGGAAAATATATATTTCTTAGTTTAAAAAATAAGGCTAAATTACTGGATTCAGGCAGGCTGTCACATTCTGTATATATTACATTTATTCTATTTGGTGAGATGGATAAAGTGAGTTTGCATTCACACACAGTAGCTTATGTCTTTAGATCAGAGGAAGTGTTTGCACCTCAGTTCTCCAAGTTCAGTGGGCTAATAAAAAGTGATTAGCAGTGGAGTCAAGCTCTATGAGTGTGACCCTGGCTTACCTTAATGTCATCAATCAGCAGCATGACATCTTGGGACAAGTAAAAGTCACTTAGATCAAATACTATTGGGTAGCACACCACTGTCTTGCCCAGGATACGATAAATCTAGACGGAGGGACACACACACACACATAGGCAAAGTATTGCATTACAAGACGGATGGCTCAACAGTAGCCACGTATACATTATTCTGGGCAGTGCATAAAACAAGCTATCAATCCTCAGATAGAGGCAACACACAGAGGCAACCACTCCTGATAACACACGCACACACATATATATGCTATATACACACAAATGATACAAAGCTCCTTTTTGCACATAGAGAACATCACAGGCACACACAAAATGGGCAGACACACTGATGATGATAATGTCCTCTGGCAGTCTGCCATCTCCCCCATAAATGTTCCATTATAATATTGTCTTAGCAATGCATTTGGAGCCATAATTCATTTGTTTGGCAGTGTCTTTGTTTGAAAAATCTGCTTCAGCTCAACTCTTTTAGTCGAGCTATGACCTTCATTTGCGGGGGGGGGGAACCGCAAACACCATCACCATTTGGAGACGCACACTTGCAAAGCCACATAATTCTGGTAAGCAAACAGTGCATAGTAAAATGCAAGAAATCCAGAGATTTAAGAGCTAAATCTATTCAGTATTCACTAATACACTCTATATGTCTAATAAAGAGAACTTTTACTACTAAATATTTTTTAGTCCATTCCTCAGAGCTCTGACAAATGTATGCAGATCGATATGTGGGAGGTGTGTTAGCTGTCACCTATGACCTGTGCAGCAGGGTGACATGCATGTGAGTGTATATATTTATTTAAGTAATATATATGTGCACGTGTGGAAGTGGGTTTGCCAATTCACTATACCTTGCAGGTCCCGATGCAACCTACTGGCCTATCTGGACGCCCACTCAGCCCCAGCTTTTTATTGATGGCAAGAAAACGGTACGCCTGCAAAAAGACAGGGAGACATTCACACACAGACACAAGTTAATACTTATTCTTGAACACAGCACTCATATTGGTCATGATTATATTGCTAACCTTTACGATTTCTGGGGAAAAAAAACATCTTTATCAGTGCATTTCACTGGTATCTTATCAGTGCTGAGATTAAAACACCCCCTTTGATTTGAAAATGTCACGCAGCACAGTTCCATTCCGAGCATAATGAAAGTGGGAGCCCGTCATGTGTCTGTCTCACTGAAGCATTTCTGTTGTTGCAACTCATAAACTGAAATTACCTCCATACGGCAGAACCACCTTCTGATATTAGCTCTGTGTGAAGTTATGAGACATGGCGATAATGAAAGGTCCCTGTGCTGCCATCAGCGGTGTGCTTAGAAGATCCAAGCGCACCCATGGGCACTGGAGCTGATAACACTGTTGTTCTGACATTCTGAGACCCATAAGAAAGACACGAAGACCTTGCTGAGCCCTAATTAGAATAAATAAACGACAGCATGCCATCCAGTAACATCACACCAAGCCACTTGGTATATTAAACAGTGCAAGAAATATTAGCTTAAAAGTCAACTGGTATAATAGACAACAGCTGACAAACATACACACATTTGCTAGTCTTTACTCACTTCTTTATTACACATTCTTATAATATCAGGGAATGGTATAAATATGGATTCAACTGCTTTAGCAAAGAAGTAAAGGCTCTTCAAGGCAAGGCATGTTTATTTATATAGCATATTTCATGTACAAGACAGTTCAAAGTGCTTTACTTCAAACATTAAAAGCATTACAGCAGGTAAGCAATAGGCATGAAATAATAATAAAAAAAAACAGATAAAAACTTTAAGCTGAAAAGAAACAGTGCAGATCTGATGAATAGAAACTCTATTCAAATGCAGCTGAGAACAGGAGGGTCTTTAACCTGGATTTAAATAAACTAAATATATAAACACTTGTAATAAATACACTTCAGGTCATATTAAAACAATACAAGGACTTGTTCCAACTTCAAAAAAGAACCAGCAACATACTGAAAATGAACATTAACTTCGCTCCAATGTGCAGCAGAAACCAAAACAGTTGCATTTCATGTCTGTTTCATCTGGTTATGGCTTTTATGTTCTTTTCATCTTGTTATAGTCGTCGTGCGTGACATGGAACAATGGATATGCTGAGGGCTTGTTTCTGTGCATTTCTGTTGTATCCATTTAGTCTGAAATTGGATCTGATGTTGGAATGGCACAAAGAAATGCAACAAGAAAATAATACATGATTCTGCAGGAAGTAACAGCCAGTTTGGATACAATATGGAGTAGAAAGTGCAGATATTGTGGCAAAAGTCAAAAGGAAATAGCCTACTGAAAACTGTAGTAAAGAGCAGATGAGTATTTGTACCAAAGCGCCCCACTTTCCTACTGTCCCTTTACCTGTTAAACGTTTCTTAACATTCAACCACAACAGTAGCAACAGAGGCAAAACTCACACTTCACAATCCATTAAACGAATTAGCTAACATGGCTAAAATCTCAAAACACGTTTAGCTAATAAGCTAGCTAATTAATGCTAACTCCATAATTGTCTGAACTTTTACCTGTTGAGTCCATTAGAAAAAGGGAGCTTATAAAAGATTAAGACTTAAATACGCTAAGGACTGAGGCTAAACTGACAATACAGTATATATCTTACAGAAAAAGTCAACATCCTCATTAGCTAATGACATGCTAAGCTGCTGTGCTGTTCTTACACAGAAGGGGTTAAGCTAATTAGCGCTAACATGAGTACCGTTACAGCATAATTACAGTTCTATTGATAAAAACCGTGGCTTTGTTGGTTGCTTACTATAAGTTGGACACGGAGAATTTAGGTTAAACAATATAAGCTTTTACTTTTTCTTGGTGATGGCAGATCTTATTTTCTGTCAACTACTTTTGTTCATATGAGATCAAACCAATGGGATATCACAAAGCTTAAATGTCAACTTGTAAAAATATGCTCTGTTTACCTGGAGAAAATTTTGATAATTGTTACTAGACCAAATATTATATAGTCACTTTATTATTTGAGCAGACTGAAATTATTTTGGATAATTATGATAACTGTCTTGCATAAAAAATAGCTGGATGAGATGAACAAAAACATCATATTTCCGTCACTATTTGGCCATTATTTTCTACAACTGAAAACTCTTCATCTCAAGGCACTTACCTTTTGTTAGTGAATGTCATTGTCAGTCATTTCTTTGCATCTTTCAATAATAATTATTCGTTTCTTACCAGCCCTGTGCCATTTTTGCTTACAAAGCCTTAAAGGAAATTCAATTACTGTGTGTTCTAGTGGTCAATACCAATAAACGTCTTTTTTCATTTGCTGTCCTGCTTGTTTTAGGATTCTACCATTTGTTATTAGTGGTATAAAATGATAAAAAGATAGTTAAATCATTATTTGGAATTACTTATTTGATGGATAATCATCACCTGAAATGTCATTATTGTCACAGGCCTAATTGTTGCATGTAAAAGTTGATTCTTTCTCTAATCTATAGAAATATAGTTAAGATTTCAATTACTGTCACAGCCCAGGTTAATAAAGAGTAAAGGCAAGAATTCAGCTGTTATAAGTTTGGGAGTACTTCTTTTTTTTTTGTTTTTTTTTTAATGCTCAATACATGAGCTCTCTGCACACTTTAAATCCATTTCCTCTTGTTCCAAAGTTGTACTATGCTGTAGTTTAATAAAGTCAAAAGTCATGTCTCCAGACTAGTGTCTCAAGGTGAATCATGAGTCAAGCCAAGTCTAAAATATAAAGCAAGTTTATTAGCGGAAAAATGTTAACATCAGCACTGTAGCGTGTCCAGTGTACAGAGGCCTGGGGAGATCCTGACATTACAACTCAGCTCTAACAGGGTTTGGCTGAAGAAGATCAGTACAGGTCAAGTTTCACACTTAATTGCTGGACCAAAACTTTGTGCTTTTAGTCTTTCAGCAAAAGTCTCAGTTTAGATTTTTGAGTCAGTGTAAATGAGCCACATGTGAAAATATTGTTTTACTTGGAGAGATTGGTTGTGACATCAGTAATACTGGGACAAAAATATCATCCACAGACACATAAAGAGCCTGACATGGATAGATAAATAAAAAAAAAAAAATCATTGATCTTTCTTGCTGGTGCTGAACTAATTATCCAGTTATTACCTTGAATCCCTTCCCAGTTCATCAAGACAAAGCAGAGGAAAAGGTCACAGCCTCCTCCATTTGAAATGCATTTAGAAATGGCAGCACGGAGAAGACATGACCTGCAGCCTTTCAGTTTCCACCACATTTCTTTGCTGCTTCAGATAAAAGGTTTTTACCGCTGTGTCGCCTGTTGTCAAAAACACCCAATTCAAAGACGTAAAGAGAAAAGAAGATGGACATTGATTTCTGTGCTCTGCTTTCTTGGTGCTCAGTGGTGTGATGCACTCACTGCAAGTGTTTATGTGTGGAAGCTGGAGATGCTGCAATATTGTGCAAATGTGCTCATTGGATTTCTGTTTTCTGAAATGTCTGAGTGTAGTCTTGAGCATTTATTCCCCTTTGAGATGGCATATAAATTCTAAATTTAAATACTTCCCAATCTGTCCTATCATTAAACAGCATCAATACACCCACACACTGAAGTGGCACTGCAGGAAAACTGTCCATCAAACTCTCTGTGCCGCATTCTCCCGTCTAAATCCAAGCGCAATTCATAAAGTAAACCAAAAGGTGGAGCTCTGCTACTCCTGTGTGGTGCCACACCATTGTAGAAAAGGCTGACATGAGCACAAGAGCAGAAAGAAAGGTTTAGATTAAAATTAAAAGAAATTATATTGAAAAAATGAAAAAAAAAACCAAAACACCCAAAACACTAAAAATATGTGGTGTTGATTGGGAGTTTAGTTGCATTACAAATCATAGGCTTAACAGTAAAAGAAAAGACCTGGAGGAGAAAATAAGAGTGAGGTTGGAGGAACCTCTGCACCCAGTACTTCCTGTGTGCAGAATACCAATGAAGAACGACAACAGGCAGGCAGCCTATCAAAGCATCCTTTCATTCCCTCACATTTCCACTGACCGCAGCACAAACAGCAAGTGAGAAATAATAAAAGGTGTTTTTAAAAATCCACAAGGTGTGAAAAAGTACAGCCATGAGACAAATTCACCGTGGGGGTATTCTTTCAGTTCCTAAGGTTCCTGCCGATGTTTCTTGCTGCCGAGTTGTTGCCCCAAATAGCATGCAACTGTTGGTGTCAGAAAACCAGCGAAAGAGATTTACTTGAACAGCAAAAGCTATCATCAAAAGGGACTTAACAGTGCAGCAGGTGTGTGCTGGCAGGAGTTCAGGGTCTTTCTGAACTGCTCAATGTGATACAAATCCATTGAATTTGCGATTAAACTTTCAGCTTCTGTGACACTTTCTGTAAATTCTTGGTTGCACTACACAGTGTAGGTCCTTAAAGGTTCAGTCTGTAAGATTTAGGAGGGTCTAATTACAGAAATGGAAGCTAATAGGCATAGTAATAATTTCAATATTGTGTTGTCATGCAAAAATAAAAACTAGGTGGTTTTTGTTAGCTGGGGGACCAGATCATTTCCACAGAAACCATTGTGTTATGCTGCCATGTTTCGACTGTAACTCAGAACCAAATTATCATTCTTTTTCTAATATATCACCTGCTATGTTGGAGTGTTGAACAGAATTTGCCACTTCGCTAAGAAGCCCAGCATGGACAAACCAAACATTGCCTCCAGCAGTGGCTTCTACATTATTTTGCAGCTAGTCTTTGGAAGGGTATTCAATTGGTTGCAATTTGCAACTTCACTGCTGACTGACTCTTAATATCACACATTCAATTTCTTTTTACTGATTCAAAGAGAAAGTGTGGGACCATCAACAAGGGTTTCACATAATTTTCTTCCTCGATTTAACTGTTATAGTTTAAGAATCACGTGTTGTGGTAAAATAAGCTCTGGTTGAACCAACTTTCCAAAGATCTGTTTAGGGTGGACCAAAAAACCTGGAAATTCACTGAGTAGCAAAGCCCAGGAGATGCATTTTCATTGTTCTACTTGGCATATGACTCAACTGTTGTTGCTGAGATATGTGCAGCACTTTGTTTACAGTAGACTCGTGTTTGTTTGTTTTTTCTTCTATTTATCCTTCCTCTGGTGCATGGTACACAAGATAAACAAGAAAAAGGAAAACACCACTCAAGTAGCAGCAAACAGAAGATGCTGCTTCATGTTTGTAAGCTGAAATTGCATGAATCAACTAGAAAGATAACACACTGTGGTGCTTTCTTCAGAAGAAATCAATGACACGTAATTTCCTAAACACAGATAAAGCCTAGTCCAAGAGGAGTTGTTTTTTTTTTTCCAGTTGACGGATTGGCCTCAGTTTTACATTATAAGTAACTTAAGATCTTCTTCTTCTCCTTTCGGCTTTTCCCTTCAGGGGTCACCACAGTAAATCAGTTGCCTCCATTTAACCCTGTCTTCTACATCCTCTTCTCTCACACCAACTACCTTCATGTCCTCTTTCACTCCATCCGTAAACCTCCTCTTTGGTCTGCCTCTAGGCCTTCTGCCTGGCAGTTCCAAACTCAGCATCCTTCTACCGATATATTTACTATCTCTCCTCTGGAGATGTTTGAACCATCTCAGCCTGGCCTCTCTGACTTTATCTCCAAAACCTCTAACGTGCTGTCCCTCTGATGTACTCATTCCTGATCCTATCCATCCTGGTCACTCCCAAAGGGAACCTCAGCATCTTCATCTCTGCTACCTCTGGTTCTGCCTCCTGTCTTTTCCTCAGTGACAACTTACTTAAGATGAAATGACAATTACAGGTTGGTACTGAAAATTGGTATCAAAGAGCACTAAACAAGAAAAATAAAAGGGCAAAAATTAATCTTGCAACAGCACTTTGACATTTGTTAAGTCATACTTGCATAAGAAAAATGGCAAGATACACACTAAATTTTCATTGAGAAGCGTGTTTTCAACCAATCATCACCAAATGAGGGTCTGTTTTTATTTTCATGATGTCATTTGAGAGAAGCTGAGTAAAATTTGCATCCATCCATCTGATTAACAGTTTTTGTTCAGTCGGAATCATCAAATCAGTTCAGTGAAGCAGTAAAGCAAAATGTTATCCTGACCGATATTCATGACTGACAAGTGTAAATAATGTGATCAAGGTAAACAAAAACTTTTTAAAAAACTTCCCTTTTTGGAATTTTTGTTTTTTAGAACTAACAAGATTCCCGTGCGAGCTCAAAAACCTGAAACGGCAAAATAGAAACAACACACAAAATGTCGGGCACCCACACTGACTGTCAGATATGAAACGGGAAGAGAAAGAGCTAAAAGGAAGGCTATTTTTGAAAGCGGTGATTTGCAAGGGGATAAGCTTTAGGGTGTACGGGTGGGAATAACACATTGCGAAAATGTAATTGCCACTCTCCCGTCGTCAGGCAGCTGTTGACAACAAAATCAAACGGCTGCGAGGGACGAGGTGAGGTGAGCAAATGCAGCCCCCAGCACTGGAGATGGTGGTGACTCCGAGATAAACAGATTCTGTCGAGGAAGGAATGTCTGTCTGAGCGTCGGATTTAATATTCAGCACAGCGCCCCAGCTCTGACTCACAATTGCATATCCATCTGAGAGGCTGAACACCATGCAGCAGAAAGAGGCAGAGGGGAAAGGAGGGGTGAAGGGAAAGTAACAGGTATGACAGTTCAAAGGCGGATGATAGACCTGGAGGGGAGAGTTGTTTGGTGTAATGGACACAACAGGGGCGGGGCAGGATGTAGGCCTAAAGGCGAGAGTAGGGTTAGAGAGGCGGATGTGACGGATATTGCAGGACAAGGACGGAAGGTGCAAAGGCCCGGAGAAAAGAACAGAAACTGGAGAGATGACGCGATAAAACGAATTGTTTGCTTAGGGAAAGGTATCGCAGAGAATAGACGGTATACATGAAAGACCTGACAGATGAGGAGTAAGAGGCTAGGGAGGGGAAAGGAAGTTTGAGCGACAGATGACGGGGAGAGAGAAGACTTCAAACAACAAGGTATTCAGATGAGGGACGGAATCTAAAGAGGAGAGTGGTGGACATGATGGAGGTTTGAAGGGAGGCGGTGATTGGTGTCAAAAATGACAGCGTAAATGGTGTCATCTGCAGAAGATAAAAGAACATGGGTGGACAGTAGAGTACCTACAGCATGTGCAAGAATACTTACAAACACTATGTATAGGTGAATTTAAGTTCCTGGGCCTACATACTGTAGCGACGCGATCTCTCATCTTCCAAGCAAAGGGAGCTGCATTATGGAAATGCCTTTTTTTTTCCAAAGGTCTATACAGAACTGGGAAAAAAAAGCCATTAAAATACGCTGCTGCCTCTGGAATCAGCCTGGAATCTTTTACAAAGTGATCGGAGACGCAAGGAGCTGTTCTGCGTTACAGGCTAAAATTCATGGATTTTTTTCTTATTTTTTCTAAATTATCTTATTTTTCTTACAATTCTTAATTTTCTACATTTCTGATTTTTCTCTTCTCTTTAGATTTCATTTGTCACTCATTTATGTTTTTTTCTACCCGTTTTTTTTTCTCTGCACTTGCTAATCTTGTCTTGCTTTAAAACTGCGTATGACTTTTGTCACCAATTTTTCATCAAATCTGTAAAACACAAGTCACAGCCTAAGTATCCAATCCAATCCAACTTTATTTATAAAGCCCTTTAAAACAACCACAGTGGACCAAAGTGTTGTACAGAACACTAGAAACACAATACAAATTCGTAAAAGCATAGAAAAAAAAGTATCACAAATCCATAAGTCTTTCCGTGATTGTGCACCTGAATATCTTCCCTCACGGTGAACAATTTCAGAGTCTACTCCACCATAAACACTCCATTTGTTTACAGCAGGGGTGTCCAATCCTGGTCCTTGAGGGCCGGTATCCTGCATGTTTTAGATGTATCCCTCTTCCAACACACCCGATTCAAAGGATAAGCCTATCATCAAGCTCTGCAGAAACCTGATGATGACTGTCAGGTGTGTTGGAAGAGGGCCACATCTAAAACATGCAGGATACTGTCCCTCAAGGACCAGGATTGGACACCCCTGGTTTACAGAGTAGATGGGTCACTTGGGCGTTTTTGGAAATTTGTCGCAATGTGCGTGCACCTGCTTTCACTTGGTTGACATGTTTGTTGTTGCTGCTACTGCGGCTGCATGGAGCTCTGCTACCCACAGTGAACATCACAACAAATTTCAGTGTTTATGGTGGCGTACACTTTGAAATTATTCACCATGAACAAAATGATTCAGGTGCATAATCACAGAAAGACTCACAGATTCATGACACTTAGGCTATGACATGGGTTTTACAGATTCAATGAAAAATTGGTGACAGTCATTTGCAGCTTTAACTTGTCTTATCTTATAATACCATAGAAAGAGTAAGATCTGAATGAAGATTTTTTTTTTGCTTAACTTGTGTTTATCATTTTATACTTTCCTTATGGCTAGTTCTTCCTTTGTCTATAACCTGCTTAACTCTGCTGCTGTTTATCTTGGCTGGGGATTTTTAATTTCAATGAATCCTTCCTGGTTAAATGAATGTTAAAAATAAAACCAAGTCAATTGATTTCAGACATAAAAAGACAAAAAATCATGCTGCTATTTCTGTTCAACTGCTGTGGTAGTAATTTCATCTAGACTAAGCTGGATTTTCTGCTATCTTATTTCTACTCTAGTCTGAAACTTTTTGGAAATTCCATGCTAAGATGAATTGGAAAACGTGCTCCTTTCCATCCCTCTTCCCCGTCTCTTATAAAGGGCACAGCATTTAATTAGCTGTTAAGCTTGATGCACCAAAATCTAATTACTTCTAAATTTTTGCTCAGTCAATACGCCCGTGAAGAGACATAAATATCAAGAATTGTGAGTTATGCTGGTCACACACACAGACATGGTGCTCATTTAAAAAAAAAAAAAAAAACAATTTTCAATGGCATTGTGTTGAAATCAATGTCCTTTGAGTCCTAATTTACACAACTGTGTGAAAATGAAAACAGTAGTTAAAGAAACGTTTCTTTTCACAATGGAGGAAGTGTCTGAGCCAAAACTATAGAAGTGTTGACACAACGACATGCTTTTAAGCATTTTGATAACACAACATAACACAATGTCATATGGAATTCATTCATCTGCTGAACCCGTTTTATCCTCAAGTGACCAGTTCATCACAGGGCTGAACATATAGACAAACAATCACTCTCACATTCACACCTATGGGCAATTTAGATAAACCCATTAACCTATCCGTGCATGTGTTTGGATTGTGGGAGGAAGCCGGAGTACCCGGAGAGAACCCATGCAGACACGGGGAGAACATGCAAACTCCACACAGAAAGGTCCCACCAGTGACTGGTGCAGGAATCGAACCCAGGACCTTCTTGCTCTGACGCATAAGTGCTATCCACTGATGGCAACATGCTCATATGGAAATAATGTCATAATAAAAGACAATAGTTAATGGTTGATGTAACCAGGGGTTACAGGAGGATAGGTACTGTTAGTGGAGACACATGATGAGAGAACCATGCATGTTCAGCATCCAAAAAAATTCACCTGATGAACATTTCCAAACTTAAATAACTATAAAATTACAGACTAATGATACATTTGGAACTGTAATTCTGTCTCTCTTTAATATTTCTGGTCTCAGATTTTCCTTCAACACACCTATAATAAATCTTTTTTTTTTTATTAACAATAGATCAAACATAACTTCAGTCACTCTAAGGAACATCCCCCCCCCTTTTTTTTTAACACAGCGTGAAACTTTACTCTTGAGCTAAGTTCAGGTTAACAGAAGACGGGGAACAACAATAAATGGAAGATAGATGAAAAGGCTTTGAGACATCATCTATAGGGACTAAATAACATTCAGGCTAGCTTAGTTTACTCAGATTCCATCATTTTCAAAGATATATAAAAAAAATCCTTTTTTTCAGGATTTTCTCTAAAGTCACTGAGCTTGCATCCAAGTGTGCAACTCTTATGTCTACCTCAGGAGCTCCTCAATCCCAGCAGCTGATCTGTTCATTTTGACTCAAATGCAGCTGTGAACAGTTTATAGATGACAACAGACATGATTGAGTATGATCCTTTCTGAGCAACACAACTCAATACTGTATATATAGATCTTTCATCTCCTGGAGTATCTTGTCCTTCTGTGACAACACAGTTTGGAAGCCTCTCAGCTCCATGCATCTCCCATTTACCAGAGTGCAACAGTGACAACTCTACCATTATGCCGATCAATCAACCTGAACAATCACTGTTCAACTAATCAATCTTTTCAACCTATCTGCTGCCTGGCCGTGACTGATGGGACAATCAAGAGGAAAATCTTAAAAGCAGGAAATCTTGGATTGGAAAGGAGATGAGCCAAGTTCTACAGGGATATTGATAGCTAACTGCTCCAATGTAATCCGGCTGACAGTGAGATTGATTCATGTGACGGTGGTGCCGGTGGTCGGGAGCCAACATCAATAATCCATCACAGTTTCCTCCCATCAAATATCCCAGAAAAAATACTCCCAGTAAATAAACAATAGAGGGTGCATGGTCATTGTATTCAAGAAAAAAATAAAAATGCCAAAGACAAAGAGCTGCAGCTTATCAGACATTTCAACATGGCTGCAGTCGATACAGTTCAGTTGTAAAGTCTGGTACTAATCAGTGTGCGAGTTCGTTACCTTGACCAGTTCCTTCTGGGGCCAAATCTGTATGGGCTCCACCTGTTGGGGTGTCTGAGTCTGAATGCCGTATGTGTTCAGAAACACCTGCAGCCTAAACCGAAACAAACCCAAAATTAACATTTTACAATCTATAATTCAAACATTCATGTGGTTTAACAAGCAATAAATATAGCATAAAATAGTTTAAGGCTGATGCGTCCACAAAGAAATAGTGGTAAAATATGAAAAGCATCTTGATTTTTATGATATTTTTTCCACATCACTAAAACGTTACACGCAATCAATGTTAGATCCTCATTAAACCATGAGTCCTTGATATCCTGTTAACCCACAACGGGGAATTGTCAATGTAAGAAACACTGTTGATCAATGGTATAACATAATTAACCTCAGGACTGATTTAGACTCTGTAAATCAGGTGGATTTAAGTACATGGGCTGCTTTAGTATCTTCTGTTCATCTGACTGTAATTATGTGCGGACTGTCAATGAATGAGCCACAAATCAGTTCTGGTCAGTACCGCATCAGATGTTATCTGACAAGAATGGAAATCTCATATCCTTCCTGCCACTGTGAGCAAAAAAAAAAACATAAGGCAGCATGAAAAGAGGAATCAGTCCAGCAGCCTCTGTCCCATCATCATCAAAGCCAAGAATCCCAGCAGCACTAAAGACACGTCTTCCCTTTCTGATCACATACTGTGTCTCTCTGAGGCCACAGGCTGTTTGTGTTTCAATGCACAGTACGTCGCACACTTAATAACTAAAGAGCCCATCCACTGATGGCCTGATGCATACTGCGAGACAGAGTGCAGCTCATACTAAATGTTTATATGAGGACATAAATAGAAAAAAAGAAAAGAGAAAAAACTTACTCTGATCATGTAAATCCTAAAAAATTATACTTTTCTAGCTGATGTCGGCTACATTGCCAACGTTCTGACTAAGGAAGCATATGGTATAAGAACATGTTTTCTGATCATTTGTGTTTTAAAGATATAATGCAGCATTAATACAGCACACAACAATACAAAAATGATACTCCTTATTTACATGCAGCTTTCTGTACGCACACAAAATATTAATATAACTGTCATTTTGTGTTTATTACAAAAAAATGCAGCACAATTGTCTAATTGTCACATCCTTGTAAATCTACTCCCCTTGGATTGTGTAGCAGCTGTTGACCTATAAATCAAAACTTTTGGAAATGTGTAAAATCTGAAGCTATTACGAGCCTGCAGTATTTACGAAGCTGCATTTTTGTCAAAAGAAAGGATAACTCTAATGATGTTGTCTTCTAGCAAATATAGATCTCACATAAATCATTTTACTGTAAATCTCTATGTGCTGTGAAGCTATAACTGTTATATTTTGAGTTGAGCTACAGAAAGATGACGCATGGAGCCTGATGGGGACGTGCTGAGCAAAGAAATTGAAGCTGCAGGTTAAGAATTTTCATAGAGCTATTTAACCCTGTTTGTGGCCAACATCCACACTGTTGTATCCAGCAGCAAATACACATACACACACACGCCCACACAAACCCACATGAACAATGAGTGGACTGACAAATGATGGCAGAGGTCAGGCCGGGCTAGAGCTTTATGAGCTCATCACAATTACAGCGAGCGAGCCAAATAGGAGAGCGAAGAAGAAAATAACCTTTCTTTATGGAGTGCAACACATTAAAAGTCACACAAAGTCACACATACACGTACCTCTGGCTTTCAGCGATCAAGGCCACGTGAATCACTACATCATTCTCTATAGGACCCTGTGAAAGAGAGACCAGAGAGGAGAGGGTTAAACATGTGAAACACATCTAGACTCCATAATCCTGCTTACTTTATTTATACACATGGCAATAAACCAAGGTTGCAAAGAGCTGAATAGATTTGTGAGAGCGAAAGAGAGGAACAGAAAGTAAGGATGAATGAATTAAGGAAGGAAAAAGAGATGTAAATGTGAAGGAAGAGAACCCTCATGGACAAACATGATATGTGTGTATATATATATTAGGGTTGTCCCGATCCGATATTTGGATCGGATCGGCCGCCGATATTAGCAAAAAATGCGTATCGGTATCGGATCGGCCGGCACGGAAAAATTCC
>JAQQZY010000019.1:8026487-8037060 GCA_030068375.1 Ostorhinchus rueppellii | reverse complement strand
ACAGTATTTGCCTCTGCCTCCTCCTACTAGTTCTGGTTGCCTTATCTGTCTGCCCGGTCCTGACCCTTTTTTGTCCTTTAATTAGAGCCAGCCCTCCCCTGTGGGTTTCGTCCACGTGTACCCCTTTACCCGGCTTTACAACCACGGAACAGATAACCGACCACGGCATCAGATCACCCCCCATGGATTCACAAGATAGTTATAACTTGTCTTACGGTTTAAATAAACTGTGTATAAATCCTCCACCTGTTCCTCCTGTTTGCTCTCTGCATTTGGGTGCCAGCTTTAAGTTCGGACTTAACAGAAATATGTGCGAGGGATGGGATTTGTAGTGCCTGGCACCACTTGTTTCAATATTTTCCTCTGTATTTTGAATTTTAAGTGAAAAATCTGGTATTTTCTTATAATTCCTTTACTGATCACATAGATGCTCATGAAAGCCCACAGTAAAGTTGAGAGCTATATTAAAAAGAACAGAGAAACCTGAAGAAAAAGTGACTTTTATGCAAATATATCATAAACTGAATAAAAACGTGTCTCCATCCACTGTCATTGATCAAACTATGGGTTTTACTGGTGAATCAATGTTGTAGAAGATGACGGTGTTTCCAGGTTCGCTATGGAGCCTCTGAACGTCCAAACGGGTAAAGTTGAATTCAGGTAAATTCAGTCTCTGCATTTTACCCATCCTAACACACCTACAGTACCTAGCATTAGCATTAGCACATAAAAAAAACACAACATGGTGAGGTTTAGCATAAGTAACATCACTCTTATTGAAATATACCAAGAAACTACTGATAATAGTGAAGAAAAGTAACTCTCCTTCCACATTCCATTCATATGTTTTCCGCAGTTACCTCTCATGGGACGCTCTGGCTCTCTACAACAGGTAACAACAGACGTTCCTTTCAGATGGAGTCATGTCAGTTTGGTAGGAAGTGCTTTTAGGGTTTGACAGACAGGGATGGGACTGGAGTAAAACTTTAGACTCTAACAGTGGCGTTTACTGACATCATGCTAAAATTTCTAAAGGATACAACAAAACTGACAACCTGCTAAGAACTGAAAACGAGCCGTCTTTAATCCTCTACCTGCTGGAGGTGATCAGCTGGAGGAGCTTATATAAATAGAACCTCCAACATATTCAAACATTTGATAAAGAATGATGTAACCCATGAATTTAACTCCTTTTATTGATCTTTTTGTTGGGTTTTTTCCCCCCTTGTTCTTAGCTTGTTTTATAGTTCTTATGTGCAAGTATTCTATAAATATTTTAATACGGTGCTCACTTTATAATCTCTATAAGGGCGTGCTTAAAACAGCTTTTTAATCTCAAGGGACTTCCTGGTTAAAAAAAAAAAAAAGGATGAATAAAGATATCTCAGAAAACACAAGAAATATTTATGTAAACACAAGTTCTGATAACACATTAATAACACATAGGTTTCACGTAATTAGGCGAATCAGTATTGCTTCTGTCTTTACCATAACCCCCCAATACCAGGTTAGATCAGATAAAAAAACAAAAACATCAGCCCCCTAAATGTGTTCTCATTCTTTTAATACAGAATTAGCATCTCAATAATCATGTAAATTTGGTCCATATATGTAAATGGAACCCGTGGTGTCCATTACAGGGCGCAACATGCTAGTTAATTTCATTTGGCTATTAATGCAGGTGAATGGACATGATTGTTATAATAATGCAAAATAATTGCGAGAAGTTTCAGATTATGGACTAAAAGCAACAGGGATAATATTTTCCTCATCTGAAGCACCAAAAAAATGTATATAAATTTTCAGAAATATATTGAATGATGCTCGTATTCAAAGCAACTAGGAAAGAGCAAGCTGCGAGAAAAACACAAAATATTTTCAGTTAAAGTAAAACTTTATATTGAATAAAAGAAGTTGTTTTAAATCACCCAGGACCTATAGCAAATACTGATTGCTGTTAGTGAAGTACCCAGAAAATATCAACTCGATAAATAAGAGCGGGTGGAACTCCCTTGTGTGCAGAATCGATCACTTTGGCAGTCATTTTGGTGTCTTGTTTACCTCATCAGTGTTGTAAATGATCTGCAGGCCAGAGCAGATCATCTCCACCAGGTACAGCAGAAACAGGGAAACGGCATCGATCTGCAGTAATGACAGAGGGGAGGTGAGCATGGAAGAGATACCATTAAAAGAAATTACGGTCATTTGTGCACTGTGTGATGTTTCCAAGTCTGTCAATACAGGCGCATTTGATTTCCGACAGTGCACAGACTGAAAAGTAAGCTGTATATAAGATTTTAGTTTTCTGGCAATAGATACCATATGTAATAATGGATATGGATGGAGTCATAGATTGAGCAGATCTATAATAAATAGATCTCCACTGACATAGTTTGTGGTTCTAGCTGGACTTTTTTTTCTATATTCACTAAAATGGCAGTCTGTCGTTGTGTTCCATACCACATTAACATTTGTCGATATAACTGACAAATAAATAAGACACATTTAATGCACATTTACTTCTGACACATTAATTCTCCAAATCAAAGCACAGGTAGGAAGAAACATGGAAACAAGAAAATGAACAGGTCAGTGATAAACATCTTCATATTATTTCTCAGTAATCTTGAACTCTGTTTAGTCTTTTACAGCTTCTTCCTAAACACAGCTTATGAAGTCTCTCTTAATAAATGTCACATCAGATATGAGAATATTGAGACAGATATAAGACAAGAGAATCGAGCTCAATAGGAATTTTACAGCTAAGCCACCAGTACCACATGTTGCTATTGTATGTTTCTGTAAACCATGGGTGTGTGTAATTGATATCTTCTTTTTTGCTTTTCCTCCAAGGGCAAGATATGGATGGGATGGACAGTGGAAACACCAAATCCAGAAATGTGCCACCAAGTAGTGGAGTTTGCATCTAGATTAATTACATTTTTTTGGTTGAAGGTGTAAAAATGCTTGGTTTATGGTTCGGAAAACATTGCGATTTGGTTGGTTTACATATTACGAACATGTTTTCATATATCTTTGCATTTCTGTTCTGAAATGAACCTTCAACTTCTCCACTTTAATGTCAATATTTTGCAAAGCGTCAAAGTTTCTCTACATTTGGTCCTCTCATACTCATATAAATGACATTTTACGCCACAAAAACGGAGATTTTTATTGGGGATGTTTTTTGGGGATGAAGATTTTTTGTCTGTATCTGTGTGGACTGGGGAGATGAAGAGATCAGAAAACAATGGTGTCGGAATCCAAATATTAACCTGATCTACTGAACCTGCACCTAAATATCAAATAAAGGTCATGAAAATTTATATGCGAGTTCAGAACCTGTGGTAAATCGAGGGGAGCATGGATGCATTTGGGAGATGGACACATGTAACTGTATTGTGGTGACTGTGACACGAAGACCACACTTTGACGACTCAAACCAACCATTAAGATAACTTAACGAGGTCATATTTTGCTAAACCCACTTTTACGACTTTTTGGTTCATTTATTTGTATATTTGGAGCCTAATAGTTCAAAAAGTTTGAATTTCAACCCTCCAGGTGCTACAAAGCTATCTTTATATTAATTCCAGCAAAAATAGAGTGGATGTCTACAACCTGTTTCAGTTCCTGCTTAATTTGTTACATTTCATCACAAGTTACATCACAACATTTGCATATATAAAGTCAAAACTTCAGACGAACCTTTACATAATTGTTTATCAGCAGCAGCGGTTGTAGTAAAAACTGAAAATATGTCCAAACTTTGAGCCAATTACATAAAATGTTCAGTTGTTGGTTGTATTAATGAACACAACTGGCTGAATGGGACAGAAAGCACAGCCAACCTGGAGGGGGCGGGGCATGAAGTGGTTCATTTGTATTTAAAGGGCCAGCGCTCAAAACCACCTTTCTGGTTACTCAGAAATAGGCAGAAGATGTGGAGACCTGTGGAGTTGAATTAATGAAGAATTCAGACCCAAGCAGAGCATTTACAGTTTATGCAGACCACAGGAAATGTTTGAAAATGTATAATTCCATTTAAAAAAGCAAAATATCACTCTTTTAACATGCTTACGCAAGTTTTGAAAAAGTGCTTCTAATTTGCAGAATGTCTTGTTGAAAACTATGATGATGATACTAAAATACTCACTAATTATCTTACTAATTACCTCCTTGACATTTTTCAATCTAATAGGCAAAATACAAAGGCAGTACACTATTTTTTGTGCTTGAGATAACCACATTCAGTGTAATATTCCACTTGTCCACCTGATCCTATTTAGCGACTAAATTTTCCAGCATTTATGTGGACACCTGGTTCATTTAGCTTAAAGACACTCATTAAGCTCACCTTGTATAAACGAAGAACAAATAGGGAATATGTTTATTCAGATAACACTTTGCCAACATCCGTTATGCTTTCAACATTAATTATGCTTTGTGTATTACTTACAAGCAAGAGAGGCTCAAATTCAGTAAAAACAAAAAAAGCCATAAATGCACCACACTGGAGCTTTTTATTATGTGAATTCCATGTGGTGGTAGAACCTCTGGGGAGCAGCCATTGCCAGCTGGAAGTGATGTACCAGTGTTGATTGTGGGCGATCGAGTACGAGTAAACAAGCAGCAGTCAGTGAGTGAGATTGAGTGTAAAGCACGTTTGTGTTTGTTTGTGTGTTTTTTGGGTTTTTTTTGTGCAATCAGGTTTACACTCCAGCATTGACCTAGAGATACAACCTAGCACTGGCCGATAACGTGCCATCTTAGACTGGTGTCGCATGTACATGTACGACACACAAGCCATAATGTAAGTAGACGGACACCCCTGCTAGTATTATGTGATCATTTGAAATAGCTAGCAATGAAAATTCACGACAGATACCCTTTAACTTATGGTTGCTGCTTAACTTTGTAACCTTTGTTTCTGCAGTGTCTTATATTATCTGCGGATCTGTATTGTGTTGTGTAATATTTTGTTGAATCAAGGTTGTGTTGACAATAGAGAGGAAAAAATATCCCTATTGGTGTGAATGGGTAAAGTACAGCCTGAGGAGAACCCTTGTTATTCTAGCCTTATTCCATTTGCTCAAAATGTCAAAACCTCTGCGTGCATTTAAAACACTATAACGATGATAAACACATCTCTATCAGCATATTTTTGGTTCAGAAACTTCAGCCTGAAACATATCCATTATCTCCTGAAATGTACAATGGTGACATTTCACTTTTTTTTTTTTTTTTTTTTAAATCTGCCTCTGACTGACCTGCAGGTGGTGGTGGTCGCTGTAGGAGTAAACCTCATCGCCCGTGTCTACGTTGAACACCGAGTGCAGACACTTGGAGGGGCTGGGATCCTGCTTAAACTGCTCCACCTGGCAGAGACACACAGAGGCACAGGGGTGGGGATGAAAGGGAGGTCAAGGGTAGGAGGGTGGGAGGAGGGAGAGGCAGAGGACGGGGGATGGATGAGAGAGATGGGTCATTTGCTCTGTCGATTCATTCCTTTAAAAATCATGAATAGCTTTTACTAGGAGAAGCCTTGAACACATTTTATCACACATAATAAAGAACACATCAATGACAAACTGCTGGAACCTAATGCCATTTTCATATCCACTGTTTACTTAACTACTTTCAGTTTTTGTATCTAATCTGACCCTTTGATTCATTCCACAACCTCTCACTTCTTCTAAAACTTGCTTCACTGCTTCAATTTTATTTGCTACTCTAGATATTTCATTGTTTCAGGTGCTCTCTTTGCTATTTCACCACAGAATTGGGTATACACGCTTGTGTTTTTGTGTGTGAAAGTCACACAAATACTTGTACACAGTGTAACACATTCTGCTATGAAACAGATAAGGGTCAGATTTAGAGCAAGACACAAACTGTGGCTTAGTTTACGATAAAAGCGTTAAAAAAATAAATAGTACAGCATGTTAGTCGTGTTCAGTGGTTTGTTGGTGGCTTTATGTGTGTGTGTGTTTGTGTGTGTGTGTTTCCTGCGTCGACACCAAATCACAGCTGGGACGCAAGCCCCGCCGCACAGAGTTATAAATAATTGGCCCTTTGTCCCATTTTTACCTCATTTGTTTCTCTTTTCTCCACCTCTCTCACTGCTCTCTCCATCATCGGGCCCCCCCTCGCCATCTCCATTTTTCTCCTTCTACCTCCCACCCTCCTGCTCTCTTTCTTCAACTCCCCTGCATCTCCTCCTCTTCTCACTGTACTTTCTCTTATTCACTCTACTTTTCATTGCAGCACCTCCTGCTCTCTCTTTCTTTATCGCTTTCCTCAGAGTCACTCTTTTTCCCCTCGATCTTTCCTCTGGCACATAACCTTTGTCCACTCGCTTCCTCTCTGTCTTTCTCTTCTAGTCAGGTCATATTAGAGACCCTTTGTCCCACTTTTACTGAAGCTGCCCCACTTCCTGCCATCCCACAGCGGCTAATGCATAAGTGTGTGTGTGTGTGTGGATGTGTGTGACTGAGAGGGAGATTGAGGGTAAGAGAGCCACCTCTGTTGGCAGCCAACGATACTTACTTCTGTTTATGTTTCTATAAAACCTGGATTTTGTGCACAGGTCTCTCTAAATCTCGCTCCAGCAGAGCCACGGTGTCAAGTAGCTCTACTCTCTAGATGTGCCGAGAGCAGCCCTAGAGCTCGCCTTATTGTTTCGAGTGCTGCAATGCACCAATATAAGCCTCAAATTAGCCAAACACTTCAACGCTTGCTGTTCCATATGGTAATAGTAAATTGTCCAAGCCCGCCTATATGCATTTATTTTACATCTAGTGCCAATAGAAAGTCTTTTATGTCATGGTCTTAGTTTTTTGTTGGTATAAAGGATTTACATAAAAGGAAAAGATAGGTAATTAGATCAAATATTCACATTTTTGCAAATATAAGTGTTTTGTTTTTTTTCTATCCAGTTTCTCATCAAACAAATACAATATTCTTGATGATCTTAACCCTTCCGCTACCTTCCATATCCTTATCCTATAGATAAAGGAAGCAGAATGGGGTCAAATTGACCCCAAGGAATACACAAGGGTTAAACAAAGTTGCCTTCACACCATTTAATAGGCTACATACCACAAATAATAGCCAAAAAATAAATATTTATTCTCTGCCTTACAGTATTTTAAATATGTTGGTATATAACAGTACAGTAAAAGATAACAACTATTCAAATGGTTATTATATACAAGGAGCTACAGATTGTTATCAATCAAACCTCGTCTTTAAGTTCCATGTTGTTGGTATTGTTCATAAAATGAGCATTTTTTTCCCAGTTCAAGAAGAAATCTTGGTTTTCTTTCCTGGGTAGAAAATATCTTATTTGTGGAACTTTCTTACTTTTGTTAAATTACCATGATCTGCTCTTTATAAATCCACCTGAATGGCAACAAGATTCTACCACTGCTCTTGCATTTTACTACTGGATGTAGGAATTGTGTTCACCTGTACTCGTCTGATACTAAGTCTCTTTCCATGCAGTCCACAAACTCTCACATGGTTGGCATTACTTTGGTTTCTGAATTGCTATTTTGAAGCCAGTAGTTTGTGATTTGGTCATTGTCAGATCTGACCATATTTAAAGAAAAGTGGTGGTAGTACAGGTTCTACATCACGAGCTTACTCACTCAGTAAAACAGTAAACTTCCTTTGGTAAGTCATTTTACATGTTGGTACAACCTACCAACTGCAATTCAAATCAAGTTATCTGTCAAGAAAAAAAAATGTTTTTGTGATGTTCTGTTGTTAAAAGCAAGCAAAAAGGGCCCTCTAGTGGTCAGAATAGACTGCAGTAACATATATTTTGTACTTCCAGTGTTTCTGTAGTCAGTTCAGACCTAAGGCGAAACTAAATAGACAAGATTTTCTCACTCTGTTTGGATGGTCAGGAATTTTGGAAAATGTTTGCCTGCGAGTATTTTTATGTTCAGTTGTTGTAGGAATGAATACTGAAAATATGTCTGATGTAAACCTTTGTTGTTGGATAAAGAGATGTTATAAATCTGAAGTTAATTTGTAAATGCTAATTGTTAGCATGTCTATGGAATTTCTCATCCAAGTTAGCTTCGAGCTAGCAATTCATTCTCTATTCATTTAAGTGTATAATTCCATGTAAATATACTAAGGCAATGAACATAACTGATACATTTTCCGCATGTCTGCTTGCAGTTTTACAGTGAATCTCAGGTAAAGCTTTGAAAAGAAGTTTGATGTTTGCCTTTTCTTGGGAAACCTGTCATCTATCTGTTGAGCTACTTGCTACACACATAGCAAGCAGGGGCAGAATAGTTTTATGAAGTCAACCAAAATTCCAAATGTCTGAGCTGTCATATCAACCTGTCAATCATTCTGACCTGGCAGACATCACCGCCTCTATCTGACCTGAGATCTGATTAATGGAGGATAAATTTAACAATGGACCAACAGATCACTTTACAAAGGCTCCAAATAAAATGAATGAGACCCAAATATTTCATGAAAATAAAACAATGGAATAATTGTTATTAGAATATTAAACCCAATCGAGTCAAATGTAAGTGCATGGGAAACAGTTTTTTTAACAGTGAACCCCAGTGATAAGTGACAATACAATTTTAAGACGCTTCCACAAAGGAGGTGATGTTCTTTTTTGCTTGTTTCCAAATATGGGTTCTTGTGCCATTTAATCAATAATAATCAGTATTGGTAATGGGGAAAATATATCCGTCAATCACTAATACAGATGTGTGACAAATAAAAGAAAAAAAACCCAACATAAAATGTCTTAGTCAGCAAAATTAATTTTCATTCACGATTTTGTTGATGAATATGAGAAGATACCTGGAGTAATTTATAATGAGAAAAACTACAATGAAAATGACATTTGCGGCAACAAATTAAACAGTATATAAAAATGTTGAATGATATGAGTTAAAGTGAATCTAGGAATCAACGGGATAAGTAACAAAAGGGTTCTATGCGCCTCATAAACTGTACGGTGTTCAAGTTTGGGAGAGGAAAAAAAAAAAACAGAATAAAGAAACCTATTGTAACTTCTGTGTTCTTGAGGTGACATTTACAGCCATCTCAAAATTCATGCAGGTTCACGGAGCTGCTAACTTTGACCAAACAGACACCGACAGGCTCTCAAGCTGTTCATAGCCAATTCATGAGTGATAACGCTGCAGCATAGACTGGGGATGGACAGGACAGATAACAACACAGCAAAGTAAAAAAATGAATAAATAAATTAAAAAAAATATATATATATATATATACACACACACACACACACACACACACACACACACACACACACACACACACATCCATTATGTTGGAGCATGCTTTAACCAAGCCTTTATTTGGAACATCCACAAAGCAAGAAGTACCCAAATGTGTCACATGGTAATCATCTGCTGTCTCCTTTTGAGTTGTCAAGTGCAGCAGGTGTTTGAGTGTTGTTATGGTAACGGGGGATGCTTCATGTTTCTCAAAAATAGGTTTTTATGGTTACCAAGTCTACAGAGAGCCTCTTCCAGTTGTGCCCAGTGGGACCTTATTTTATTAAAAAAATTGCATTACAGTCAATGGTAAGAGACAATAAATGTTTTGATTGCATTTGTATTATCACATTATTTACACATGAGCTGTTTTCCAATTTAAAAATCATTTTACAAGTCAAGAAAGTCACAGTTTGTGGTAAAACTGTTGGTGTATCAGACTGTGAAAATACCTGAAAAGCAAAAACACACATCCCAAAGTTGCAGAGGTGACATCATCGAACAGTTTCTCGGCATAAGATGTCTCTGCAACAACGACATGACCAGATCTGTAGGGATTTTCACCTCTTTTAATGCTTTTTCACGTCATTCTACAAGATTGAGAGGAAACGGTACCAAGACGGGAACTGTATGGATGGAGACAAGAATCACATGTGATGAAACATGCTGTTCAGCTGTTAAACACTTCTTTACCATTTTTGCCACAAACTACAACTTTCTTGGCTTGTAAGAATAACTTTTAAATTGGCAAACATCATATGTGTAAATGGTGATAAAATTAAAACTGGACAAAAATTATGAGTGTCTTGCCCCAAAGTTAGGTCCCATGGGGCACAGTGGAAGGGGCTATGTAAAAACATGAATGTAACTGTATTTCAAAAGGTGAAATATATAAATAACAAATCATTTTACAGTTTGGTTAAATATTTTAACATCCAATCGAATTTTATTTGCAAAGCACTGTGGTCCACAACCGCAGTGGACCAAGGTGCTGTACAGAAAAATAAATAAAAAACAAAATTATAGAGTAAAATACACAAGTAAATTAAAAACATAAAAAGCTGTACAATTACAAACAACAAAAAAATAAGACCAATAAACCAATACCAAATAAAACTAGAAAAGCACTCAGAGAGTGCAGACCTCCGCCCCCTTGTGGTCGGCTGAAGTTGCTGTAGCGAACAAACGAACACACACACAAACTCGGGTGACCACATAACCTCCTTGGCGGAGGTAATAAAAGGACAACAAAATAATATGTTCTACTTCGGAAAAAATTAGTCCTG
>JAQQZY010000019.1:7999347-8015923 GCA_030068375.1 Ostorhinchus rueppellii | reverse complement strand
GACGATCAAACTTTTATGCTCCATTTACTGCAATGTTAACGAAAATTTCAAAGTGATCCAGAATGCAGGATTTCTTCTGAATCATCCTCAAAATTTAATCGGTTCTTCCTTGTGCCATTTCTAACAGTTCCTGAAAATTTCATCAAAATCTGTCCATAACATTTTGAGTTATGTTGCTAATAAACAAAGTAACAAACAAACAAACAAACAAACAAACGCACAGTAAAACATAACCTCCTTGGCGGAGGTAATTTTAACAGAAGTGAAAATAATACATAAATGCATAGGCCTATGCATACTTAAGTAATAAGTGCTATAGGTCCAAACTGATGACTGTCAGCTTCAGTGTTCAATTCTTATCTTTGCACACATCGGATTTATTATTTGGCTGCTCAAATTTATCATCTTTTTTGTGGCTGATTTCAGAGATCAGTGTGAATTGATTTCAATCCTGAACTGAGCCTCGTGTACAAAGGCAGTGGAGTTAAAAATGTTCAGATTAGTCAGTGAAAATACTAAAATAAAAGGGGAAAATTTTCCACTACAAATGCAAGTTGTGCATTCAAAACCCTAATTTCAAGGTAAACTATCCAAGTGTGTCACTATTATCCTGTATCTAATGGTTTGGATCCATTTTACTGCTGCATTTTAACACTACAGCACAAGATGAACTCCCTCAAGGCAGAACTGTGATGATTCTCAAGATCTGCAGTGATGTAAAAGATACATGGAGAACAATCTGAATATTCAGACTGAGATCATGTTGGAAAAAGGTCAAATTAGTATCTCATTCAGGACCACACATCCAAAAGGCTCTGAACCGAAATGAATACAGCTCTGGAATAAAATAAGAGACGACTGCAAAATCATCACTTTCTCTGATTTGGCCATTTATAGATATGTGTTTGAGAAAAAAGGCCATTTTTGTTTTATTCTCTAAACTACCGACAACATTTCTATCAAATTCCAAATAAAAATATTAAGGTATTTATTTGTAGAACACGACAAATGGTCAAAATAGCAAAAACATGGAGACCTCAAATAATGCAAAGAAAATCAGTTCGTATTCATTTCTAAACAACACAAACTCATGTTGTAACTGTAGAAAAGTTCACACATCAGTATTTGGTGGAATAACATTGATTTTCAACAACAGCTTTCAGGTGTCTTGGTTCTCCACCTTTGCTGTTGGATGACTTTATGCAGCTCCTGCCATAGAGATTCAAGAATTTCAGCAATGTTTGATGGTTTGTGACCATCCATGTTCCTCCACGAGTTTTCAGAGTGAGTTCAGGTCTGCAGATTGGACTGGACATGACAGGGTCTTCATCCACTGGTCCCTCATACACACCTTTATGGACGTAGCTGAGGCCAGTAGCATTGAACTGATAGAAGAACCAGTCCTCAGAGTTTGGGAACATTGTCAGAGCAGAAGACCAGTAGTTTTCCATAGTTATTTTTGGATTCCGATCACTAATAACAGTGTTTTTGTCTATTCTAAGATCACAGTAATGGTGCTTATACTTCTCCTTCTTAATCCTTTAGGTACCATACAGATCTATTTATTAAAACGCCTGGTCTTTTTTGTCAAAAAATTGTGTCAAAAAATGCCCTATGTGTAAATAATTTACACCCTTTTTCCAGGAGAAGTAGAACTTTCCAAATCTGTCCAGTATTTGCCATTCTTATATCATTAAATACCTCAAACTGTGTGTTACAAGAAGAAAAGGACAAAAACAGGATGGAATTTTCTTCCACTTTCTTTTTATAAATTCTTGAAAAGTGCAGAGTGAGATTGCAAAAATCGAATTAAACTATTTTACAACAACTCAGACAGTTTTGACATTTCTGGAGCTTTCGGAGTCCATGTTCCAGGCTGTTCTATTTGTCAGTATCCAGGAGTTTTTTTTACTTTAGCAGTGGTAGTTTCTGAAACAATACCTGTCCAGCTTTCAGTTTGAATGATTAAAATTGCACGAAGTAGCAAAGAGTTATGGTAATCTAAAAATACACAAGCGCCGGGATCACTGGTGAACCCTGTGGTTTTAAAAGGGTTAAAATAAAGAGGAACTATTACCAAGTAGTCACTGTGCAATGAGCCATGTCAGTGTTTTACTGTGACTAGTGCTGTGGTCAAGTTTGTGTTGGATATTGTATCTTGAGTTGCGATGAAAGTAAATCAATATTAAAAGCTGCTTGAACCCTTTTTTTTTTTTTTTTACTGGGAACAAAAAGAAAGATCAAAGCCCAAATCTGTATTGCCTTTAGAATCACATAAGCTCTTTTCACACAGGACAAAACTGGCTCTAATCCAGAGATGGGCAATCCTGGTCCTCAAGGGCCGGTATCCTGCATGTTTTAGATGTTTCCCTCTTCCAGCACACCTGACAGTCCTTATCAGGGTTCTGCAGAGCTGGATGATAGACTCATCATTTGAATCAGGTGTGCTGGAAGAGGGACACATCTGAAACATGCAGGATACCGGCCCTCGAGGACCAGGATTGCCCACCCCTGCTCTAATCTGATCTTTTCCCTCATTTCTGGCTCAGATTAGTTTTTCTCATGACAGTGTGAACAGCACAAATCACACGGAATCAAGTTTACAGCTCTGGAAAAATGAAGAGACCACTACAGTTTTTTCTGAAATCAGCATGTGTGCATGTATGACAGCCATTCCATTCCTGTGTCTGTGGAATTCCAACACAAACGCACCTTATTCTACTGAAAAAACACCTGATCCATATCTTACTTATAGTAGTGCTTAGATGGACATCACTGCTTTTCCCTTGCAGTGTGTGTATTACTAAAAGGAAATGATGTGAACACTAACTAAAGCTTGCAGTGTAAATGCCGCTTTGGAATATCCAACATGATTTTAAAACGTAAAACATTTATTGAGCAATAAATAAATACTTAATATATACATAATAGATTTGGAGTGGAAATCTATTACATTAAGACTGAATCCAAATAAACATTTTCGACTTTAAATTGCAGGACCCTGTGTCCCTTTAACGAGAGTAATGCTAATAAGGCAGCACTTAAAAGTCAATCAATTAGTGTTGCAGTGACTACAGCAGCAGTCAGCGCATTCCTAGAGGGGCTGGCAGATCTGAGAGCACAGGACAGAGGTCATGCTAATAATGACTTTGGGTATTGACAGAGAAGCTGAGGTGAAACTTGTTTAAATTTCAGCGGTATGAGACACATTAATCAAACTTTATTTTTTTTTTTTTTTTTTTTTTTTTTTGCGTAGATTTGACCCTCTGAGTGCAGGCGGAGGACACAGAAGGTAGCTTTTAATTTTACCACATCCAGTTTTTAAAGTACTTCATTGGGCATTCATAGCCAGACCAAAAGTATTCGACGTTGTAATATGCATGAGCTGATACAACACTCAAGGCAACAGTGACACAACCATCACTTTAAACTTAATTACAGTTAATCAAGGAAATATAGTGGGTGTCAGAGAGGTCGCACTGCTACAAGATCACACTGGAAAGTCATCTCAGGAGCTGGTGATGAATTGCCTACTAATGCACGTATAACAAATAAAGCAAAAAAATTTAATAAAGAATTTAAATGTGACGGGCAAAGGTGGTCGATAAAGTTCGGTCTTGGACTTTGTGGCGAATCCAGCTGCCAGTCTTGTAAGCGTGTCTCTCTCTATCTCTATCTCTCTCTCTCAGCCACAGCAGCAAAGTGTGAAGTAAGTAATGGCACTAGCCAAGCCTGTCAGATGAGAATCATCTTAATTAAATCCCAGTGACAATTCTAATAGGAGGCAGCCATGACTGATGACTGGGATATGCCGCTGGTCACATTGCTGCAGTAGACTCTATTTTTACCCTTCCCTGTCTTTCCCCTCAATCTCATTTCTTTCCTTAGTCTTTCTCCATGTTTCCAACCCCCCCCTACCCCCACCCCCACCCCTGACTCCTATCTTCTTCCCCGTTAGTATCCATCTCTCCCCGTATCTTCCCTTTTCCTCTACCCCTTCCATTCTTTCTGTCTTATTACAAGCTCATTTGGAAAAAGTGTTACCCCCCCTCCCCACACACACACACACACACACACCACCACCACCACACACACACACACACACACATACACAGAAAGTAATCACAGGGGAACACTTCCATCGAGAGCAAGGGGTAGTTGATAAAGGAGTACGAGCCCTTGGTGAAATTCCAATGTGTTTTTCCTGAACCAATAATCCCAGTGTGGTTAAAAAAGCAAAGCTGCTGATTTAAGAACAAGCATAAAACAGAAAAGAGGAGAATGAAACCTTAAGTCAGAGATGAGGCGATAGAGTGGGGTGGGAAACTGTGAAACATTGAGGAAATCTACGTCCTTCTGGTCCGTTTTATACATGATGTTCTAAGGATACTTTATGGATAATTTAATTTTTTCACGTTTGGTAGAAATACATAATGAACTCATTGTGCAATCTGTCTACAAGAGGGGTATCATTTTACTACAGAGGCCCACATACAGCACAATCTGAGCTCAAGTGGGCTGAATCAGTAAAATAATTACAAAATAACTTATTAACAATGACAACTCCAGATTTTTCTGTGTTTTTTATTGAATAAAAAACAAACAAAAAAAAAACCCCAGAAGCTATTCTTTTAAAAAAATGTGAATAACTATGAACAAACTGAAACATCTACAGAACAGAAAGTGCAATTTTAACAATATTATGCCTCAGATTATCATTTCCACATATGTATTACAATTTACAGATTACAGTGGAGCTATAAATACAATAGGCTGAATATTGTTCAGATTTTGGAGTTTGGAGCTAAAACACCTTTGACTTAATATCTTCTGTGTAAAAATTCATCCCATTGGCCGGATTGAAACCTTTGGTGGGCTGGTTTTGGCCCACAGGCCATATGTTTGACACTCCTGGACTACAACATATGCAACAAATATTTAATACACAGATGTGAAAGTACCCATTACATAATATGTGGCCCTTTTTAAGACCAGCTGATGTGCACATAACATCAGGTGTCATTTTCTTGTTGCATTACACTATCTGTAAAAGTGAGAAAGCACCCAGAACATGACTGGATTTAAATGCACAAAATATTGGCTTATTTTAGAAAAAGGAATATGTGTTTGAATAAGCTGTTTCCATGGCTAATGAAAATGAATGTTCTACTAATAATCTACTGCCTGTTTGCATGCAGTTGTGCACGCTCTATTAAAAAACTGTTTTTTTCAAAGTTTTCTACTGGTGGCAGACCTTCCACTACGAGAACACAGCCTCCAATATTTAGTTCCTTCAGACACCTCAGGAAAAGGTCGGCTTTTCCATATTTGCTTATATCCATAAACCTGTTTATGTGCTGTCCCACAAGCTCCAGTAAAATATGCAAATTAGATTCATTTTCCAAATTTGCTGCATACGTGTCCAAAAATCCCTTATAAAACTGGAATAATACAGAAAAATATCCCAGATATTTAATTTTTAAATTTTGTTTTCATTCATTTTATCATCCATTTGGCATTTATTTTACTCTCGATTCATAAAAATGCCTAAATCCCAATATCCAGACAGATTACGCTGAGCATAACACACCTGTCAAATCCAGAATACAGTCATACTTTGGAAGTTTTCCTGTAAACTGGCTTTACGCGTTTCTTAAAAGGACTAGTTGGACATTTTGGGTACTGAAGCAATAAAAGAGGCATGCTATTAAATAAAAACCTACAGCCAAGAGGCAGATAATAGTTCCAGGGGAAATAAACCCTGCTCATAGGTTCTGTCTTTATCCACCTCTTGCCTTTCAATGCTTACAAATGAACATGGTCTATATGTAACTCGTGAACTTTACAGACGCACTGTCACACCTGGTCATTATCAGTTTCACTCACCTCCCCTGTTGTTCCTTTTCCGCACACCTGTCACCAATCACCACACACTATTTCAGTGCACTTTCTTCCCTGTCCCTTGTCGGGTTATTTCCTCTGTTACAGGCTTCACGCTCGGTGTGCTTCCTCCTCAGTCCCGGACCACTCGGCCGGGTACTGTCATACCACAAGGGAGCTGTTTTTGGACTCTTTGTATTCTCAGCTACATTTTTGTGATTGCAGTTATCCACCACTTGTATGTGTGTTTCGCCACACAGTTTTTCAGTTTTTGGACTCTGTTTGTGCTTAATAAAGAGCCTTTTGTTTCCACACCATTCTCTGCTCCTGGATTCGTTTATTCATCGTGACACACTAATACGCTAGCCATTAAGGGTATCACAACTCATTCTGAAGAAGACTTTTCAATAAAAATTCAGTGTATGCACAAAGCCTTTAAGTAGCATAACTGAAGAGCCATGACTGTCTAAAAATCAGCCAATAGTTGTTGGCATATTATAAAAACAATCAAACAATAGGAGATACTATGTTGACCAATTATCATTTCATTAAAAAAAAAAAAAAAGGAAAGGAAAGGGAGACCACTTATAGTACAGGTGTCAAACATGTGACCTGGGGGCCAAATCCGGCCCGTCAAAGGGTCCAGTCCGGCCCTTGGGGTGAATTTGTGAAATGCAAAAATAGATATTAGGATATTAAAAATCATTTTAGTTCAGGTTCCACATTCAGACCAGTTCAATCTAAAGTGGCTCAGATCAGTCAAATCCCATCAAAATAACCTATAAATACTCACAAGTCCCAATTTTTCTCTTTGTAAATGTAAATATTTTCACGTATTGACACTAAAACAAAGAATAATTTCACAAAAATGTAAATAATAATAATAGCAGGATATTGTTAAAATTACACTTCTTTGTCAGTTTGTTCATATTATTTGCATTATTTTAAAGGATAGTTTGTAGATGTAAACATTTTCATTGTTCAATATAACTTTTTTTCACTCTGAAACATAGAGAAAAGTTTAGAGTTAATATTATTTATATGGTATATTATTATGTTATTATTTCACGGGTCCGGCCCACTTCAGACCAAATTTAGTTGAATGTGGCCCCGGAACTAAAATGAGTTTGACACCCCTGATTTACAGTTTGTCTGTTTAAACCAAAGCAAATACAGTGAGAAACAGCATGCGGTGGAAGTGAAGCTTCATTTTTTGCAGATTTTGCTTAATAATTGTGTATGTGTGTGTTATTTATTTACCGGTAGGCCATAGCCAGGGCCCAGGCCCCTGCAGCACAGTAAAGGCAGTCCCGCACCTTGGCTTCTTTGCAGGTGGAGCATGTCTTCACTGGGAAAAGGCCGGTGGTGGGACTCTGGTAGTTCAGAATAGTTGTCTTCACTGAAAAGATGGACAGAGAAAAACAGCGGGGGCGATGAATAAACCGTCCCCTTCTAAATAACATGTAGTAATTATCTCCTCACATCTGCACTACTTGGGTAAAATACGACAAATATTATCACTGTTTTTAACAGTGTGCCCTCTTCGATGTCCCCGAACACAGTCTCGATCTGTGCTCATCTGTTTTTCCCTCCTACACTCAGAGGTAATGCAGTTTCATAAGCAGCATCATTTGCCTCACACCTACATCAATCTCTACCAGATGTATTTTTGATGGAGTTTGTAGATGTTTGTGCGTCAGAGCCACCATGCAGACAGTTTGCTTCATTTTTCTATATCAACTGGTCTCAGGAGCTTTGAGTACATCATTTATTTTGGTCTCATGGGTTTCTTTTCATGCTCTTAGGAGTTTCTAAGTCGCAAGTTTGGGAATGCAATGTTTTTCTGCCTCATACAAGATCCCAAACAAACGTAACATTTCTTATTTTTAGGGCTGTCGAAACTAACGCATTAACACAGATTAATCCATCATCATGATTAATCTGATAAAAATGTTAATGCAATTAACCCATCTGCAGTGCAAAATGACTCTGAACTTCCCTGCTAACACATTTTGGGCAGTTTGTCCAAGTAGCATCGTGCATGAACAGATGGGCCGTTGATTTGGTAGTGACAGGCAGCAGAACCAACCCATAAAGATGGAAGACGCTAAACAGCACGTTAGCCTCTGGATGGAAATAAGAGTACAAAAAAGCAAAGACGGAACAGTCAACTGACATAAAGTATTATATACACTCTGCAGGAAGGAGTTTTCTTTTCACCGCAGCACTTCCTGCTTAAAATACCACATTACTGCAAAGCATACATTAGTTGGGATTCTGCTCGAACTTCAGCTACTGCGTCACACAGCTTGCAACAAACATGTTAAGTGCATATATATTCCCTTCTTTCTTGATTCTGTTTGCTCATACAAAATGAAACATGATGAACATAGATTAAAAATGAATGATATTTAATGGTAATTTAATCAAAATTAGTGTATTGTAAAAGTGTATTGTTTGGCAGCACTACTTTTGACCCCTGACCTGTGACTAATCAGCTGTGGCTAAAAATTCATTTAAGTGTAATTCTGTTTTATTAAAGCTGAAAAAGAGGTTAAGCAGAGAAGTTTGACATGAGAGGAAAACTCTGCTTTGAATTGAGCAGCTAATATAATAACATAATTTGCAGAAAAATATAATGAGTGTAGCTAAAACAAACTGGAATGTGCCAAGTTTCTGAAACTAAAGTAATTGTGATAGAATATCAGCTGCACTGGGAACAGTGTTTAATCAATAAAGATCCAGTGCTACTTTTGTGGCAATTAAAAAATGAATATTTTTTCTCTATTTAACTATTATTAAGTGTTTTATCATATATTACACTAGTACCTTTGCATTTTGTATTTTTTTTTTTTGAAGTGAAATTCAATTTTCCTATATTTGCTGATCATGTAGATGTTCGTAAAAACTCACATTAAAGTTGAAGGTCAGTAGGTCAGAAATATAGAAAACTGAAGAAAAAGTGAGTTTATCAGCAAATACATCATTAAATGAACATAAAACAAGTGTCTCCATCTTCTGTGATTGATCAAACTCTATGGGTTTTACTGGTGAATCAATGTTGTCGAGGGTGACTGTGTTTCCACGGTAACTACAGAGCCTCTGAACGTCCAAATGGGTCATATCTGATGACCATTAAATAATGACAAACTACATTTTGCACCAATTATTTACATGGATTGACAGATTCAGTGGATGGGAAGTTATTCAATATTTTAGATTGGCAGATTATTTTGGTTGCCAGTGACTATTTGGGTCTTTATGGGCTAAGTGAGTTTAACATAAAAACATGAAGTTGAGAAAGCTTGCAACATGTTTCACACATCCTGCTGCTTTTATCACGTACAAATTTTGACAAACATGATGATAAGTACGCGCATTCATTAGAATCATCACAAACCAGAAATTAGAGTCGTGAGATTCTGCTTTGATGACGCATATCCTGCCTATTCATGTACACTTGAGCAAAAAAACTAAATGTATTCCAACTCAATAAATACATTCTGCAGTTGATCCTGACCTCCGATGCTCCTCCGAAATAAATGAAATCCTCACATATTTATTTAAAACACTTCTGACATACTAGAGTGAATGACCTCCACTGCTTCTCTAGTGGAAATGAAGAAATAACCCGCCGAACTTCCCCTCGTGTTACATATGGGTGCACTGCAGTTACCCTTTAACACCACATCTTGCTCCTTGCAGAAAACATAATGGCATAATAAGTGCATCAAAGTACTGATTTGGTTTTGGTCTGGCATCAGCTTTATGCATTAAATGTTGTTTTAACAGCAAATACACAGCTGAGGTCAGAGGTTTACACGAAACTTTGGTGAAACGCCTTCAGATGCTCTTCCTCAACTGCAAATATAGTTTATTTCAATCATAATGAAGGTTATTCTAAACATTTGTTGCAAAGATTTAAGAAAATTCAAGATGGTACTATCAAAATATATGCAAACTTTTGGCAGAGAATGTGCCAAAATATATATAAAATGAAAAATTCCCTTGGCTATTATTATTATTATTATTATTATTATTATTATTATTATTATTATTATTATTATTATTATTATTATTATGTATATGCGTGTGTGTGAGTGAAAATGAAAAGTTCAGAGCTGTGAAAGTAAGATGAAGAAAATAATTTGAATATATTTGGCCAAGGCTACAACTCCAGACCTTGAAAACCTTAACGGTAATGAACACAACGGGCGAGGGTATGTCTTTGAAAACCAAAGGGGAAGATTCTCTAGCTTGGAGTGTGACAGTGAAAGTCTGATTAAACTAAAAAGACACCTGAAGATAAACTCAGGAGGCTCAAATTCAGTCAAGTTCATGTTCAGCATTAGTCACTGACACAGAACAATAGATGAAAGTTCTTAATACGAACAGATTGCTGCCCTCCAATAATAATAATAATATGTGCTGAAATATTACATACTCCAATAGAAGGCCTCTGGGAAAGTAATGTATCTGCTTCACACACACACACATGCACAAACACATCAAAACACACACACACACATCTTCTCCTGCAGAGGTCCCCTCACTGATGACTAATCTGTCTGGAGGGATCACTTCATTTTTCTTCAGCACATTATGCCGGTGCAAATGAAGGGGACATCCATTCTGCACTGTCATTTGTTACCGAGCAAAAGAAAAGAC
The DNA here is from genome assembly GCA_030068375.1 of Ostorhinchus rueppellii. Classification (NCBI taxonomy): domain Eukaryota; kingdom Metazoa; phylum Chordata; class Actinopteri; order Kurtiformes; family Apogonidae; genus Ostorhinchus; species Ostorhinchus rueppellii. The sequence goes on along the minus strand of JAQQZY010000019.1, from coordinate 8,005,375 downwards.
GCGGAGGAAGGGAGTGATGGAAGGACGGAAGGAAACACTGATCAGACAAGCGAGAGGGATGGAAAAAGAAGTGTGTGTGTGTATGTGCGTGTGTGACAGTAGATGGAGTCATGCTGTTTATGCGTTTGTGTGCGTACTGGTCAATTGAAGGTGACAGTCACATTGGCGGTGAGATAAAGAGGTTGATAGGGTGAATTAGACAGAATATTAATAAACCCTCTGAGGTAGTCCACCTCCAGAAACTAATGAACTGTCCGCTGCCGTGCATACACACTCAGGCATTTGTAAGATTACTAGTCTCAGGACGTCCTATTTGTATTAACCATAGACTTATTAAATTAACTTAATTTGTATAGATGAACTCTGACTATGAATCAACTCATGTGCAGACACAGATACCCTGACTGAAGGAACGGTGCCCTTGTTTGTCTGAGAGCAGAGTAAATTAAATGCATAGACACATGCACCCACAGATAACGTATCCCCCGCTCTGGGTTCATCTGCATTGCTTTGCATTATATAGGTTATACATGTTAACCAATAATAGGACAGTGCCTTTGGGCGGCATCTCATTTCATCTGCAGATACATTAGTGGTATTGTGTGAAAGGCTGCACCATGTATTAGCTAACACACTCACGAGAAACCACAGTAATCACATGTCAGCTCGTCTTAAAGCGCGGTCTGTCTTGTTAACATAAATGCATGAAGACGCTGCAGTCGATAGAGTTCCCTGTTAGAAATACAAGTGGATTGAGAAAGCACCAGATCCTGTAATATATTCTGTAATTCTAGGAAACGGTTGTTTCCATGAAGCTCAGATGATTCACTTTTATTTTTAGTTAGACTTATTTGTGCTTATTGACCCATTGCGAAGCACTTTGTGACCTCTTTTGTCTGTGAAAGGTGCTATATAGATAAACTTTACATACTGACTTAGACAGTTGAGATTTTCCCTTCAGTTTTCCTCTCATTCTTTTAAAGTTTATATGTAGTTTTGTTTCAATTGTTTAATTCAAGGAGGTGACTAGTTTTGTTTTATTTAATTTGCTTAAGTGTTAATTTTCAGGCGGTATGAAGAATGCCTTGACTTACAGGTGCTGAAAAAGCGCAGATGAGAGAATGAATGACCACCATATTAAAAACAAAAAAAACAAAAAAAAAATATTATTAAAGGTCACAAGGGGAAAATGAAAAAATGAAGCTAATTTTACCTCCTTTTTTTCCAGTTGGATTTTTTTTTTTTATTGGCCTTGCCTTGCCAGGATATTGCCTGTCTCTCTATCTGTTTGTCCATCCCTCTGTCTAACACTTGACATCACATCTTGCCCTCAATGTAGGAAAGGTCTGTACCATATCGCTGGCCTCCCAATATATGGTCCTCATGTGGATCTAGAGTATGGAGTTTATGAATGCAATGGAGCACCTTTGGACATATTTCTAGTTGTCTTAAAAGTAAAGGGAGCTACTAATAAAAAAATTAAAAAAAAACAGACCAATGTCACCAAATCTTGACAAATTATTTTGATGATAAAGTTAACTAATGTATTTTTCAATTCCAGACTACTGTCACATTTTGTGCCTTTGTAGATTGACTGCAATCAGCGGTTGTGCAGGTCATAAGGGTAGTTTGTAAATATTTTTTCATAATGTAATTTTACTTGTTTTTCAGTAAAATAAAGAGAAAAATTGCTATTATGGTATTGGTGCAACCCACTTATTTATGTGGTCCCTGAACTAAAATGAGTTCAACGCCCAGGGTCTAACACACAGGTGTCAAACATGTGGCCCGGAGGCCAAATCCAGCCCGCCAAAGGGTCCAGTTGGGCCCTTTAGATGAAGTTGTGAAATGAAAAAATTACACTAAGATGTTAAGAATTCTTTTAGTTCAGGTTCCACAATCAGACCAATTCAATATCAAGTGGGCAGGACCAATAAAATAGGATCATAATAACATAAATAATGACAACTCCAAATATTTCTCTTTGTAAATGTCAACATTTTCATGTATTTACACTAAAACAAAGTATAAGTTTGAAAAAAAATGTGAATAACCTGAACAAATATGAACAATCTGAAATTTCTTGAGAAGTGAGTACAATTCTATCAATATTCTACCTGTTATTAAATGTTTTATGTATTTGTAGATCCACTGTGATCTGTAAGTTATAACGTACAGGTGTAAATGATAAACTGAGGCATAATATTGTTAAAATTACACTCCTTTTTTCAGTTTGTTCATGGGATTCACATTGTTTGAAAGGATAGTTTGTTAATGGAACATTTTCATACAGTAAATTTCTGGGGTTTTTTGCTCTAAAACATAGAGAAAAGTTTGGAGTTGATATAATTTATATATTATTATGTTATTATTTTACTGGTTTGGCCCACTGCAGATCAAATTTAGCTGAATGTGGCCCCTGAACTAAAATGAGTTTCACACCCCTGGTCTAACAGAAAATGGATCTGCATTCTCCAATTGTCTAGTTTCAGTCAACATGATTAACTTTTAAGTTTTGCCAAACACTAGTTCCTGGATCTATCTTTACATTTTTTTCCCTAAAGGTTCTTTGGGAAAATCTAAGATAAAATAATTTGAGGTACTACTCAATTGGGAACTTTGCAGGATTTCATCTTCTAAGCTCTCCAGAAGTCATCATTCGATGCACAACATCAACGGACAGAGTGCAGAACCCAGCTCATTCTCAGACAGCAAGTTTCTCTGGATGCAAATCAACTGTTGTTGGGAGTTTTCTGCCTAGCCATCCATCAAGCTAATGTCCCACTAAATCAGCAGCTAATGTCTCAGACGCACACAGTCTGCTCTTTTACAATGGGCCATTTCACTGCACTGACGGGGTAGAGAAAATGAAAGAAGATAATGAGAAGGAAAAAAAAAAGAGATAAATTGAAGAGAAAAAAAACAAGTGGGAAGAAGATCGGAAAAGTGAGACATTATCAGTGGAATCCCACAGCAGCTGTGACATAGAAAAATGAAAAATACACAACTGTGATATTCATTTTTCATGTCAGTCTTAACAATAATCTTTTCTTTCTGCTGCTGTTGATGCTGTCATCATGTTTCCTGCAATAGAACATCTGTGACACGAGTTAGAAAATGAAAAACAAATGCATGGGCACTGAAAATGACTTTTTACAGACCTAAAAAATGCTGACAGAGTTGGAAAAGCTTCAGTGACTCAAGTAAGTAAGTTGTGTTTATAGAGCACCTTTCACAGACAGAGGTCACAAAGTGCTTTACAGTGCAAGGTACAGTTAAAAGCAATTAAATACAGAATAAAATACTGTTTTAAAATGCAACTAGAATACAGTTAAAATGCGAGAAATACATAAAGTGCAGTCAGTTCGTAGCAGTCCTGAGTCAGCTGGATTTAAAATGCCTGCATGAACAATAGTGTCTTAAGGTGTTTTTTTTAAGTCTCAACAGAGTCTGTGGACCGTAAGTGTAGGGGGCGCCACAACTTTTTACTTTTTTTTTTTTTAATTTTGAACATGTAGACAAAGAAAGTAAAACAAAACAAGACCCACCAACCAGATATCAGTAGTGATACTTAAAAGGTTGATAGGCAAACAATATAATATACACTGTAGCAATGTAAGTTGTAATAATACAACCAGCAAATAAATAAATAAAAAGTGACACATGCTCGAAAAGGAGTAGGAAGGTGTAAACTTATAGACTCCTACCCCCAATCTCTATTCCTCATGGTTTCTATGTAAATGATAGCAATTATTATGTTATAATAATAATAATAATAATAATAATAATAATAATAATAATAATAATAATAATAATAACTAATTTAATACCAATAACAATAACATAACAATGTGAAACACAATTTTTGATAATTATGCTAATATAGAAATACCCTTATGATTTTTATAAGAAGAAAAAAAAACAAAACAAAAAAAACAATCAATCATCAAACAATATCAATAAAGGAAGTAATATTTTGTGTAATATTCTATCTAATATTATTATAGAATATAACAAAATAATGTTGTATGTAATATTATAATGTAACATTATTATATGATATAATAAATAGAATAATACTTTAAAACTTTAAAAGATCAGTCACCCCATTTGCTAAAACCCAGGGGACCATCAGCAGGTGCTGCTCTGAGGACCTCAGGCTGTGAGCCGAGCTATAGGGCTGGATCAGGGCAGTAATGTTTGCTCAACACTCTTTACTTTGGAATAAATGACGACTTCAACTTCTCAGATAATCTGCTTTTGTACTTTCTTTGTTTTAGAGAGATGAGAACAAAAGATTGCTAAAAATCTAATTGGTGTGGATTAGCAGCGTGGTGCTTAGCTTATCTTAGCTCAGTTTAACTCTGACCTTCACCAAAGTTCAAGCCACAGCACCTGTTGTACTGATGTTTTCTTAACTTGAACTAATACGCATTACCTAATCTAATCCTCTAGGAAACATTTGTTTTTGTCTCTGTGTTTTCCCAGTCGAGTTTTGAGGGTTTTCGATTCATTCACTGACTTGACAGAACATTGATGATAAGACAAGCTGAAAAAAAAGAAAGAGGTGAAGGACAATTATCAGAAATTTTCAACTCAAAAACATGGAGACAACAGTTAAGATGGTCTCATGTTTTGCGACAAGCTCATAACGGAAAAAAGAAGAAAAAAAACCTAAAACTTGTTTTCTCCCGTCCTTAATCGGTGTGATCCAGACGGCAGAGCGACAGTGCCTTCTGCCTCCAGTTTTATCAGAAAACAGGCTGAGTCAATGGAGTGTGGCCGCACTGCCACATAAATAAGGAACCATAGAGACAGTGTAGGAGTGAAAAGAGAGGAGAGAATGAGTCTGAGAGGGAGAGGACTATGAGAGATGGTAGTAAACGATCTCGCAGTATTCTTTATTCGATAGCGGAAAAACAACACGATAGCTGCCTGGGCTTAATACTGGCACCTTGGACTGAGCTGGGGGCGGCTTTGCAACAAAACAACAATGAAACAGAAAGGAGGAAAAATAGAATGGGTTTGATTTGTCATTGTCACCTCAACCTCACCCCTCTCCACCCTTTTTCCTCCCTGAAACTGAAAGAAAGCAGGTATATTGGCAGGCAGGTCTGTGTGCCAGCGATAACAATGTTGGCTTTGTTCCCTGCACGAATTGGACAGGCGCTTCCAGCCGCCACCCAACACGACAATTAAAAAAACGCCCGATGTAAAACACTGTGTTTTCCACATATTGCAATCTGGCGTAGGCTTTTCTCCGTAAATCTAAAAGGCTTTCAATGTAGCTGATGCTGGAGGCAACACTGTGCACGCTGATAGCAGCAAATCAGTTCCAACTGAGAGCTACACCTGTTGCACGCTAAGCTCCAGTTATTGTCTTCTGTCTCTACATACATCGAGACTAACGGACACCCACCAACCAGACAACAGCAGCACATTAAAACAGACTCGTAAAAGGCACCCACACATCTCCCACCATCATTACACTAGACCAATGAGCTGTGCCACATCAGCTCTAAGTGTATTCATGTGAACAAAACTGTTTCCAGTCAAAAACCAATGCTTTCTCACATTATCCATGACTCACACTTGGGTTACAGACTGTTATCTCCCACTTTTCATCACTCAAACAGTCACAAAACAATAATCAGGCAAACCATATTGAGGCTTACGACGAGTAAAGGTTGGAGGGTTTTTTTTCTCTTAAGTCTTTAAAGAAATCTGTAAATGTTCTTTTTCTTCTGTTCACAGCCTCAGTGTAATTTAACATGATGTAATACATGGCTTGTGTTAATATCATTATGATTTGTAGGCATTAAGAACATTTTCTGCAGTAGAAAGGGAGTATAATAACATGGAACATTTGGGAAAACACTAAATGTAATAAACGAGAATAACATAAAAAAAAAAAAAAAGCTTGTGATACAGTTTGTGTTCATAATGTCACTACATGCATTTTGTTATTTACAGAGCAGATTAAGGCACTTATTTCTTTTTTTTTTTTTTTTTTTTTTTTTTTAAGCAG
>JAQQZY010000019.1:7974498-7993908 GCA_030068375.1 Ostorhinchus rueppellii | reverse complement strand
CTCTCTCTCTCTCTCTCTCTCTCTCTCTCTCTCTCTCTCTCTCTCTCTCTCTCTCTCTCTCTCTCTCTCTCTAAAAATACTTTGTTATTGATTCTTTATGCAAAACATTCAAATTGAAAATACATCTTGGCTACAAATATGTACTTTACAGCTGTTTTGCAATGGAATGGAATGGATTGTGCATGCACCTCTAACGAAAAACAGAAAATAAATCATTTCAACTCGTTTTATTTTATATGAGTTTTGAGATCATTTGACAACAAAATTGAAATCGTGATCATATTCGATTAGTTGCATAGCGCTAGTTCCAGGCAAGTCAAACTCCCTGAGGGCCAGGAATTGTGGTAGCTAGATGTAAACAAACCAGCATGGTGTAGCGTATGGGGCTTATGTTCAGGGAGACAGAGGAAACAGAGGAGTAAAAATGGCACATAAGATGAGAGAAGCTGTTATACTTTTTATGGTATTTGTAATACATATTTGCAATTAATTTGTTCTTATCCTCAATAAAACCTCAAATCCCAGAAAAGTCTATTTGGCATAAACACTGCATCCATGGGGGCCGCCATTGTTGTTTCATGGGCTACGTGATATCAGAGCTCAAAACTGGGAGTACATCGATCTAGTACGAGTTCACGGGTGGGAAGACACGGGTTGGACTGGTCTTCTAGTGTATTTTTACTGGTAGAAGGTTAGAAAAATGCGAGTTACGGGTGGTCTGAACGCAGCATTAAGGCAGCTCCTTTATTTCCTGTCTTTCATTATTGGACACATTGATTAATTCAGATGTGCCTGTTACTTCTTGTTGTGACTAATGTGGTCCGGCACACCTGGATTAATCCGTGTGTCCAATAATGTAAGTGAAGTACTGTAAAGTAGTTGGGCTGTGCATAGAGCCCATTGCTATCTATCCATGCAACCCAAATGTATGCTGGTCCAGTCGCTGGTTCTTTTAGATTACTCTGCAATATAAACCTGTAGCTCCCAGCAAATGAATGTAAAATAGAACTTACCGGCATTGTAGTAGCGGTCCAACTTTTCCCACAGTGGTTCACCCTCATGCTGGAGATTGGAAAGTTTAAGAGGTTCATAGATGGAGCCTGAGGAAGGACACATCTATTAGACATTTATTGTACTAGTGTTAATGGCACAGATAGTGTCTTACACTATCTTTTTAGAAGTCTGGGCAGTTAAAACCTCGTTAATTCCCTGCTCCTCATAAAAGACTAGACTGAACTTGAGATGGACAAAGGGTAATAGATTTTCATCTTTGCAGTTTAAGATTTTCCTGGAGAAAACCTGTTGGTCTTAGCTTTTAGATGGAGAATGTGTCATTTCACATATTTAATTACAAATGCAATTAAAACCAGATTCATGGCCAGTGGTTCTAAAAATTGTTGCCGAAGGTAGCTAAGATAACAACTTTTCAAAGTGGCCATAATGCAAATATCTCAGGTTTTATTTTTATTTTTTTTATTCTTATTTCAACAATTTGTACCTTTTCAGCAAGAAAGAATTCACCTTCATTTTTTTGTGATATTGAAATGAGTGTAAGAAAATGCAACAATAAAGAAAACAATGAAACAAAAAACATGCCAACACTATTTTCCTCACTGCAAGACACTACAACACAAAGGCTGGCAGCCTGGCACAAAGTAATATTCAGAACAAAAACTAAAATTTCAAACATTAATGTGACTTGGCACAATTTTCGTTTGATCTGAAAGAGCGCAAAAGTTTGAGGGACCCCCCCCCCCCAATCTGCTAAATTTTCTCTATTTTCAGGCCCTTTTCACTTTGCTAAGATTTGCATTTTAATAGGTTCGACCCTGGGTCAATACCACAGGTACAGAAAAATTCACATTGTGACTGAAATTAGCATAATTTCCATCATCTTAAAAGTTGCAGGGGACAAAGCCAATCCATCGCTTTTTAAAGATAACACATTTAAAAGAGCATAAAGAGAGTCCAATATACCCGTTTAATTTCTAACATGGAATCAGACAAATGCGGGCTGTCTGTCGGTGCTGTTTGGCTGGCTTTAAGCAACCCCATGACAAACTAACCAGTGATCCAGACCTCTGACATGAGCATAGAGGCAGAGTGCAACAACACTCCGCTGTGCATTTACTGTGATTCACTTCATCTTTCACTTTTACAATTGTATGCATTATATTTCAAGAAAGAGAACATGAGGGGTTCTGACTTCATTCACCATCCTCCTTCAACAGGGAAAGTGGATAAACCAATAGGAGAAGAGCTCAACCATGTAACTTACGGTATGTTGTGTCGTCCTATTGCCATTAAATTAAAGTGTTATAGTTTTAAATACAACTAATTGTTTCTCACCATAAAGAAATGACTAATACAAATTAAGTTGGCTCCATAAAAATAAGTTATCCCTGTTGCGCAGTAATTTTTGTGTTAATGTGATTTACCTACTCATATTTTCTCTAACAGTACTCCCATATTTATAATCAAGTTTTGCCTTTTACACACCTTTTTTACTCAATATGCATTTAACGTTACAATCAACCTCCACAAGAAACATAAACCATGAAATTATAAAACTTCAAAATAATCTTAATCTGATGGACAAGACTAAACTGTCTCTGCTAAAACAATTAAGACGGGGAAACAAAAGTTATTTTAATGTGCAAGTATTTTTTTTTTTTTTTATCTTTGGAAAGACATTTTAATACCATTTTTGAGAACTGATATACAGTCGCCGAAAAAAAAAAATTAGACCATTACAAGTCATCAAAAACAATGGTTATGCAATGAAATACTAACTCCTGTGTGTATCATGTGACTAAAACAGACAGAAAAGAAAACATGGAATGCCTAAAAACACTGTTTTTGTCAGTACAATGCCATAGATATTGATGTAAGAACTGAAAGTGATTTTGGTTATTATCAAGAAAACATGGCAAATGGATAGACATCAGCTCTGAAATTAAACTATTATGAGCTATTTTTGTTGTTATTGTTATATTTGTCAAAACAAATTTACCTATAGTTTTACCAGGCATTAAAATGAACAAGAAACTGAAGAAAACAAAGGTGGTCTAATAATTTTTTTTCCACGACTGTAGTTATATTCTTCTACAAAATGCATCTGAAAGAAGCTTGAACTGTCATAATGTTTTTCTCAATGGTATCATACTTGTCATACTCTTCAAGTTCCACTCCGTTATGTTATTTTCTACAAAATATTTGTCCAGCAAAACAAAAAATTTGAGTAATGTTTGTCTGAAGATCTACAGCTAATTCACATCATGGAAGTTATACTAATAAAATTCCATGTAACACAAATGCCTTTTCATGCCTGTTCTATTTAATAATTCTTAATATGTATCATGTTGTCAGTCTGTGAGCTTGGACAGTATGTAGTGCTGAAAACAGATCGCTATATCCATTCAAAAAATGCAATATTATTTCAACAATTCTGAAGCTAAAATGCTATTGGAAACCAGGAATGACACAAACTGTCATCCTCACAAAATAAAACTTTATGACTTGGAGAAAATGGAGCTTTTGAGTTTAACAAGGCCAACCTGTTTTTCTAATATTATGACTCATGGAAAGCTTCTTACATCCAGATACCAATATACTTTTCTTGTTGCGTTTACCCTCTGAGGCCGTCTGTATTTCACAGTCACTGCATTATTTTCCTGCACTACTTACCAAGTCTGTGCACTTTCCGATGAGGCCGGGCATTCGCTGCCACTGCACCAGCCATGCTCAAAAAGGTGAAATTAAGGCCAATCGTCTCTCACTTAAATCACAAATCTATAGCAATTCACAGGAAGGAGTTAGTAGAACACAGTTAGATTGTGGACATGCAGAAATCAACACATAATTATACCCCTGAGGTGATGGTGATCATGAACAACATGCAAAAAAATTACAATGCATTGTATTTGCTTGGGAATTAACATTATTTTAACCCTTTAGTGACAGTTCATGATGAAATGTAGTTTATGCGGAAAATGGCAGTTCTATATTTAGTTTATATTAATAAGTACATAAGTAAATTAGAATACTACGTTAATGCTTCACTTCAAAGTGTTATGGTCTTTCTCTCTTGTAATGATGTAATATGATGAGCGCTGTAAAGAGGGAAACTTTATTATTTAGAAATTATTTAGAAAGACAGACAAATGCACCTCTATAATTACAGAGTTAAATCTAGGATTAACAGACTAAAACAAAATGAATGAAAGCTGCTATGTTCAGGTGCATAGGCTGACAACTTTATCAATAAATACAGACACTTTTATATGGATTTGGAATATGTATAGTTCCCAAAAGTAAGTAAAACCATGTGTTTCAAAATGTGTTGCATTGATAGGCTAAAATTGAGCAAATGTTTGTACTTCTTAAGACAAATAAATTTAGCACAATCCCTTTTGGATTAACTGAAAAATGTAATGTCACAAAGCTGAAACCAGGGCTGTTTTTCTAAACCTATGAAGTTGTTGGTTTTTTTTTTAATCTTTTTTTTTTTTTTTTAATGTTGTGGGTCCTGAAGGACAAGAACACCACAAATACATGATGACCATATGATGCATTACTGTAAAGTAATTTTCTTAGTCAGCTCAACCTAATAAATCTTAGGTCTACTGTATGTACTTTTCCTAATTTAAGGTTCTGACTTACTAATATAAGACTCTGACTTGTAGTGGAGCATTGTCAGTGTGGTACAATCATACTTCTTCCACCATCAACAGAAAGGTTATGATCGTGTCTGAGTAAACTGTCTCACAAGATATCATGTGGCGACTCAAATGCAAATATGTAGTGATATGTGCAACATCCTTCTAAGTTTTGAAATGCTTCACTAGGCTGACAACCTGTGCAAGATCTGTCATCTTCCACAGGACCACACAGCTACACAAAGCTGACACTTTGTGTAGTGCACACTGTGTACTGAACTATGGGTAAGATAGAACAGCAAAAGAGACCTGGTGAGAAGCTCTTAAAATAGCCCATGAGTGCTGCACATGTACACCTCTGACCTTTCATGCTTCCAACGCCACTGCAGTGGGCAAACATATTAAGATCACAATTACTCCCGTGTTTAGTGGCTTTACAAACACACGACCTCACACAAGCAAAACTGACACAATCGGTCGTGTCATACTGTAACAATGTCAGGCAAAAGAATGAGCCAGACCTGATCTTTTTGAGCGGGCTTTGAATTCCAGGAGTTTCCAGCCGACATCTGCCAAGCTCGCCATGTTTACAAAGTGTCACATTTAAAGGAAGACGTGAGTACTTCCGAAGAATTCCTTCAAAATAAAAATCATAGCGCGCCTTCCGTTCTGCTGTTTTACAACCACTGTCATTACATTTTCTTTTAAGGTCTTTACTGAATAATTGTCATATATTATTACGGTCTGCTCTAATGAAATATTCTCAACTGAGCCAGTAGCTGCTTCATTTTACGGTGAACTCTATGCATAAATTTTATTACGAAGGCACATCTATAATTTCCGGTTTTGTAATCGCTAACTCTCTTAGCTTGTTAGCAAACAGTCCGCTGTCAACCTACCCTATAGCGCGACATAGACGTAAACAAGGAAGTGATAATTTTGTCTGATTGGCTTTCTGTTACGCACCACTCTCTGGTGAAGACTGGATAAAAAAATATTTATTCAATTTTTAAAATCTATATGTAATATACTGGTCAGCTTGATTAAAATAACCCATTATTCCGCCCTGCCGTAAAGCACATTGCCGTATCGCAGTTCGTAATGTTATGAGGAGCTGGGCCAGCAAAAGGATGTCGATATACAAGTATAAAGTTTTCACATTTTTGTGTCTGTTTGGGGGATTGTATTGCATCCATGCCCTTCAGGATGTAACGGCGGACCTTTTTAGTGCTGAAAATTTCGGGACGGTGGCAGCGTTTGGAGATTTAAACTCGGATAAACAGACAGACATCTTCGTTATCAGAGATCGTAGGTCTTCTCATTTTTACTGCTTAAAATATCTGGCAAATTAGTGGTAGCGTCTTTTTGGAATGTACATTTAGTATTAATGGTTTAAGGGACTGGTTTGCTCCGGTTCCCGTAGTGTCCGTAAAATAGAATTAACAGCACTGTGACTTGCATCATGGTTGCTGTTACTTGCTTTAGCTAATACTTAAGTACACACGAGTGGCTGAGAAATGACATCATATTATTGTGACTTCTTTGTTTCAGAGTCTGAGGTGGTGATTTTCTTGGCTGACCCGAAAACGCCTTACTTCAAGCCCTCAGTTTCCATAAAGAATGACGTCTTGCCAGGGTAAACATCCTTAAACACTGTTGTTTAATCTAAATTAATTCTCCATATACTCTCCAGCGTTTACGTAAACTATCTTGTGACCATACTAATTTGAATACGTAAGAATTACATTTCAAAGATGTAAATGTTATATCTTTACACACATATTGTAGGATTTTTTTTCCCCAACAAGGCAGCTCTAATGATCAGTACACCACCTTTTTCATGTCTAATTTCCCTTTATTTATTATTATCAAGGACGTGTCTCAGTTCGTATATGGGTGGTTATGATCATAACACTTTTTTTTGTCTTTTAAAGCTTTGTGTACTTATCAAGATGTTAGTACAGAGCATGATTTTAACCAGTTTTCTTCCTGTTTCAGTGCTGTCTTCACCAGTGTGGTACCTGGTGACTATGATGGAGACTCTCAGATGGATGTCCTTCTCACATCTCAGACCAGTTCTGGGACAAATGTTTACATTTTCTGGGGGAACAACAGGACATTAGGTACCAGAGTGTGACTGGAGTAGCGTTTGATGATTGGATTGGCATGTTTGAATCTACACTACCAAAGGATATGTACATTATGCTTACTGATAAACACAAGTGACACATTCACACACATATGTTGTCAGCTGTTTCTCTTAATGATATAATTAAACATTCAGCAGTCTTTGTCAGTATTTTCTGAATTTGGGAAGCAGTGGAACTAAAGCTGATGTAACAGATATATTGACCATTCTAACAGAAGTTTAACAAAAGCAAATGTTAAGTGCTGCACTACGTTGTGCTGTTACCATGTATCTGCTATACTTAAATAACTTGCTCTTGATTGAGGGTAAATTCTCTTGACAACATTAGATCCACGGTGATAGGACCATGGTTGGGGTACGTTTGGATTTTAGTGTGAAACACTTTATTGACCTTTACATTTCAGTTTGTTTGAGACCTAATGTATTCATTTAATTATATTTCTTATGATATACAGTATGTGAACAGAATTTTTAATGGATCACAGACAAAACTGATGATAAAATCTATCAGATAGAGCACTTTAAACACTGTCTCAATGAAGACACAGAATTTTCCTCACAAAAAATTCAGAAGTTTAGTTATGAAAATGAGAAATTTAACTTTCAAGATGTTAGAAAACTCATTCATCTGACAATGTGTGGCCTGTGTGATGACTAAATATGAAAGTCATGGGTTTATGATAACATATTCTCAAAACTACATCCACGTGACTAAATGTAGTCACATTGAAATAATTTGATTTCAATCCTGTCTGTGATGAAACTTCACCAATAGATTCTGTTTCAATCCAAACAAGGTTCATAGTGTCTATGCTCTTTTAGTTTATTTGAATTCTTCTGTATCATGTTCCGGCGGTAAACTTCCGTCTTCATCAGAGACAGAAGTTTACCTCTGACGAAGATGGAAGTTTACCGCTGAAACATGTCAGTATGTTTGACATGCTACGTGTCTGATACAGACGTATTCAAATAAACTAAGATTCTGTTTCACTCAGAAGTACACAATTCAATATTTTATCAAAGTCTTCCCCAGCCAGACATTTCGTAAGAGCTGTGCCAGGACCATAGATAGCCCTGGTTCCATCCTGTATCATTATGGAATAGAGGAAATAACTGTCTGGATTATACAGCTGGTTTGTATTTCATTTAATGAATCTCACTTGTGTTGGGCCTTGTCAGAGTTAAAGAGGACAGTGCTAAAAACAGAATGCTGCAGTACTGCTGATGAAAAACTGTGATGGAAAGAAATCATTTTGGTGAAATATGTGATCTTGGGAGCTCTGAAGACTTTCATAAAAAGAAAAATGTTTTTGATTAAAATTTTTAGAACGACATTGGACTTTTTGTTCTTTAGCATAGTGAAGGGGATGGACATAAGAAACCATAAACTACAGATAGCTGAAGAGAGGATAATGTTAATTGAAGAAGTCACTCAGTGGCAGGATTATTCCAGCAGAGCACATCCTGAAGGGCAGACTGCATCTATGAAACTTTAGTGTATATTGGTTTATTAATTTTTATTAATTATTTTATCAATTAAATAAAAAAAAAAACATATTCTCAGATGTTAAAGTTGATGTTTACCAGCTATCACTTTTACTGGAAATGGGAAAAAAAGGGATATTTATAGACTAATTTGCGAGTTTTCAAATGCCAATCGGAATCCTTAATATAACTTTATTTATAGCTATTGATATTTAGAAGCACATACAAATAGTTGAGTACTGTAGATATTTGCCCACTGACTGACTGGTATTTTTCTGCTGGACCAAACATTACTCAAGGCCTGTTGCTGCTTCTTTTCACCTTCTGCAGATATAGATGGGTGGCTACAGCTGAACAAGACATTTACAGATCAACCTCTTGTTATGGAGTAAGTATCAATTCCTCACAAACATTCATTGTTCATATTTGGTGGTTATATTGCTAATGGAAAAAGTAATATATTTTGTTTTTGATTATTTTCCACTTTTGTATATCCAATAGACCATCTTATTAAAACACTGCCTAATGTTCAAGCACTTAAGTCTTTGCTATAGTAATGCACTCGGAATCCAAATCATTTACTAGTATCTGTTCATGTTCTTCAAATCTCATTTACATAAATAGAGTACTCAATTAATCTACCTAACTGTAAACACTTCACTGAGCCATTTTAATTTAAGTGTTAACCTGTTGCCTGCAGTTTTAATGGAGACATGATTCCAGATATTTTTGGAGTCATCAAGTCGTCCAGTGAAGTCTGCTATCTCACTAAAAGGTATTGTAATTATTCACTAGTTCACACACACTTCTCTCTGTTTAATCATCATATGCTTAATTGTGTTTTACAAGACTGAGCTATGAATACTTACCTTGTCGTTTTTCTTGTCTTAAGGATTCCAGTTTGGCAGAATGCTTTGAGTTCATCAGTCAAGTTACGCATTCCGCACTCGAACGCTTTCATTGACCTCAACGGAGATTTCACCGCTGGTAAGTCAGTGATGTTTAATTAATGTCAAACAATGAAAAAATGGTATCTGAGAACACAAAAAAATACTCTTTAGAAAATGCAAAGCTCCTGTTTTTTCCAGGTAAAATTTTATCTTCATCTTCAAATTGATAAAATTATATTTTTAATAGCTGATATTTTTTTTGCTCAAGTCTTTGAGTGTTTCTAGGAAAAAAAAGTTTTCTGAAGGCGGGTTAATGAAGTTGTCATGTAACAAATTGTTTAAACTTTTTTCAGGTTTATTTTGATTTTGTTTTGAAGGTTACTATGCTGGAAAGAAACCAAGTGTGGAATTGATTCAGATTCAGACAACTTTATTTATCCCCGAGGGGCAATTCAGTTTTGCATTTGAGTGTTGAATTAAGATACAACAAAACAAAAATGGAAGAGAGAAAAACAGTACTGAAATGTCATATTGTGTCCCTCTGGATATGAGGAACCTCTGACTGGGTGTAAATTCAACATTTGATTACACAACACTCCCTAAAGACTGGCATGCCTGTGGCACTACTGGTATTATCAAAAAAGGTATCATACATGTGTCTACTCAGGATCTGCACACAAGTCTAAGTGTAATCTCTAGTGTTGCATTAACGTGTTTCCTCAAGGCATGACATTGTCAAAGAGTGTGGCAACATTTTGACTCCCTGCTGTATTTTTTTTTTAGTTTTATAGGAACTACATGATGTTTGAATTTGCAATGTGGCCATATTCTATCAATATTCTGCACTATTCTATACTATTATCACTTCTTGGATTCAGAGTAAGAATCCAAGCACATGATTGGGATATGGGTTACTCATCTGTTCTCTCAGTTTATTATTCCATTCACACAGGTTATTATATTTATTGTTTTACCTCTAGGAGGGTTCACTACTACAGGATAAGTCATTTGCATGTTCTATTTATTTAAAAAAAAAAAAAAATTCTATTACCTGAAGCATTTTCTGAGCTGCCATTGTTGAAATACCCTCTTAACTATTGTCGTGATTGTGTCTTCTGGCAGCTGAAAACATAAATCCAATCTGCTTCCTTGAAAAATAGCAATGAGCTTTAAAGAAAATGCATATTGGAGGGGATGATCAGATGTTTAGATGCTACCAGTGCCTTTTTAGAATTTATGTTCTTCCTTGAAGCACTATTTAAAAAAAAAAAAAAAAAAAAGTGTGTAAGATGCAGAAATAGTGTAGTTGTTATCTTCATTTCTGTCTAGTTGATTTATACTGCTTTCTCCACATAGAATGCAGCCCACAAAGCAGGATTAAAATACAAACAAGAAGTAAAGTAGAGTTGTACATGATTTAAAAAAAAAAAGAAAAGAAAAATATCTGAATATTAAAATGGATAATAAAGTGTTAGAAAAAGATAATAATATTGAATAGAAATTGATCATAATTTAAAAAAACAACAACATTAATGAACTCTTGGGGAATAAAGAAATGACAAGACGCTTTAATTAAAAAGATATCCTCTGAAGTTTGCCTGCAGATTATTTTCTCTTTTCTGAGGGAGCTCTGGGGATCAGACAAGAGTCCAAACATATATGTAATGCTAGCAATTTTCAAGTTGACTGAGAGAGAAAGGAATACCCATTTTCTTCACCAGTGAATGGAGAAATCAGAGCATTCTTGTTTTACAGCATCTCACCCCTGTCCTTCTGCCCAGTCAGTGTGGCACTGTCACTTAGACTTATGGGAGGGTTTTTTTTCCCCCCTCTGGAAACTAATCCTCATGTTTAAGGCAATCAGAGAGGATTTAGTCATGTCATACTCACTGCAGGTATCTTTTTGTGCCATGTGATTTTATTCCCAGGTTTGTTGGAGTTTAACCTGAGCAGATTTGAATTCATATTTAATCTGTTTAGTTCTTAAAAAGTCAATAAACTTTCACTTTTTGTAACAAGCTTAAAGAAACTCTTTAGCAATATTTTGGTGTTCATCAGTCAGTCAGCAGTAGCTTGTCTTTCATTCTCATTTTGCTCTTCACAGGCTATCAGTGCTGCAGGAAATAACTTCTTCATTTGGTTCACACACATGCACACATAAATGGGACTACACAAGGACAGTGGTCATTAAATCCTTGTGACTTCCTAAGTGTGTTCAGCTGTGTTCAGATTATTGTGAGTGAATTTGCTGCAGGAGCAGGAGAAACAGAATTAGTAGGGCAAAAAACCTAATAAAACCTGCTGATCATTTGCCTGCTACTGTCCATTGGGGAAGGCAGATGTAGTGAGGAAGAGAGAGAGAAAATACGAAAAGGCAGGAAGTGACTGGATTCAAGAGAAGTTCAGGCAAGTGATTTCAAAGCAGAGGATCGTAAGACAGATAAAAGGCACTGAGGCGGTGGGCAGGAGATGAGCGAGGCGGTTTGTGAGCGTGGCTCGGCTTGGCGTGACCACCTGCTCCTCTAAGCTGTAGCGGCTGGAGCTTCACAACGTGGCTTATTGAGAAAGCTTGAATTTCAGAGGCGGTCTGCTTCCCTTTAGTTCACTGGTGCTTGAGCTTGATGAGTAAGTCTAAATGAGTGGGAATATGATAGAAACTTTATGCAACAGCTAAAATACGTATAACATTAGCCTTCACTTTCAGCTCAAAGCTTCACACTGAATTGGGTGTTTTTCATATTTTGTGAATGTTACATTTAATACAAATTAACAGGTAGGAGCCGGAGTAGACAAGCATTGGCAAAGTAGAAGTCCTAATTTGTCAAGGGTCTCTTGTGGCTTTAATGAGAGGGACTCGGGCTTCATTTCTCCAGAGAGTGTTGTCGAACACCAGGGTAGTGCACACGAGGGCAGGAGCTGCATGCCTCTGCTTAGAGGATATTAACTTTAGTTTGTTTTGTTTTTTTATTTATGTTTAATGATTTAGTGTACTAAACAGTAGACTGGATCTGCTTTGACCTCACAAGCTCTATGGTGATGGAAGTAGCATGTCAAGCCATTTACAACCCATGCTTTTTTTTTCATTTGGTAACATACCAACACTAATGCTTTTCATCACACTGCAGTTATACCATGAAGGGGCTTACAGGTCAAAAACCCTTAATAAGTTCCCTGTTGCTAATGGCAACTGGAGTCCGATTTTTCTTTTGCATGTATATACCCATGTTGCTCTGATTGGGCAAATTGACCTGTGGGTAGGACCCCATAATCAGCTGAAGATGCCCATGGATGCATTATTAGATTCTTGACCCAAAAATGGCACCTGTTGTTTTGAACAGAAAAAGCTGCTCATTACCTCTGATTTGATGACACTTCTGTGTTCTGCTGCCCTTTGCACATGTGCACAAGGTTCACTCTGCATGTAGATTAGCACTTCACCTGCTCCCCCCTCCTGCACCTTCCCACACAGACCAAAAGGTGCTCAGATTGTACACTCAGTGATGTTGCAGATTTTAAAAAAGCTATATTTAGCAGCATTTAGGTGATCTAAAACATAAAATCCACGTGTCAGCTTTGTAGTTAATGGGGAAAATACTTTTTGGGCTGACCGAGAAGAGAAGTGGTGTCAGCTCTGAGTGGCGAATCCAGTTGTCCCAATACATTTATGACCATGATGTAACATTACCTGATATATTATGTCTGTAACATGTATAAAAATTCAAGGAAACCTTTCACTAGATATAAAACTAGTAAACACCCCAGGTGGTGGATGATTTACCAAATTATGTTTGTGTTTTCCAGATGAGAAATTCTAACATACCATTATAAATGCCAACAAAACACTTGTTTTTCAGAGTTGGACAAGGTACTGGTGGACAGGGGATGTTAGCACAAGATATTTAAAAAATCTCTTATACATCAATTTTGATTACTAGAGGACTTAAGGTAAGTCAGAGGAAATGACAGTAACTGTACCCTGTCAGTAGGTCAGGCCTTTCATCAATGACATAATGTTGACACTGACAGGAATCCCTAAATGCCCTCTCTCACCTACCTGTAAAATGATACAGTGAGCTATTGTGTTAGTGTGGTCTGCAGAGGATGAGGGCCATTTCAGGGCTGTGTCACGACTCCAATCTCAGACCAGTGTCATAGCTGTAAACAGTCCCATGGTAGTGTATTGGCTGACCTCGCTGCATCAGCAGTGCCACTGAAAAAAACTCGGGAATTGTTTCCTGGCCAGTGTCAAGGCCTCATTTAGCCCGCTTATTGGACTCCCTAGCCAACTAACCTGGTGCCAACATAGTGCATATGGTGCGTAATCTCTTCTGTTACTATCATCCCCCTTCAGCCAGTGTCTCTAACAGCACAACATTCATAACAGCTTTGTCTCCTTGCTCTTTTGCTTCCCCAATATTATTTTGTCTATCTTTGTCTCATTTTTGTTTCTTTACTGTACGAAGTGTGCCAGAGAAGGCTGGGAAAATGGGTCTCATTACTGGTTAACCATTCCTTCCACATTTGCTCCAGCTCACTAATATTTAGACCCCTGAAATAGTTTTTGTGTTATTAAAAACTGTGTATGTACAGTATAGGCTTGGCAACTAATTTTATAGCACAAAAACATATCATTAAGTGCCGACCTTGTTTCATAGACACAGTTGTTCACGTCAGGTTGCTGCTCATCACAATGACACCTAATTAGCAGGAAAACAGCCTTTGTGGGACAGGCAGGACATGCAGCTTTATACAATAAATGGCTGATGTGAGCAGGTGCTTCACTAGCCCACAAAGCATGTGCAGCCATCAAAGCTGAATGACCACACAGGATGCCCTTATCCTTTCAGTGGTGGGAAAAAAAGCAGTAGTAAAAGGATGAAATAAAGAAGTAGAAGCCCATATTAGATTTGCCTCCAGTGGGATATCATAGTAACCCACTGTGCTGTCCCACATCATGTCAATTCCAAAAGAGCACCAGGAGGCAGGAACCTAGAATGGGCTCGATAAGAACTTGTTCAGAGGGAAAAGGTAGTAATTGCAAAGTAATTATAGATGCCTTTTTGGGTAAAACGGACACAAAGACAGTAATGCTGGCATAAGAATCCATTGCTAGGCAACGGGCATACTAATGCTCTGTGCAGCATCCAATTAAAGTAGCTCTGTCTCGAAGTGGCTTGTTGATTGTCTGACTAATCATGTAGTGGTAGTAGGGGGAAGAGAACAGATTTGAAACCTAACAACACTGGCCAAAAAGGAGAATCGATTATGCAGGGATTAAGTTTACATTTGGGAGACAGGCTTAGCCATTTTAATGAGCATTTTGATTATCAGGGCAGTATAGCAGAAGGACATTCACACATACATATGGTGATGACTTACTGCATATCAGTGTAATGATAAATATTTGATGATGACAGTATTCTAATTTTGCTCTAGCTAATATTCAGTCTGAGTGTTATCATAATACACTTTTGAAGCCTTCTTTTAGCATTATGTCATTAAATATGAATGTACTGAATGATTTACCCCTCACTCTATTGTGTTGTATTGCTATCTATTGTGTATTAGGTCAGTGATTAAATTAAAAGCTATCCCACCATGAAAATTATTATTACGGCCAATGAATAGGCTTGTAAACAAACAACTTTGAACCAACTAACTTTTTATATAGTTTGCAGATGTCCGAAAATTACTGAGGTAAATATATAGGCTATAAATGATTACACCTATGTTGTGACTTGAATAAGTTTTGTTTCCAGTTGAAGAAAATACTGGTTTCATGTTGATGTAATATAAAACCTACCTTTTTTTTTTTTCTTTTTTTTTTTAAATGGAAAAATGCCTGGAAGTCCTTCTTCCAGTGAGAAACTCTCTGTACCCACAGCCTTGTGTAGCCTACATCTTCATTAAAACATCACTTGTGTTCGCTGCTGTTCGTCACGTTCTAATTTCCTCATTTTATAGAGATTTGGAGTGAGCTCACAGGCATGTTAGGAGCGCCTGGTGCAATGCGTTAGCCCTTTGAGGTGTGTCGTTTGTAGCATCTCCGCCTCCAGGAAAGCTGGCGCACCGTCAAACGGGCAAAAGAGACGCTGTGTTTATTTTGGTAAGCACAAGTGTTTTTGCAGATAAATGAATAATAGAAATAAATGAGGCACAGCAGTGCTTCTCTGGCTGTGACTGTAGCCTGAGGTGAAAGTGTCCCATGTTCTGTCCTAAAATAAATACACTTGTCTTCAAGGAAGTTTCATGGACGTAGGCAAAGGACACTTCTAAATATTGATGCAAGCCCCCTTTTGTGCACTTAAACGAACACATTTTCTTACCAAGTGCCAATGTATACTTCCTGTTTGGATTTAATTAGTTTACATAAATAGAAACACATACACCCACATAATAGTGGATTCATGACTAATACAATACTCATTACTCTTGATCATTTTCAAGGTTTGGTTCCAGTCCATTAAATGAGCTTTCCTATGCTTGTTAAACTACGTCCATTAGCAGTTTTTATTTACACACATATGGACATATGCAGCATAAAGGGAGTGTTTGTTAGAAAAATAGGATGGAAAGGGTGTGTGTTTGTGTAGGTGTGTGTGTGTGTTTGTATGAGAGGGTTTGGCCATAATCCTCCTCATAGCTAGCTACTGCACCTACGTTGTTCCCTGTAATGGTTTTAGGAGATTATTTCTTCCGGGAATAGCATTGCTCCATTCTGTGCTGGTGTGATTTGCCATGTTTGTGAATGAGCCGTTTTGATAGATCGGGGTGGAAGTCACACAGCGTGGAGTAGGGCTACATATTGGCTTAGAGACGGATTTATTCTGCGGCTCTTTTCACTTTGTTCCTGGCCTGGATTCTGCATTTTATCTGTGCGTGTGCATTGTTGTTGTTTAGGAGGGGTGGGTGTGTTCATGTTACAGTATACACATCAGGATACAGGACATTTGTTTGTTTATTCATTTGTTCGTGTTCTTGTGTGTGTATTAGTTGTGTATTTGTCAGTATGCCTGTGTGTACACAATAATACAGTAGCCTTCTTTTGACTGCGATTAGTTTCAGCATGCACTTGACAGTTTTTTTTTGTTTGTTTGTTTTTTTTTATGTAAGTGTTGTGACAAAGTTACCAAGCCACCCATGTTGTAGCCTCTGGGAGCAAATCTTTGAAAGAGAAACACATCCTTGAAGAGAATCTTTCAACCTTCTCATCCTCTGTCAGACATTTTAACTCAGGGGGAAAAATTGACTGTCATATTTCACTGCATTAACAAGTGAAGTGTGTATGATAGCATAGCTTACCGTGCCCATTCTCTCTCAGCCGACAAGGTGCAGTACAAATGTATTTTTTTAAAAGATTTTCTTCTGCTCCCCTCGACACTATAGTAAATCGTCTTTGTGGGCTTTGGGCAAGTTTGGAAAAGCTCGTTTCACAGTCCACTGGTTCCTTGCTAGGAGAGGGACAGGGCCACATATCAACGGAGGTGGCCACTGAAGATTTGGCTCCAACCACACACACTTCTGTCTGCCCCAATACCTCTGAAGGGAGGCAAGGACATTGCATCTTTTACTATACATTTTGAGAAACACTCTGAAAAGCTTGTCCAGTCATACACTATGACAACATAACAAGAATTAAATCGATACTAAATTTCAGTGATACAGAGGAGATTAGACTAGCTTAATATAATGTGTCTTGACTGCTATAAGGGCCTTTTATATGTGTCTGACAGAAAAAACTGTGTTGAATGCAGCTTCAAGGCTCATAACTACACCCATGTTCATATTATGGTGCTTCAATTTGAGCATTTTTTGATTCCTTTGTAACACAGTGGTTTTTAAGGTATTGCATTTGATTCCTTCATATTGTAGTCTTTGTAACCTCAGGCTTTATATCAGAAGCCGCTGAGCTATTCCTGCATCGCTCGCAAAGGTGAAAGGTTTGCAGAGTTTTGCTGTCAGGGCTCCACAGCTATAAGATGACCTTTTTGAAGATCTCACTACAGAGAATCTGTGGCCTGTTTTAGATACAGGAAGAAGGAAGAGGTATAAGAGGCCCACATGAGATGTCAGCAATGTGAATTCTTTATCACATGACTGCAGGAGGGCTACTAGCCATGGTGTTTCAGGCCTAGTGGCCACTTGAATCAGTTTGTAAACACAGTGTGTAATGTTCCTTTTGTTAGCATTGCATTAGGCAGCAGATGTCAATAGATTGGACTGTGTATTCACAGACTAACCTTATCACCTTGCTTCCTTTTGCCCTCTCACTGAGGCATCCTTCCAGTGTCTGTTGTAAAGCGAGGTATCTGTTTCACCAGTGACGGCTGTGACATTTCCTTCATAATGCCAAAGGCCATTCCTCCGTCCAGCTGAGGCATGGATCAGTCTGAGGGTTAAAGACTGAGGGAACAAATCGATGCAAACAGATGAAAACAGACTTGACTGATAGGCTGCGTCATGGCTTATAGCAGGACTATGGACAAATATATACACAAACACCAAAACTACTGAGTCCAGGCACACACACAAACACACATGGCATTCATCTCACATCATTTTGCTTCATTACTGTCAGCCTCATTCCAACTCTCTCACAGACACACACACAGAGTGGACATTTGTCCCCCGTTTTCCATAAACAGAACAATGAGATCAGTCAGCGTGGCGGCCTTCCTTGAGTCCATCTCTCTCATCACAAACCTGAGGGGCCAGAGCTCACAACGGTGAATCTGCACGTGTGTGTTTGTGCATGTGGATATGTGTGTTCATACGTCCCTTTGACAGCCAGCGGGGAAAGGAGTCACAGCTTGTTTGCTGAGTAACAGGCTAACAAATAACCTGCTCTGGGGCATTAGAGACATGGAGAAAAGAGAGGATCGGCTCTGTCCTTCTGTCTCACTCTATCTTTTTATCTCTATATCCGAGGTATAATTTGCCAGGAGATGTGAGGGTGAAGGGGATTTCCCAGGAGATGTGAGGGTGAAGGGGATTTCCCCTTCTTTGGTCTATTCCTACCTCTGCCAAATATTTTTTCTTACCAATAGACAACATTGAGCCTTTCTTTATATTGATGAATAATTCAACAATAGATATCTATTTTATTATCTGTCTTTTTTTTTTGGTCATTTTAGGCATTTTCATTGTCTCAATAAAGCATTGCAATCTAGTGCAAAGAACTATAAAATCAGAAATGGACTTTCACTAGCAGCTCTCATGTGACAGAGATAAAGCCATCTGTTGGCATTGTGGTAATCTTGGTTACATTGGTGTTGATCCATCCACAGCTTACTAGAAAAACACTCAATAACAATACAGCAAGCCTGATGAAAAGAAAAATCAAGAGGATCCAGAACAGAATTCATTGTATTTTACAGGAAATCCTATCTAACTGAGGATGAAATTAGAGGAGCACCTGTGGACGGGTGTGACAAACAACCCGGGCTTACGAGCTAACGTCACAACTTATGAGGCTAGTGTTGGAGGCATTGCTAAATTGAGAGCATCAACAGTAACTTGCAGTCAACACAGACAGATCAGTTCAGTGTACAGCTTTTTCTATCCATATCAACTCTGAAACCAATCCTGCTGTTAAAGCAAAATCAGAAAATTAAATGTCCAGATACCAATAAATGGAAAGTTGTAGTCTTTAATGAAATGCATAGAAATGTTACAGAGAAAGAAAAAATAAATAAATTGTGTTTTCCGCACAATTTTCTAAATAGTTTGTAATTGTTTTCTATTGAACATCTAAACGTATAATTATTACTTTGGCTATCCATATAAATTAAATGATTTTCATTCAACATGCAGTATAGGACATTTTTTGATTAAAATATATCAGTGACGAAACACAGGTTATAGTTTTTGCTAACTTGTATTTACATAATGTCATATATTTCCAGAAATGTTCAAATTTTGAGAAATAATTATTATATCTAGTGTACACATGTCAGTGGAACTAAATGTGACATGAACAAAACTTGATTGACTTCTTAGTGAGGAATTTTCTACTCTTTCAGTGAAATTTTCAAAAAATGGTTTAAATCACAACTAAAACTGTAATGATTTTGGTAAACTAACAGTACAATAATCATGATAATAATGACTTATCAATAATTTATTTGGAATTATTGTTCCAAAAAACAACTTAAGCGACACGGTGGTGCAGTGGTTAGCACACGTGCCTCACAGCAAGAAGGACCCGGGTTCGATTCCCGGGCGATCC
>JAQQZY010000019.1:7954512-7974398 GCA_030068375.1 Ostorhinchus rueppellii | reverse complement strand
TAGGTGTGAATGTGAGAGTGATTGTCTGTCTCTATATGTCAGCCCTGCGATGAACTGGCGACTTGTCCAGGGTGTACACCGCCTTCGCCCTAAGCAGCTGGGATAGGCTCCATGTGACCCCCGTGACCCTAGTGAGGATTAAGCGGGTATAGAAAATGAATGAATGTTCCAAAAAACAGTGGTAACAACAGCTTAACAGTGTTCATAGTGTATACAGTATATATTTACCCACTATGGTTCATTATTTAGTTGAATGGATGAAAGTATTTGAAACACATCCCTCCTTGACTACATCACACTGTCTTTACTTTCAAATAGACACAACTTTTTACTGTGTATTGCACTCAATATTCTTTTCTGTTCTCCACCACTAGTTCCACATCCGTAATGGCTTGAATAGATGTTGTTGATGATGAGTGAAGTGACAGTGTACATGCACAAACACATTCAGCGTATCAGACACTAATGCAGCATCCACAGTGTTGACTGTCAACTCCACTCTGCACTGCATCACAGACAAACCAACGCTGCTGCCGCATGGCCTTTTACAGGTACATGGAGTGGGTGTACAGCTGCTGATGTACTACTGTTGCTGGCCTTGGATTGGTCATGCTAACGAAAGAAATGATACACAAGGACTGGTTGTTGTAACATGGAATGGACCTAGTAGGAGAGGCCAATAACAGAAAGAAAAGGGAAAGAGTCACAGAGTCTAAAAATGGCTCCTTAAAATGTAATTTCCTTGAGTTGCTCAGTCTTCATATTTTTTTTCCTCTTACTTTTTCTCATAACAAGAGATAGATTGGGTTTTTATAACCAAGAAATTTTACATATTTTTTTTTTTTTTTTGGCATTTTATGATGTAATCTTTTATGCTGATTATTACCCAGACGCAATGCTTCATTCACAGGTTATGAATAAAGTCATGTAGTTATCTGTTTCAATATATAGTCCTTTCATCAGGCAGCACAGATGAATCAATAATCACAGCTTCAAAGCCATCGTGTCTCCCCTTATCTCTGCTGTAGTCTTTACAGTCACGCAACTATGAAATCTAACATGTATAAGAGGGATAAAGATTGTGTATATATACATGTATAGTGTGTACTGATTCAGCTGACTCATTGATCTTACTTTCCTTGGATCAGTGCCGAAGTCTAACCCAGCCCTGACAGCACCATAAAAGCACACCAGTGATTTTAATAAGCTGCTAATTGGAAGCTTGCAAGCACAGGCTGGCTGAGTAAAATGACTGCTCATTTTAGTGAACATCGATGAGGCTCACGGTTGCCACAATGCTGAAGGCAAAGGACACAAAAGGAGAGTGTGGGTGGGTTAGGATGGTGTAGTGTGTACATGTGTACGTCTGTGTGCACACTGGTATGATAGTAACTGGGGATTGGTGTGAAGAGAGTAATTAGCTACATCTCTACACACAATCTCTCTCTCTCTCTCCCTCTGTATCCCTTGCTGTTCTGCTCTTTTAGCCAATTTGGCTTCACGGCATTATTGCTTTAATGATCAGTCTTGGTTTGTGAGAAAATGACTGCTGCGGGATAGGACTTTCTGGAAAAGCAGTCATTACAGTCAGTCCAGACTGAAGTGATGAAATCGCAGCTTTGACTTGGACTTGCAGTGATAAAGCTATCCTTTTGTTTAAATTTAGGTCACAAATAGTGCCTTTAATGTGCCCATCCATCGTTAGAGATCTGTAACTGCTTCCAGCTCACTGAGCTTTGGAGTCATAACACCTCTTGATCCACAGCAATGATGCCACTGTCCTGAACTACCGCGTATGGCAGATAAGGTGGGTATGTGGGTGCTTGTGAAAGAGAGAGTGAAACAGATAAAAGGATGGTGATAGTGAGACAAAGCATGAAGATATATTCTTCTTCCTGCTGCTGTCTGTTCTCCTCAGTGTCAGAGTTCTCCTTCTCTACCGAGGCTTAGCACCCGCCTAGCATCACCCTATCTGTTTATACAGAGGCTAATAGGAAGCCTGGTCTTTATCCCCACACTGCGGCTCAACATAATGGAATAGAGAGACATAATGCTGCTCGAGTCAAACAGTCAGCGGAGGCCTTTAAATTGCCTCCAATCCCCTTAACAAATCTGATGGAGAGGCTATGAATAACTCAAGGACCTCCTCCTCTCCTCTCCTCTCCTCTCCTCTCCTCTCCTCTCCTCTCCTCTCCTCTCCTCTCCTTTCCTTTGTGGAAACATGGAAACAAGTTTTATTAACTCAGTTCTATCCACTTTTTTATTTTTTTTTTAAAAGGGGAGAGTTTAATGGGTTTCTCTTTCTAAAAGCTTTTCATAAACTAAACTATAAACATCATACAACTCTTTTTCTCTCATAGAAAGAAATCTCAGATAACATCTACCAGACATGATGCATAACTGGCCTTTGGAGCATCTTGACTTGTTAAGCCATTGCTATTTTTTGGTGCATGCTGATATTTAACCTGCACAGAGATGAGTCACCTAAGTCTTCAGGCATGTTGTCTTTGTCTGCTCACCTCGCTGTGCTGTTTGTTTCCAGTGTACTTGAGCTGTGGTAGCTGTGGCTCTTGACACCCTGTCATTAGCAACCAATACACTTGCAATTATTCTGTTAGTGTTAAAGGACCGGCTGATTGAAGATGATTGGATGGATCACAAACGGATGACAAAGAAATCCTCACAGAAATGCAAACGCAGATATTTAAATAATGTACTGAAATCAGCCATGCAGTGTGGAGGCGGGTATGTGTGTGTTTATGCAGGCAGTGCATCATGTACTTGTATATGTGGGTGTGACAGTGCCATTTGTAGAGAAGAGACAATTTAACAAAACGGAGAAATCTGAGTGTGTCTGCAAGAGCAGAGGAACGCAGAAGAAATAATCAAGTGATTATAGATTGCCTCTTGTAATTAAAGGATTAACATGCTTTTTCTTTGCAGTGATTTGTTTTGTAAGCTTGGTTTTGGTGTTGACATACACCTTGAAAACTGGTTGGCCTTAGCATCTGGTACATGAGTTTCTTTCTTGGTTTTTCTCTGTTGTCTCTCCATTTTTTTTTTATTTTTTATTTTTTTTTTTTAAAGCCAAGCCCATGCTGAAGCTTTCACACTTAGCATGTCTTTAATTATCTGGCAACATGACATACCACTTAGAGCTTGGAATCCCTGGTGCTGTTATGCAACCCCGCCCTCCCACACAAAACACATTTATATACCTCAATTATGTATGCATCTATCCTGAGTGGTGGAGTATGACAGCTCTATTAGCTTAGGCTGTGACTGTGTGTACATGTTCTTGTTGTGGAGTGCTGCATCAGCAGTGTCAAGGCATCATTTTAGATTTAGAAATTTTGTTAACCTAAAGATAATGAATAAAACTTGATTAGTGACAGAGCTTTAAGAAGAGCATTAATGAAAACAAGCTTGCAGGTTTTTCATGTAGTTGTACCATTTATCCATGCTTAGAGTAAATGTTGTGTGCATTATTATTCAAGCACCAAGTACAGTTGAATAGCCTCATTGATGCGGTCCACCTACAGGTACCAGAAGCCTCATAAACGCCTAACACTATGCAGAACATACAGTGACCTGAGAAAAACAGCAATGAAGAATGTAGGTCAAACACATACAGGTATGGTGTTTTAAATGAGAACAGACAGACTGATCAGTATTAACTGTTAAACCCCTCTCATCATTTTTGTGGTGACTTCCAGGTGAAGTCTTTTCTACATTTAACATTTCCAAAGTAATTCATCACTTATTTATTATAATATTACCCTTTGCATTTTGCATTTCTCTGTGAAAATCTAGTATTTTCCTATATTTAATTTACTGATAATGTTGAGGGTCATAAATGTTCAGAGTTATAAAAAGGTTATTTTATATAAAATAAAAAAGTGACTTTATCAGCAAAATATATTAATAACTGAACATACACTGAAGAAAAATATAAATTGAATACTTTTGTTTTTGCTCCCATTTTTCATGAGCTGAACTCAAAGATCTAAGACCTTTTCTATGTACACAGAAAGACTATTTCTCTCAATATTGTTCACAAATCTGTCAAAATCTGTGTTAGTCAGCACTTCTCCTTTGCCAAAATAATTCATCCACCTCACAGGTGTGGCATATCAAAATGCTGATTATTGGACAGGTGTGCCTTAGGGTGCCCACAATAAAATACCACTCTAAAATGTGCAGTTTACTGTATTGGGGCACCATTTGCCTCAGTCCAACACATCTCCTTTATATAGAGTTGATCAGGTAGTTGATTGTGGCCTGTGGAGTGTTGGTCCATTCTTCTTCAATGGCTGTGTGAAGTTGCTGGATATTGGCACGAACTGGAACATGCTGTCGCATACGTTATTCCGGAGCATCCCAAACATGTTCAATGGGTGACATGTCTGGTGAGAACCAGGGTGTTTTCATCTTCCAGGAATTGTGTACAGAACCCTGCAACATGGGGCGGTGCATTATCCCTGCAAAATGAGGTGATGGGCATGGATGAATGGCACAACACTGGGAGAAATAAACCTTTTGTGTACGTAGAAAAGTCTTAGATCTTTGAGTTCAGCTCATGAAAAATGGAAGCAGAAACAAAAGTGTTTGATTTATATTTTTAATTGTAAAAACAAGCATTCACAATCATTCATTTGTCAAATTATATGAGTTTTAGTGGTGAATCAGTTTTGCAGATGACAGTATTTCCATGTTCACCACAGAGCCTCTGAACCAAATGGGTTATATCTAACGACACTGAAAAGCTGAGAACCTGCAATTTACCATAATTATTTCAATGTATTGATACTAATAGGAATAATGATTGAGAAATTGTTGAACACTTTCGATCAGTAGATACCTTTGATCTCTGGCAGGTGCTTAGGTCGTTAATGGGTTAGGATGATACGGACTGGTCAACAGACTTTGACCACCCAACCAAAAAGTGGATTGGGTTTGATGTGCAGCTACATTAAGTGAGTACAGTTATAAAGTTTGAACCAGAAACACTGTGAATATCCCTGCATTATAGAAATTAAAACAAAAACAAGCATCTAAATTCAGCACTTAGAGCAGAATGTAAGTACACATTTATTTAGGAGGCTAGTAAATATCACACAGAACCTTGTTTAATAGTCTCAAGTGTATTATATACCCTGATTAATTAATACGGTGTAACAGATAAGGATCATTTAGTGTCTCCCAGTGACATGTTTATTTTCAGCATAGATTAGAATAGGATAGGATAGGATAATCAGATTCAAAAGCACACACCCCTGGCTGAAACAGACATTAACAGTTCTGCACAAGGGAAAACTGCATGTCATTAACGTTTTACCAAGAAGACGCAGTAAGTTTTGGATTTGCACTAAAAGTTGAGGGTTTTATGTCTTCTTACAGTTATTTATCCCCATTTTGTAATGGAAATTGAACATGAATGCTGACTTGGACTGCTTTTTCCATGCAACACATTCAAATCTGTGTAGCATATTTTAGAAAAAGCATAATTTTGTCTAGCATTGCTCTTCATTACAGGTTCAATGTGAAAAATGTGTGCACGCTTGTGTGTCCTGCTCTTAGCTTGTGTTCTAGCAGATATGATTGTGTTGATAGACATGATTGTACGAACTGAATGTAAGGATACAAACGTACCATTAGAGCAGAACATCACATGATGAGAAGGAAGAGGGAATAGTTGATTTAATGAAAAATGTTGTGAAAAACATACTTCACGTCAAATGTGAGAAGAGGTTAATAAACTTGACATTTGATGTGTACATTAATCAGCTATAACATTTTGACCACTGACAGGTGAAGATAAGTTATTATTATCTGGTTATGATGGTAGCTTTCTGTGGGTGGAATATATGAGGTAGAGAGTATTTAGTTCTAGACTTTCATAATTTAGAACCAGATAAAGGGGTACATTTAAGGATCTGAACAACTTTGACAAGGATGGTGTTGAATGAGTCTGAGCATCTCCACAAGTGCAGGTCTTGTTGATGTTCCCGTTTTGCAGTAGTCAGTACCCACCAAAAGTAGACTAAGAAAGGACCGTATGATCTCAATCCATGCCAAATTGAAAAATAAATAAATTAAAAAATATAAAAATAAATATATCATCATCATTCCATTATAATTAAATGATAAATGACATACAGAAAGTATAACATTTAAATAAAACTTTTTGTACATAATATAGAAGAGGATATTATTACTAACATGTTGTTTTTTCATGTTAAAACACTTTTCTCAACTTACAGTGTAGATATAGCTCAAATTAATCAAATGATGAATAATCAGGGAGGCATAATCACACACAGACAGCAGTGTTTTAAAGCCAACTGATTGGTCATGTCTCTACAGAGGTCTCCTGCCTTTATTTTTTTTTTTTTACCGAGCCACAGATTGATGGGATTAGCAAGGTTTAATGGTTGTGTTGGTCAGCACCCATCATACTCGCTTAACAGGATTATTAGCTGCTTTTCGTGATACTGAGACAGCCATGATCACGAATCTGAAGCAGTTCATGCTTTCTACGAGAACTTACAAAGATTTCTTGTTCTTTTTTGTCAGACAGATGGAAAAATAGGGGACGATTATGCCCCCTGTTGCCTGGCATCCCACAAAGGAAAGCATTCCAGGTGTGGAATAAGGTGTAGGATCCTCATCCCCACCAAGGACAATGAATAGGGATGAGTTAATTATGAATTAAGGGATGAATTAACTTTTTTCCATCTGACAAAAAAGAACAAGAAATCTTCTTAAGCCATGATCAGTTTGATGTCACCAGTGCGACTACCACATTCACAACAGATGCCCTCAAAGTGTATTAGACTGAAGCATTAGCTGTAAATCAAGATAGACAGTATGATGTTCCTGTTCCGACAGAAAAGCAAAGCCAAAAAACTGCAGTTATTGGTGCTTCTGTAATTTGTATTGAAGCAAAGATATGTCTCTTAACCAGTTTTCCCATGTGTGTGACCACCTCTACAGAGATTTGTCAGTACATCTGTAAACCATGTGATCAAACAAAACCGAACGGTTAGAGCTTAAGCACAAATCAGCCCAATGAAATATGGCTAAAGACAGAAATTGCAAACTGTTAGCTTCATAGAATAATTGCCCAAGTGGGTTAGGGTTAGGGTTAGTCTTATATTTTTCGGGACATAGTTAATGATGAAAAATGACTCATCAGTATTGTTACGCAGATATCACAGTTTGGAAACAAATATGACTTCGGCAATTGTGCTATGAGGTTAAGCATATGGGGAAATTTTCCTGAGGGCTTAGTACTTATGACCAGTCTGTGGTGTGTATGTCTACTGAAAAGAAGCAGGTCTATACATTGAACATGGTGATTTCACAGTCTGCTTTCGGTTTTTGTTCTGTTTGTTTCAGTTGTGCTCTGTTTTGTTCTCTTCATCTTTATAATATCTCTTTTAACTTGAATGAGTCCCTAAAAGGCCCTTGGCGGCCCAGTAAAAGTCCCTGGAACAGTAAAACTGTGTTAAAGTGAATGATGGTGGCAGCTTTTAGGTTTATATTGCTAGCGAGCCGCCCTTTATGAGACTGTGTCGAATGCTCTTTGGCAGTGACTGTGAGAACACAAGAGAGGAGAGAAGGACAATGTACTGAAGAGGATAATGTCAGTAAGATCACATTAAGATTACTTTATGTTTCATGTTACCAAAGGGAATTGGGTATTGTTTTTGTGTATATTCCCCATGACATGTCTGTATCTAAAAATGCATTCAGGGCAGATCAGATAACAGGGTCACCTCTGCTAGAGCACAGGGCATCCATGGGCACAAGTGGTGGAAGTGCAGCATCCTGGACATGTGCACTTCCCAGTTTGAATTATAAATTCACACTTTTCCATCAAGAAAAACTCCTGGGAATGTTGATGTTGACTTGCATGAAATTGCAGATAAGGAGAAAAGTTAGTGCAGGAAAGAGTTTGGCAGTGGTGAGCTTAAAAACAAAAAGAGATGAGTACTGAGAGGAAGTTCCCCCACGGTGAGGAAGTTAAGTGTTTACAAGATAAAGAGTTTTCTGTGCGTCTCTCTGCTCTACCGTCTACCTCAGGCCTCTCTCACTGACACGCCGCCATCGCATCTAATCAGCCAATCACGGTTGGATTCTGTTTAAGAGGCCTGATTGGCTGATTAACCAAGCTCATCAACACACCACCCGCTGTGGTTAAAATACAGACAGGAGCATACACACTGTTCAAATTACTGAGCATAACCAGGAATGCGTCTGCACATATGCATAATCTATGCATCTTCTTTGCATTTATGAAAGATTTTCTGTGTGTGTGTGTGTGTGTGTGTGTGTGTGTGTGTGTGTGTATATACGTGTAGGCAACATGTCTGCAAGTCCACGAAGTTAGAAGTTGAACTGTCTCACCACTTCAGGCTCCTGAAATTAAAGTAGCTTTAACTTTATATATGAATCTTAATGTTTTATTTCACAAAGCTCTGTGTGGGTGTGGGAAGGACTTGAAATGAGATTTGTAGTCATATTTGCATTTACATAAATTATGATGAATATATTGGAAATGGAAATCACAGTACAATTTGTTAATATTGCAAATTTGTTATAAAAAGTTGGCTGAATATTTTTTTCTGGGTTAAAGTTCTATGCTAAATAAACTGATGGAAAATGATTGAGTAGGAGTAACACGGTACTTTAGCCAAATCCATAAAACACTGGTCATTTTGGACAGTGAGTGGGAAGCATGAAAAGCATGGGTTTTTTTTTTATCTTGACTTGCAAATCATACCTAACTCAAACATCCTCACATAAGCTAGCAGGATGTTCCTGGAAAGTATAGCTCTTGAAAATGCTCTCCTCCTTCTTGGATTCACGTGGATGACTGCAGTGGAATCTCGGGATTACATTTCAGACTAAATCTGAGAACACTAGGGCAGCATCAGACAGTATCCGCTATAAGAAACACTTTTCTGTCAATACAGTATTTGACATATGGCCAATGAAGGCAAGAGTAATTCACTGATTTTATTGTATTTTTTTATTTATTCTATATTTCATTCCACTCTAGTCACTCGAGTGAAGAGTCATGCTGCGGTATTTTGAACTGGACTGCAGCATCCACTGCAATCCTAACAATGATTACATGACACAGGACTTCCACAGTAGCCTCTCTCCTCAAACAAAATATTCATTCTTCCTGTCATAGTTTTCCAATCATTTCTCCCTTTGTTCTTTCCTAATTCTGTTATTATATGTAATTTCTCATTCGGAGCATGACTACACGTGGAGTATAGCAGGGCTCTAAGGCAGATCAATGCCAATATTTATCTCATGTCCAATTACTCAGGCAGAACTGCAGTCCAGAGTACACAACAATGAAAGTAAGCGTCCTCTCATGGGGAGGCACTCAGAAACCGTATTAGAAGTACAGCCTGCAGCATAAGCTTCAAGAGCAAGGAGTAGGAGTACAAGTGCAGGTTATAGGATTCCAATACAGAAAGCTACAGGCATTACCACAGGTGAAGCCGCCAGAAAGCTGTGAGAAATCCTGTTGCTTTCAGGGGGATATCCACCCCACTATCCTTTTTCCCTCTCCTCACCTGTTTTTCTTTCTTTGTTCTAACAAGCTGTTAAATCCTGATCACTTTAGGAATACCACATATAGACCATACTGTTTATCAAACACACATCACAGCCTGTCTGCAGAGCATAGAAGAGTAACATACTGTTTTGTCTGTTTATTTTTTCTTATCACCAGCCAAGCTGCGAAACTTTTTCAACCCTCATTTTTACACAGCTGCACGAGAATTACAATGATCGAAGCAGTGAAGATATTGACAAGTAAAATATTCATGTTGTTGACTAGTAAATAAGACTATAATGTTAATTTCTCTACTTTTTCACTGTCTTACAGAGAACAGTGGAAGTCATATTTTTGTCATTTTAATAGTGGTGGCAAAGTGGTTAATTTTACTTAACCCAAAATAACAACTTGGAAACTCAGTTTGGTTTTTTTTTCATCAGAGATTGAATGTAGTTGCTGACTTCTCAATGACTTTTTTAATGATTAGTCAATATGACGATAAACACTGGAGCTACAGTGCAATGTGCTTTTTTTTAACCTTTTTTTTTCTTAGAAATTATTTATTATTATTATTATTATTATTAGGGATGCACCAATACCAGTATCAGGTCTGATACTGAGCGTGAGTACTTGTACTCGTACTCATAAAAATACTCAGATACAACCTCACCAATACCACTTATGGCAGCATGACATTCCCAGTTAAGTGTAGCAGATATGGAGTGTGGAGATTTTTCAAAATAAATGATGGTGACAAAAGTAACGCCAACTGGAAGTAACGAAAAAGACAGATGGATATAAATGGAGCGTATTGTCCGTCCCCTGTGTAGGCAATTCTGTCCGTTTTCCCAGTTCTTTCGGATGCATAACCAGATGGAGAATACCACCGGGAACTATGGAGGTAGAGGATCTGTTCAAAGAGCTAATGTGTGAGCTAGTGAAAGACTACTGACATATTTATGGCAACTACCCAGGGCTTGGCTGGTTTCCGTCCTACTTATAATACTATGGGAGTAAGGAGCGATGCGGACGACTGCCCGCAGAAATGAAAATGAAGCTTAGAACTCATTTATCTTTTTGTTATCTTCTGTAGCTTCACTTTTAAACCTTACCATTAGAAATGCTGCAGCATCAGTATCCACATGAGTGTTACCTCTGTTGTCTCCATGTTTGTTACTGACTTCCAAAAAAACACTGACAAAAACAATGTACTTTTCTTTGTGGTTTACAGCTAGTGTGGTTAATTAAGAGCAGTGTCCCCTGGTGGATTGATTGAGAAACACTCATTCCAACACATTAAATGTCAGTAGCAGCACTTTGTTCCAGTCAGACTAATGATAATGACAATAATGCACATTTTCAAAAGTAACTAAGAACTGTAATGGAATAATTAAGTACTTGTATCAGTACTCTATATCAGCAAGTACACAAATATAAGTACTTGTACTTGAAATTTGTTTGGGGGAAAAAATGTTATTGGTGCATCCCTAATTACCAAAGCAAAAAGCAAAAAAAAAAAAAACTTCATCATCTATATTGTTCCCAGTAATTATAGCATACATGCTAATAGACTGGTAGGATGCAATCTGTTTGATTGTTATTGCAGGATGAATCTATGTATCATAGGGTTTCATATCGTGTAATCTTCTGTCTTTGTTGTCCTCTGTAGATTTGTTCCTGACAACTACATCTACGTCTGATGAACTAAAATTTGAGACCTGGATCAGTAAGGTAATGGGCTTTTTATGTAATTGCACAATGCTTTCAAATTTGTTTGCTTTGTTTGTTTGTTTAGCCAGTCTTGTCAGTTGTATTGTAACAGCAGCCAAGGCTGACTCACTCTTCTATACCTGTGGAATGGAAAATATGATTACTGAGTGATGAACATTATTTTGTATAATGTTTAGTCTCGATGTATAACACTACCCTTTAACTGTATTGCAAGGATCTCATGCAAATGCATCAGTCTTTCTATTTTTCCCCCCTCTTTAATGTAATCTATAATGAGAAAGGGAACATGCAACCTGACTTGTGCAAACGCCCTTCACCTGACAGTGTCCCTTGGTGGTATGAAATATTATATGTTTTGCCTGATAAAGCAGTTTAATTTCAAAAGGCCTCAAGCAGAAATATGCAGGGTCCAAGCACATTGTGTGACATTAAGCATGTTATATACTATGCTGAACAAAGCTCACACAAGACCTTTATGATGTGTTCAGCTCAATATGGGGTGATGGAGGAAGTTGCCACAACTGTGGGGCATGTTGTACACAGTACCTGTGCTTTAAAAAAGAATTCTAATTCCTCTATAGGACCAAAAGTAAGATTTCTCAGTTTTTAGCAGTGCAGTTAAAAACAGGCTAAAATGACATTTGATTATTATTTCTAAAGAAACAGAAAGGTTCAGACTATTTTAATATTTATTTTTGCGCATTGTACCCTAGATGGCAAATCTATTCAACAGTGATCAATACTGGAATAGGTGTGTGCATTTAAACACATTTTTGAAAAGACCTTTACCTACAGGTTACAACGCCAGTGTAGAATGAACCCCAGCTGAGCTTTCCTGTGAATATGTTTGTTATGTTTGTAGGTGTAGAAGTCATTGTGCTATTCTCAATATTATACAGCTGTTCTGTTTTGCATTGATAGCCTTTTCCCGTTTCACTCCCTCTCCTAAACTATACACTAACAAATATGACTGGATGTCAATGACAATGGTGTGTATGAAGTAGTGTGGGGTGATGTATTAAATGGGATAAGAAAGTCAGGTGCTTGTAAAGAAAATCTGCCAGCAAAACAGATGGCTTCAAAGAATGACTCACTGTTAGGGTGATGTCTCTTTCTTAAATTGAAAACTTGGATTTTCCCTAAAGCTTAATACATTCTGAGTTTTCACTCAACATGCTTTTAGAAACATGTGTAAGGGAATCTGTAGTATAGCTACTTAATGTTGTCAAATTTAATCAAATGTTGACCAAGACATTGTAGTTATAAAACTTGGAGAAAAAACAGAACAGAATTGCAGAATGGTCAGGTGAATAACATTTTTCATCTTCACCACTGCCTTAAAAAAAAAAGATTGTTATAGCTCATGTAATGCCTCATTTATTGTTGGGACAATAGAATGTGTACTGTTTAGGCATATGTTTGGTTTGTAGTCATCTTGTCTTGGCTCCTTTTGGTCAATTAAAGCCTATAAAACAGGGTATACATAGCCGTGATTTGCCAAAACTATCGCCACATCTTGTTATTGTTGTGCCAGCATTGGAGATTGGTCTGGCATCATTCATTATGATTCTTGGCTAGTTGGACTGTGATTTGTTTTCAGAAACTGAATGTACAGGATGCATAAACAGTGTCTTTTGTGAAACAGTATTGTGAAGAAAGTTGTTTTGGTGGAACATTTTGTAAGAAGTAAACTGGGGTAAGAAAATGATTTAACTCCTGCAAAAGCAGTCGCCATAAAAAGACATACTGTATGCTTTTGTCAACACTTGCCATCTTGAGCATGTATTTGCAGCTCAGAGGGGACTTTGAAAATGGTGACATTTAGATAGTGGAAGGGAGGGGAATGCCAGGTGAAATAGTCACTCAATGGCAGGATTATTCCAGAGTACATTCTATGAGCCAGACTAGGCTACATATAAAAATAGAACCAATGACCCTGTATCTCTCTGGCATATTCTATCAGTAATCAATAACAAGTTGAACTTTAAAGGTTATCAGGTTCTGCCGCTATGTTAGAGTCCTGAGGTCTTGATGCAGGATATCAATCTCCTAGTAGAAGTAGGTGATACTTTCACTGGAGGATAACTCAACTAATTAAATGAAACCATGGCCATTTCTCAATATCAAATTTGCAGAGTACAGTCTTGTGAACATGGCGATTATAGTCTTGTTCAGAACGGTTCCAGAGAACAAACTTCTTAAGGACACAAGTCTCTGTATGATTGGAACAGCTGCATACTTGTGATCTTTCCTCCCTGGTTCTGCTGCATTTCTGTCATTGGCTCTCTAATGTATTTTCCTCACTCCACCACAATGTCACTCAATTTGATTTCAATACATTTGTACTTGTACTTATTTTTAAAAACTGGAACAAATTTTGTTGAATCCCATATGATAATAAAGATGTATTTCTTGCTATTCTTGCCTATATGGCACATGTTCCAACATCGTATCGCATTATCTCATTACAGTCATCTAGTCAATAAAAAATTTCTGAATTAATTTGTCACAGAAGGCATTGTTGCATTCCAGAATACCATACAGGGCATCTTGGAATGTTTGCTAGCCAAGTCTACACAAGTCACCAACCAGTGCATGTTCGGTCATGGTTGGAGGGGTCGTTGGGTGCAAATTGGCAGCCATGCTTCCAACAGCCTGCCCCAGGGCATCTGTAGCTACAAACATAGTTTACCACCACCAGAGTGTGAATGTGAGAGTGAATGAATAATGGATCATAACTGTCAAGCACTTTGGGTGCCTTGAAAAGCTCTACAGAAATCTAATCCATCATTCATTATCCTTGGTTTAAGCGAGCAGACAAGAACAACACCCAGGTAATCGATGTGTTCCTGGTTTGTACTAACTTTGAAATGGAACAGTACTTGGGCCCTGACTGATGACATTTAATGAGATCACGAGAACAGAAGAACAAACAAGAATGCAGGTTGAGAAACAGCCTAAATTGTTCCCTATCAGTGCTCCATATTAACTGTGTTGAGATCTGTTAGCATTTCCATGTTATAAGCCATCAAAATATGGCTTATTATAAGTAAAGGCAAATTTCTCAAAAAGGTGAAAAACCTTTGTAGACATTGTCCCAAGGAAGCTACATATAAAATTTGAAATGAATCCAACCAATAATCTCGTTGGAGAAGACGTTTGAAGAAATGAATAACAAAGACGACACCAGACACAGTGCCTTCACAAAAGCTCATGACCTGTTGGCATGTAATCCAATGCACCTTTAGTATATATCATCGCGAAGTGCTCTAACATGGCCTCTAGAAGACATATTATTATGAAGTGGTCATACAGTTTGTACCCACACCATAGATTACTGACCAACTGATTAGAGAATGTCAACCCACACACAATATCATATTCCTATTGCAACAAACAGACCTGTGTGACTTTGGCAGGCTCGAGGGGTGCTGAATTGTTGGTACTGCTGCAGGACTAGTTAATATTCTGGGCGAGCAGAGAGGGAGCAGAGACCACAGCTTTTTGGGTTTTTGTCGAAGGGGCCTGTTTGGAATTCAGCAGGTCGAGGCACAAGGCGAACACTAGTCTATCTTATCACAGCGAGGGGGAATAGAAGAAGGGACGGGGAGGAGGTTAGGAAGAGGAGAGACAGAAAAGGAGAGACAGACTGAAGGATTTGGCAGAGACAGAATGCAAGAGAGAGAGGTGAGAGAGACCAAGCAGTAGCAAAACAGTAAATAAACTGCCTTGTCCAAAGAGCAGTACCAACGCTGGAAGGTGGTTGGAATGTTGATCGGGTAAGAGGCCGAAGGGACAAAATTGTCAAAGGAAAATTTTAAATATTGAATCTTTCCAACTCAGTTTTTGTTCAGTGATGTCTTTCGGTCTGTGTATAAGTTGTAGTAGTAGGCGGATATCTGAATAAACAGTTTGGTGAAATGTTACACCCAGAAGCTGAAAAACAGTTGAGTCTTTCTGATGAAAACCCTGATATTTCTTAACAGAACAGAGTTGTTATTTTCTCGTGAATTAATATGTACATGTGGATACAGACCTAAATCAAATGTTTCCTGTTCCAGTAATTTAAAAAAAAAAAAAAAAAAAAGGAAAGAAATGGGGGATTTATTTTGTCTAAGAGGCCTATTTTATGCCTTTATCTACCACAAATGAACCAAAGGAAATTTATAAAACTAAGCTTGTCGATGGCTGTAGTGGTGCTTTTCTTTGGACAATAACTGATTTTACGAGTAAAGAGCTACTTTGTGTAAGGAAATGGAGGTTATCTTCTTAACATAAGAACAGACTAGTTAGAAATATGTCAGAATTTTGAGAATCTACTCGTTTGTCCCTGTCATTGTGTGATGCATTCTTTGTTGTCTTTTATCCTTTACTCATTTTAATTCATTCATCAGTTTATCTGTTATCAGTCGTTTGTTTTATAAGGGTTTGAAAGGGTCTAGATTTCAGTTATTTTTTCTTCTAAAAATGCCCTTTGTAATATCCATATGTGCTCATGTGTAAATATCAAGTTTTTTTGTTTATGCTTCAGTACCGAGCATGAGGAATTTTTGTGAAAAGAAACAACTTTTGATCTTTTCATAGACATTCTTGTACAGATTCTTATTACATATGTAGGCAATGAAAATACTCATTAGCTTCGGAATTAAGTTGGCTAACATCAATAAATAATGGTTCATAGCACACAATGATCTACAGCTGTTGGAATGATGTTAATAATTACAATCTACCGTCCCAGGATCAGTTATCTCTATGTGCTCCAAAAGTCTGAACAAAACTGGGAAAGAAAGCTTTTAAATTTTGGCTCCCACTGCCTGGAACAACTTACAGAAGGAACAAAAAACTTAAGGAACTGATCTCTTTAAATATTCAAAGTCATTTTAAATGGATGGGGAAAGGATAAATCTGTATGTAGTTATTTTCTAATGGATTAAATCAGGTTCTGCTTTGAGATGCTTTTAAGGAATATTGTCGTATACTTTTAGTACCTTTTTAAATTATGAATGGTGTTTTATATTTATTTTTGTAATTTAATTTTATGTACATTGGCTTTAGAACAGATTTATGTATGTGTGGATGAAATCTTTATTGTCTGTGTCTCTAGCTAAAGAGAATGTTAATTTCAGTTAGTCTTTTTTTTCTGGTTAAATAAAGGTTAATAAAATAGACACCTGAGCAGACGTCACTTAACTACACTGACATATGTGAATCTTGGAGTTGAACCTTAAATTGTTTTCTCATTAACTACAGCACTTCCTTGAATAAAGAAATCTAGCACATGTCATTAACTAATAAATGCCCATTTATTTCATCTAAGAAACATATTTAGATGTATTTGTCGTAAAGTAGATAAAAAAAGTAGAAAATGTGAACTTACTGAGTCTGCAATATGCTTGCAGGCATCTAGGGGTTGTCTTCTCAACCGTAAAACAAGCATTGCAGGAATTGTGTCATAATTTTGATAACATATTTGTACTTTTGTCATCTTTTTATTGTGGGATATGTCCTTTTGCTTTGCTTTTTCCTTTGCTCACTTTAATTCATTGAATATTCTCTTAATCTGTTTTTTGTTTATTGTGAGGCTATAGATTTCAGTGAATGCACCTTATGATAATTTTACACATAAACTACTAATTGAATCATGGGGTGTTATGTTTAGTGTTTCAGCTCATTTAAATCCTGTTGGAACCGAATGTGCAAAAGTGGAATTTTAGAGCCTGACACTTATGATCCATATCCGACTGCAGACAGTGATTTTTTTTTTTTTTTTTTTTTTTTTTGCTTTGCCAGAAAAAAAGCAAATTTGGCTATATCATCTTTTTTCTTAATCATTCCATGAAAAGGTTAATTGCTTTTCTTTTATCTCATGGCTGTCTCTCCGTACTTTTCCTCTTCTTTTTCTCTCAAGTATACCTCTATCTCAGCAAACAAATGAAAAAATCCGTTATATACATACGATCATAACTAAGCGCCCACGTCCTCATTTGCTTGAGAAAATTACTGGTCACTCACACACGTGACGTGAATGGCCATGGATACATACACAAACGTACACACACTCAGGACCAAGCCATTTCCCAGCATTCTCAGAGCATTAGACCCTGTTAATCCCACTGCGGTCTACGGTTCAATGCAGCTGCATCTATCGGTCACAGGCCAGCACACCCCTCTTTCTCCGGCGTTCTGTTTTAATTACTTTTCACTGTTTTCTCCCTCCCTTAAGTCTCCTTCCATTTCTCCCCATTCCTCTGTTTTTCTGCGATTACACAAGAGGAAGGCAGTCAAAGGGAGGGGAACCAACAAGCTGGAGAGACGAGTGAGCAGAAGTGTTATCATTGGCCCGCAAGTGGAGCAGAGGGGCTTAAAAGGTCAATTTTATAACCGCAGATATAATAATATACTTCATTAGTGAGGGGGGGAAAATCAGCTTGTCTTCTCAGTCAATCTCTGCTGCACAGACATACAAATACACATAAAAAAGCAGCCTGTGGGAAACACAAAGGTTTGATGAAGACGTTTACTGTTTTAGATCAATCAGCTTGTATTTTTGCACTCTATCACCAAACATATTGGAATAAGATCTCACTGTGAGGAGAAAGAGCTCATTTGATATGTTTTTTTCCCCCCTGAGCTAGAATAAGGTATGGAACTTGGGTATTATTTCCTGTTTTTTATGCATGAACAATAAAATCACCACCTGCAAAACAGCTTATTTAATACTAATTTGGTGTAACAATTACAAAGCTGTCCTCCAGGCTCAAAGGCATAAAATGCTCATAATACAGTAGCTTACATAGGCGTTACATCATCAAGTGCAATGAATTTAATTGGGATAACACTTCAGAATCAAAACTGATGTTTTCTAATTGTCCACAGATTGTTAAAGATATGACTGAGTCAATATCAAATAAAACCTGACCATAGCCCCCATACAGCCTGTATCTACATACAGTATAGACATGGAAGAAATATTCATCTACTGTACAGCTGCAGTCCCATGCCCATGCATACATTGACTTTGAATAGATCCAACTCATAATCCCACTGTAGCTGGCACAAAAAACACCCAAGATTTATTCTCCACTGTACCATCTGTCATCATCATTTATGATTCTGCTCAATATTGGTTTCATCATTTTAGCCATTTGTGGACACGAACACACACACAGAGCAGCGTTTTTGTTGGGTGTGTGTGTAATGCATGTGTTGGAAGTGATCTGAACATGACGGAATAATAATAAGACCTGTAATCCTTTCAGTTTCATACACCAATCAGCTATTCTCTTTCTGTCACAACTGTCGCAAACATGTACAGTTTTAATCATGA
The DNA here is from genome assembly GCA_030068375.1 of Ostorhinchus rueppellii. NCBI lineage: Eukaryota > Metazoa > Chordata > Actinopteri > Kurtiformes > Apogonidae > Ostorhinchus > Ostorhinchus rueppellii. Next base: position 7,955,757 of record JAQQZY010000019.1, on the reverse strand, counting down.
CGTGTTGCAATCAGGCGACCAGCGCCAGTCAATCATATCAACTAAGAGCCCATCCCCTGTTTACACAGAGCTGACACCACAGAATTAACACCCTGATACCATATGGGCTGTCGCTTCTCTATCTATATGTGATGGGTAAGCTTTTGCTGTTATTGATGTGGGTTAATTGTCTTTGCTTTTTTTTTATAGATCGGCTTCAAAGCTTGTCATTTTTGCATATAGCCCATACATACAGCCATATTCACTTTACTTATGTGCATAATCCAAATCCTTTATAAGCAGAGCAAACCAATCCATATGTACTGCCAAGTGTGTGTGTGTTTGTGCATATTTGCGTTTGTTTCTATGTCCTTCATGCAAATCATAGTCTATTAAAGGCCTTGTGTTTGTATTGATCGGCTGAAGCTCACAGGAGTAATAATTCTTCATATACTGAAACACATAGGGTTGGGCTGTAGTACTATTAAATGTGCAGTGAGTGATAAACTGAATCTTCTGTTTCATTAGCATTCAGAGCATCAAACCCTTTGCGAATAATTAACCTCTAAAAGCACTTTTTTGTGCTGTAAATAACTGAAATGGAATCACTAAGGTCAATCTTCATTTACCATCCGCACAATGCCCTGCACATCATAAAACGGTTTACCGTCAGCTTTATTCTTTTTTTAAAAAATACTTGATTTAGTGTTTGGAGGTTTTGTACAGCTGCAGTGTCTTAAAAACTAATATTGCTGAATGCCTGCTATTCTTTTTCAGATGGACATTTATTTTTGGCACAATTTTTCTGCAATTAAAACAGTTACATTCTACAAATTATTTTTATTACAAGTGCAAGAGTCAGCAGTATTTAGACAATGCCTGATTAACAGAAGCAAACAACAAATCATAACATTTCCAAATAACTGAATACTTTTACTGTATTAAATTAAATGCTGCCTTTGTTTGCTTAGCAGTTGAAGTGAAAAGCTGTCCACGATTATTAAGTCAACTACTGAACCTTTGGTACTTCCTATATACCACTGTATATGCACTCAGTGGCCACTTTATTAGGTACACCTTGCTAGTACCAGGTTGGACCCTCTTTTGGCTTCAGAACTACTTTAATCCTTCGTGGCATAGATTCAACAAGGTACTGGAAACATTCCCAGAGAGTTTGGTCCATATTGACATAGCATCACGCAGTTGCTGCAGATTTGTCGGCTGCACATCCATGATGTGAATCTCCCGTTCCACCACATCCCAAAG
>JAQQZY010000019.1:7938297-7951176 GCA_030068375.1 Ostorhinchus rueppellii | reverse complement strand
GTTCTCAAGTTATTGACCTTAGAACACAGGGTGGTTTCACCCAAAAATGCCTGAACGCTAAATACTTCCTCAAAGTTCCGACAGGTTGTTTCCTGGCAACCCCCCCCATGAAAGCCGATTGATGCCAAAACACGTCATTGGCAGTGAATGAGTTAATACACACACAATTTCAGTACCACAGTACCAGTTGACTTTATATGAGATTGTGGAGGCAGGTTTGACTGTCCAATAATCATGATTTTAGATGTTTAGTGAATGAGGTGGGCCAGTCACAGATAACAGTTGGTAATGTTTTCCTGGTTTGAGAGGCACAGCATGAGAAACCAGCCTGTCCAAAGGTGCTTCTTCTAGATGGAATTATATAGTCACCTCTGGAACCAGCTGTAGTCAATCTGTTTTTGGGTTCTAGAAGAAATCATATTCATACATGGGAATTTAAGATTTTGGGTGTAATCTGTGTAAATATGTTTAAAAAGCACCCACACAAAAAATCAGTGTAAATGCACTACATATCCTTAGAAAACCTCTGAAAGTCGCCTGACTTGTGCTGGGCCAGATTATGCTCAGAAGCACAAGTGTCTTATTCTTTACGTGTGTGTGCGTGTGTGTGTGTGCGTGTGTGGCACATCCATTCCTACTCTAAGTCCTTTAAGCTCTCTGTGCATTTGAAGCTGTGTAGCTTCAAAGGTTTCCAAATAGGACTGTCTGGTCTTTTTGGCTTTGGGATTTTCACTACAGCTCTCATCACATAACTTTCTTCCCTTGCACCACATACACAAGCTACAGATGCACACCCTTTTCCAGACAAGCTAATCTCACATGCACACACGGTTACAGACACACTTAGTCCCACACAACACACTCTGATACACACACTCAATCCCTCATGCAGCCAGATTTTAGTCAACATCTTATCCCCTTAAACAATCTTGGCCAGTTGTGTTTATTGTTCAGTTCAGCTTTACATTTATCCACAGCAAATCTCTACTGGCGCTCTAATCTCCTGGCTGCAGCCTGTTCACCACAAAGTGGCCTCTAGTCACAGCTACCACCTCAACCAGGAGAGGGAGAGAGTCATTGTAAATACCGTTCAGCTAACAACCTATAGATGCAGGACAGAGTAGTTAACATTTGGCACAGGACAGTGAAACTAAAGAATAATCCTTTATTCTTAATCTCCTGTTGTAGTACTCCTCTATAATACACTAAATCTCCAGTTGCTACAGTATTATGTAGCTGGTGATGTGCCGGCCAACTCTACCAAGCATTTCCCAAAGTGTGAAAATCGGAGTTCATGCCCTTAGTTGACGGAATGAATATAGTTTCCCGCATTCACTTTTAAGACAATAAGAAATAAATGGTTTATTTGTTTCTCATTGTCTCCATTTTTTGGTGCACAGTACCAATTATTCACTGTATTGTCTGCTCTGCCCTGCACATTTCAGCAGTGTTCATTCCATCAATCAGAACTATTTTACTGACAGATGAAAATATCTCAAAATAAATGAAAGAATGGCCTTAAAAACTAAAGCTATGATGAAATATATTGCAGTGTTTTCTTACGTCATGCATTACAGACTGTACTGTAAACTACACATAAAGCTGCAGGGAAAAACAAGTCAACTTTGAAGAGACATACATTATGTTACTTGGAAAGTGAAGCCACTTTCCAAGCTTCTCTGTTTAAGGACAGAACAGTGCAGTAGAGTCACTTCTGAGGAAATCCAAAGAGCAATCATAGCTGTCAATCATGGATTCAACTGCCCACCTCCCACCCACCCACTTATCTGAAAACGCTTATTATTAGCCAAAGTCTGTATCACAGTATAGATTTTCAAGAGCCTACAACCAAGTCTAAGCCACTGCCTAGCATTCTTGTTTCCTCTTAGACCACTTGAATTAGAAGATTCTCAGGAAACTGCATCAGTAAAGCACTAACTTGTTATTTGAGCGCTGTAGTAGTAATTCAGTTGTAGCAACACTGGGCTTTTTAGTGTCTGGAAGGGACTTGAGTTCAATCCAGTTTTATTTGTTTAGTCCCATAAAATAAATCAAAGATTTGCCTCAAAGGGCTTCACAGTCTGTGGAAAACATGAGGGGAAGCACTGCTGTGTGTCCAGTCATATGATGTCTCTATCCTTATACATTTTGCATCTGTAGTAATGGTTTTAAACAAACCATATATAATGCATTACCTTCTCTGAAAAATATCCTGGATAATAAAGAGTTTTAGGCATTTATCTGGTTCAAAGCGGTGTAGTCCTGTGTTCCTTCCTGCTAAAATCGTTTTCAGGTCGTTTTGTTTAAATTTCCCCTTTTCATTCTTTTAGGCTGTGTGACCTTATCACTCAGCTATACGCTGTCATTAGCAGCGTAATGTTCAATGCATTTTTAATTAACTTTTTGGCTTCATGCGGCATTCATGCACATGAGCACACACCCTCAGACACACACAAATATGCACACAAAGCTTCCACTGATAAACTCCTCCTTGTTGGCAAGATTAATCTGTTAATCTCATTGCAGCTAGGGGTGTCCATCAAATATTTAGTGAACAAACTTCCCCTTCCCAAATTGCCAATAATGTATGAGCCAGAGGGGAAATGACCTATATGCAGTGGGTGTGCGTGCCTTTTATGTGAGTGAAGTAATTTGTGTGACAGCATGTGTTTGCCAGCGAGCATGTGCATGAGTGTTTTTATGTCATCATTTCTGAGGATGGAGACTTTTTTTTCTTATTAAATTTTACGCTTATCTCGATAAAAACTTTTTCATTTCTTTAATCTTTTTTCTCTATACCCCCTTTTGACTTAGAAATGTCACTCCAAGACTTTGCCCTCGTTAGCAGGGGATTGAAGCCTTTAAGGGTCACGCTTCTCATAATCTGACGGAGAGATGCCTTGCAGGATGTAACGTCTTTCTGTGTTTTTTCACCCGTTTTGTCTCCGTTTCCCAGCCCATCCTCGGCTGTCACTGTCGATCTTTTTCCCTCTTGATCTACTGTATATTTCTACCATCTACAGCTTACACACTTTCAACTCTTGTTTGCCTTCTCCTCCTTCTATTCTTCATCTAAACTGCTTTAGGTGTCACTGGATCTTTAGCTTTTATGACTCTGTTGGAATACGTGGAGGCTGCAGTAACCTATTGTCACTCCCTTTCCCCTTATTTAGTCATAATCTTTTAGGATGTTGACTTTCAATTTAAGCCTCACTAAATACCTCATTTTACATGATTAGTGTTTTATAATACTTAGAACAATAGTCTCTAACACTATTAAAAAAAGATTATGGTATATTGTAATAAGCAGCAGTTGAATAAGTGGTTTCAGTGGGACTAAACTAAGTCAGCACACTAATTAAAGTGATATTGAACTTTAATTTTTAATATAGCCATCACATTAAAAATGTCTTTCTCTGCATGTCTTGCGCTCATTGTCAGGCAGAGATGGCAAGAGATAGCAAAAAAAAAGAAAAGGAGTGGACCTGGGGTTTTGTTGTAAAATCAATAGCACTGAATGGGGGAATTCAGTATGCATCAAAAGAGATTGGTTCTGTCAAGACATATGCACAAAACTAGAAAAAAGTCTATACTGAGGTTAGAACTCTTAATATTGTTGTACGGCATGTCCAAAAGAAATTAATTCAGCCAGACGCCATCAATGCTCTGCCTGTATGTTGTGTGAAAGCTGTGAAAATAATACATGAATAAATGAATGCACAAGTCTATAAATGCACCCCTTACTAAACATATAATGTGCCAAGGTCATGTACAAGTCAAGAATGCAAATTTTCTTCAAGCAATGTATGTTCATGAAGAATTATACGATATATTTGAAATAAGCTGCCGCTCTAAACATGGCACTACTTTAAGATTTGTATTTGTGCCATTTTCTATCATTTACATTAAATAGAATGTTCTCTGGCGGAAATTACATTTTTGGTGTTGTTGATTTTAAATATAAAGAATGAAGTTTGAAGAGCTGTATCTGCAGCCCCCATTCCAAAATAGTTGAGACGCTGTGTATAATGTAAATAAAACCAGAATGCAGTGATTTGGAAATCTCATTAGCACGTTTCATGTTTCAAGTAAGAAAATGTACCATTTTAATTAAGTCATTTTTAATTGGATAGCAACAACATGTCTTCAGAAAGTTGGGGCAGGGCCATGTTTACTACTGTGCATCATCCCCTCTTCTTTTAACAAGAGTCTAAAAACTTCTGGGAACTGAGGAGATGGGTAGCTGGAGTTCTGAGAGAGGAATGTTGACTCATCATTGCCTAATATCGGATTCTAGATGCTCAGAAATACCAGGTCCACTCCTGGGTTTGGTATATTCTCAATTACTTACCAAATATATTCAGTTGTTGAAAGGTGTGGACCGGACGGAGGCCAATTCAGCACCAGACTCTTCTATTGTTGCACTTAAGCATTATTTTGCACATATATTTCATGTTGACTCTGCACATTTTAAATGAATTTTAACCCTGAACATATCAATGTTACTGGAACGTGTACATATGTAGTTTTTAGTCCAACAACCCAAAGGGTCTGATGGACTATTGGTATCAGTTTTTGTTGTTGTCCATCTGTAAACAATTTTTAAATTTTTCTCTGAAACTGTCATTCACAACAACTTGATATTTATTGTGGAACATCTCTGGGCTACGGTCTACCAAGTTTGTTCAAATAATTGGAAAATATTGATGTTTAGATTTTTTTTATTTTTTTTTATTAATTTTTGACATTTGAAAAATCCTCTGCTTTATAATGGGACACATTTCAAAGTGCTTTAAGTTCAAAATAGTTGAAGATACTGATATATTTACTATTGACAATAGATAAGAAGTCACTTGTTTGTGGGCTTTCATTTGGTGTCATGACCTTTTACCGTAAGTGACCTTGAAAGGTCAACTAATTTCTTCTCATATGCCCTTGGACTACAGGACCCTTGGACCTTTTTTTTTTTTTTTTTTAAATTGATAGAGCTGCATTTTTGGCCGATGCCGTGAACTGTCTTTACAGACAGAGGTTACTAAGCCCATGCATTTATTTTTATGAAAGAATCCTACTTCGTTTGCAGACCTCAGTATAAAATCTTTGCAATTTTGCATTCAGGAATGTTAATCTGAAATGTTCTTCAAATTGTAGGTGCAGTTTTTTTACTACTTTTCACTACATTTATTTACATTTCACACAACATCCCAGCTTTATACAATTGATAAAATAAGAGCAATAAAATACTCAAAGATAACATATTTGGTGTTATAGAATTTAATCAAACTTTCCATGACTTTCTATTTAGAATTCATTTAATTAGTTGCCCACCTACTGTCAATATACAATTCAGTTTTGCCTCTCTGTGTGATGCCATCTGAACATCTTCTCAGGCTAATTACAGAGCACATGTTGGCTTTACTAAAATGTTTGAAACTCTGACCACGGGAGGCAAGCAAAGGAGTGGCACACTTTAAAGATGAACTGACATATGAAAGAGGATAAAAAATATGACACAGCGAGGGACTGTAGATGATCTGGAGAGGTAGGAGGAGACGACAGAGGATGGTGGAGCAATCAACAGAAGAGAAGAGGATGAGATATAGAGGACAGTGGCACTGCATTCCTGTGTGAGGAGTGGGAATTATTTCTATCACATATTTCACTATCAATTCTCACTCAGTCTGTCTACATCTGTCTTTTCTTATATGTCAGTCTCTTCATTCCAGTCTGTCTTTCTCTCTGCCTCTTGAAATTTCTTTTATTTTAAAACATTTCAAATTTATTTAGCAAAAAGAAAAATTGATACTGATGTACATTTAGGGCTGTCGAGGTGAAGAAAATTCCAATGTGTTGAATTTGGGTATTTCAGTCGTGCAATATGTGGTATTACTGCAGAGGATAAACTATAGCACCTTATCATTGTCTAATCACATCACTTGTCACCAACTGGCAATTTCTGGTTGAAATCCAAACTGGGTAAGGCCTCCATTTGGGCCACAAAGCCTTTGGGACATTAAAAATACAACAGACATTTTTAACAGGAACATTGAAAGCATTTCATTAGAACTACTTTGGTCTTCCAACTATGTGAATTGAATTGAAGATTATGTCCATTAGGTTCAAGTACAGAAGCAAGTAGGCCAAGGTACACAGAGGCCTTCAGAGATAGCTGGACAGAAAAGTGCATATTTCTTCTCCCTGCATGGAAGTCTATGAGGCAGCTGTATATCATCTGCTGGAGTCTGTCACACTTGTCACATACAGTGGAAACTCCATTATGAAGCCTCAGACACTTAGCTCAGCTCAGGTAAGGATCCAGAAAAATAAGTGAGCTCAAAGCTCTAAACACATGAGGGATGACAAAAATGGCTACGCTGAAGAATACTTTCTGAAACTGGAGCCACAACCAATTAAAGTGCATTTTTTATGATGCTCCAGTGTCTTTATAGTTTCAACTTTTCAGGAATTTTCAATTGCTGAGTTCACTTTAGGACACTTGTGGTACAGTTTGACAGGTAACCCCTAATGTTACCTCACATTGCCTCTATGCATTGTCGCCTCTTTCTCTTCATTATAGTACATATGGATGAACTGATAATAGAAAAACAATGACTGAAATCACAAAATCTGCAAATCATGATGAACCTGTATTCAGAGGTGGACAATCCCAGCTCCATAGAGTAAAAGTCCTGCCATGTGTTGGTTGCAACCTGTTCATTGAACACAGGTGACTCCAGTAATTATTAATTTATGTGGATGGGGAGTTGTGCTCATCCAAATGGGTTGGTTCAGTGAGTGATTGGCACCAATACATGGCAGGACTTTTACTCTATGGAGCTGGTATCGTCCACCTCTGCGTGTATTTGTATCTATGTGATTGTTCTGATCTCAGATGGAGAGGAGAATGTCTGGAACTGACATTTTAGTTGAATACCTTCAATTTGTCAGTAAATTCACCACACTTGACTTGAATATTTTTTCAGCTCTTAACACTAAAGATTTATGATGTGGACCCTTGCACTATTGTTTAGACCAGGGGCGGGGAATCCTGGTCCTCGAGGGCTGGTATCCCTGCATGATTTAGATGTGTCCCTCTTCCAACACATATGACTCAAATGATAAGCCTATCATCAAGCTCTGCAGAAGCCTGATAACGACTGTCAGGTGTGCTGGAAGAGGGAAATATCTAAAACATGCAGGATACCATCCCTTGAGGACCAGAATGGCCCATCCCTGGTTTAGACACTGTATCTGTACAAATTGTATACTTCCTGCACATTCAGACATCTGTAACAGCAGGTCTCGGAGTTGCTGTTTGGAGATCATCTCAACTTGTTTTATTTCCTCAGTGGCGCTTCTAGTGCTGACACAGACTCTAAAGAATCAAACCAAAAGTGCTTTCACACTTTAATGTTGTGTTATGCACCATTGCCTCAGCAAAAATGTATCACTTAATGCATGTCAGAGTTCAGAAACAGGACAAGCAGCTCACAGATGCTAATTCTTCACTGTCTGAAGTTATCGTTTTCTGAGTCGTCATTTGTTTAGCAGCAAGAAAACAACTTGTTAAACAAACTCTACAGGGTAGTCTGGAGATTAACTGAACATTTTAGTCTGGATACATGGGCCCATAATGCATCGGTCTCTGCATTTACACTGGTACTTGGCACATCTAAAATGAATAGTAGCACTGCATTTACTGCATTTACTCTATTATCTCGTGTTGTGATGCCTCTGAGGGGGAAAATGACAAATCACGGTATTAGTTTTGTCAGAAACAGTCTGAGTTTACACAAGTTGTTGATGCTCGGATTTAATCTGCTATGACCTGTTTTTGTTTTTGTTTTTTTTTTGTTGTAGTTTTTTTTTTTTTTTTTTTGGCAGAATGTCACTGTATATACAGTGCTCCCAGGCTGCCACTGCATCAGCTCCCATCAAAATTCTTAATATACCTGGGAACTCATGTAGGAAAACTCATTTATTAAAGCTATTCCAGCCTTAAGGAATATAGATGGGTAACATTTTCTGTATTTTATTGTATTTATTTGTAAGACTTCTGGTGTTTAGTTGGCTTTAATAAAGGGCCTTTGGTAGGTGGCAAATTATTACTGAAAATATCTGGCTTGTGGCTTGTGTGTCATTTCACCTATGTAATATTGCTGTTGTGGATGATTGTAGTTCGTTTTTAGGGACAATTTCAGCAATTTTGAATGATTTTAGTGTACAGTTTCTTCTAACAAACTGATAGAACTAAGCTTTGTGTCTAAAATTTCTGACTTATACAAGTACACTTCTTCCTACTGTGGAGTTGAAACTCTTACTGTGAGGTTTCATTCACTAAGCAATAGCATTACAACATACACGTAAATGCCACATGGACTGAACAGCCAATGCAGCAATATACAAATAATATACATTTTCAGATGCAAACAACATTGTGCTTAACACAATATTTCTGGAACAAAGCACTTACTCATCACTTGTAAATAAAGTCCATGCATTGGTCTTTTCTGACAAAGTGTACAGTAACACACATGTAGTTGTCGTTTTTGCTTAATTTGATTTAGCAATTCCCACCAGAGACGCACCGAAGAAGACAGCCTTGTTTGTCCAGCTGTGCTCCTTGCATGATTTTTTTTTATCCATTTAAGAGCTGAAAATGAGTGATCCACTGTAGCAACTGGGGTTATTAAGATCAGTAATGTCAGTGTAGACACTTATACTATCTGCAAGACCTGCCCTCCTCAGAAAAAACAGGAGATCACTAACACTTTGACCATTGAAGTTTGACCTGTTATACATGACCTTTAACTCAGCTTTGCAACTCCTCAGGTCAAACTGTGCCCCATAGCTCTCCATCAGACTTTTTAGCTCTGCTTCTGGAAATATTTTGGAATCCAGCAATCCAACAAACAATCTTTTGTGATCTTCAAACCTGTTCCTAATTGGGGAAAACACATCATTGATTACAGTTATGTGTCTCTGTAGTGACCATGCATTCAGCTGTCCAACTACCTGAGTGGTCTTGTCAAGGATCTGCAATTATATCCAGGCTAAACTACTATGACTAAGGTCATGCTTTGTAGAAGCCCAAAGAGTGTTGAATATTGAAAATGGCAGGATAGGAAAAGACAGGAAAACAAAAGGCAGAACTTGGTAACTGTGCCTGGTGTCCAGGTGCAGAGTGTATAGTGTTCCGGTCAAAATGTTCAGCAAGGTCAAGTATGTGCTGGAAAAACCAAAGAGGGGAGTCTGGGGGACTTTATGTAAGCCTGCATTTCATTTAGCCCCAATGCCAGTTCAGCCACTCCATCATAGCACCAAGCTATTAATTTTGATTTAAAGTTACAACTCTCCAACCAATCTAGAACCAACCTTGCTTGATCTAACATCCTTGAATTTTTATAAATCAGTAGTTTAGTCCCATTTCAGTCATGTAACTGAGGACATATTGGAGCTTCATTGTGTTACTGAAGTCAGTCTCAGCAGCCATAATCGCAGTAAACGCTGTTTCATCTCTTCATTGATTTGATCATTTATGACCTCAGCTACTGCATTTATTAGATTATTTAATTTTTTTTCTGATGTCCCTGTAAAAACTGTGCCTTTGCCTAGATGATACTTCAAGTCAGCATCATCTCCAGCTAACAGCTTCAATAATTCTAAGTAGTTTCCTCTATTTGACGAATCATCATGTCCCCTGAAAGAATTCTTGTTGTCGTAAAGAGGATATAGTCAGTAAGGTGCTTCAGGATTTCATGATTCTATCTTTCTCTCTCATTGAGAATACAGATCTCACGTTTCCTCTGCTCGTTCAGCTGCAAATCCACCTGACATTCATCAAATGTTTGCAGATATTCTACTGACGTTACATAGTGCTCAGAGCCTTAGTTTTTAAAGGGCTGCTTTAGTGCAGCTGCTCAGACAGCAGAAGTTCATACATAGGACGATCATCATGAAAGTTGGAGTAAACATGGGGCACACTGATGGACCCAGAGAGTGTCCTGTCATTTGATTGGCTTGTGATTCTATCACTAATAATGTAAGTCAACAAAAGGTTAGTTTTACTATTAGTGCTAACCCCAGTGTGCTTAAATCACTGTGCACTGACTGTTGAATTAAATAACAAGTTGATTGTATTTAAATAATATTCATTCATTGAGTTGAAGGGATTTTGTTATACTGCTAGTAGTAGTACTTGTAAAGTAATTGTATTTTTTTTCATTTCAATTCATAGGCAGTTACTCATGACGTAAGCGTTCAAATAATGCTGTGAGCTCGACAAAGACAGATTAAGAAGTGGTGACTACAAACTGAGAGACGGCAGCATCACTAGATATGTCTTACTTAATTTTTTATTGAATGTAAGCCCAAAAAAAAGATTTTAATGGTAAAAATCTTAATACCAGATCTGATAATTACTCGTTACTGATGGGTCGATTTTCACGTACAAACTCCTTACTTTGTCTTTTCTTGTGTGCCTTTTTGCCATTAACATGCACGACTGACCTTCCTAGAGAACATAACATGCCCAACATGCTAAACACTCGAACCACCTGACAGGAAGGAGTAAGTTGGATTTAAATGTTATGTTTGTTTTTGCCATCTGCTGAAATTCATCTGTCTTATTAGCTTCCACAGTCTGTGCATAACGCCCAAAGTTGAAGCGTGTGTGTGTGTGTGTTAGTTTACGTACGTACGTATGTATGCTCATGGATGCATATGTGAACCTGTCCACACACACCCATGTCTGTGTGCTAGCCATTCTTTCCAGCTCTACGCCCTTAATAGATGCACAGCATATGCCAGACAAAACAGGCCCATCTGCCTTATCACTGAGGTAATTGCATTTTTCAAAGTGACAGCGGCCAATGCATAATTCATCATTAGGTAAAGCACAACGAAGTCCCACAGCCAAGTGTGTCAGCTATCTTCACTGCAGGTACGTTAGAGCAGGGCTACTGTGTGACCAACGGCTCTCTAACATAGCAAGATTTTTTTTAGGACAGCAAGACTGGAATGTGTTTCGAAGTGATATTTAAAATCAGAAAGGCTGTCATAATGCTGTGTGTGTCTGTGTGTGTGCATAGGCAGGTAAGTCAGCATGTTAACAGGGTAGCCTATTTCTCTATGCTCTCCCCTCAGGCGTTCTTTCTCCACTCATCTTATTATATTGTGTTACATCCAACCTCTCCTCCTGCCTCCTTTTTCTATCCACCTTATTCTCTCTTCAACCACTGCATACCCCTCACTATTTTTTTTTCACTTCCATTTTCCATTATATATTTTTCTTCTCTTTTTACTTCTTTCCAGCTGTCTTGTCATGTTTCCAGTACGTCTACTATGCTTACTCTCTTGCTTTTTTGTTCAGTTGCACATTCTCAGTCAATTTTGTTCTCATTTTCATACCTGTGCAAACAGAGGTACTAGTTATGATTACAGATTTGTAAGCAGTAGACATATGAGTATACATCTGCATTTATGTGAAAGATATCCCTTTGGGCCATATTAATGAAGTAAAAATGCGGCAAAAGGAAAAATAAACCTCCCAATCAAATACCATTTTATGATATCCCTCACAGTTAGAAATATTGCAATGCAAATGACAGACTCTCTCGGGTTTACTGTTTCCAAGTTCAAATATGAATTTGCACATTTTAATATGCAATCCCATGCAAATGGCAGGGTACATCTGACACAAAAGTGCCCTTCATTGAAGGTAAAAACCACAACTCTTCTTTCTTGCTCCAGTATCTGCTGCACAGTAATGAGGCATAAGTCGTACTCTCAATTATAAAGACCCACCCACATTTATCAACACCCCAAAATGCACTTTAGCTTCGAATTCATTTTTAAAGTTTTTTTTATTTATTTATTTATTTTTTTTTAATTTTATTTTAACTCCACGCATTAATGGAATAAAAAGTCTGTTTTATGTTGGCACTGAGCATTAGACTGAACATAGTGGTCTCCCAGTGTCTATGTAGTATTCCTCATCAGTTCCTGACTCCAGAGTGCATCTTAATGGTCAACGAGCATATTCAGCTCCATAAGTATTTGGACGGTGACTCAGTGTAATTTTACCTCTCCACACCACCACAGTAAATCTGAAATGAAGCAATGAAGATGTGATTGAAGTTTGGTCTTTCTGTTTCAATTCTAGGGATTTAGTATAAATATTACATTAACTATTTTAAATATTGTCCACCATTGTCAGAGGCCCAAAGTAATTGGCCAAAATAAGATATGTTATAAGTCTAAGCATTTTCTTATGTGTATTATGTGAGTATGAGTATGTATTTTTTTAAATTCCTTGATGCAATCAATGACTGTGATGACAAAGCTGGATTTGCTCCCTGGATATGATTTCCCAGGCTTTGACTACAGCCACCTTCAGGTGCTGCTTAGTTTTCTGTAACTGCTAAAAGCAGCTTTATGGGGCTGAGATCAAGCAACAGACTTGGCCACTGAAGAGAATCCCATTTATTTACCTGTGGCAGCTCTTGGGTTGCTCCTACTGCAGGTTTGCGCTGTAAAAAAAAAAAACTGTTGTTTTTATGGGGGGGAAAAAAGGCAGCTCTGGTTACCAGAACAATACTGTGAAAAACGCATCAAACCATAAGCATACGGAGTAACACTTTAGATGTGTATTTAACATTAGATTTCAATAATATTTACGTGTTTAAAATCTGAAATTTACTTTTTTATTGCAAAAAAAATTTATGAGAATTGGCTGTTGTTTTAACATTATGGTCTTGTAATTTAAACGGCACCACATTGTTTTTCAGTTTACAGTTTTTCTATTCATTTTCTATACTCGCTTTATCCTCACTAGGGTCACGGGGGTCGCATGGAGCCTATCCCAGCTACTTAGGGCGA
>JAQQZY010000019.1:7908069-7926007 GCA_030068375.1 Ostorhinchus rueppellii | reverse complement strand
GCTCACTTGAAAAGTGGGTGGTTTCAAAGAAAAGGCCATATTTCCTGGGTTGTTTAACACATTTTGATTTAAAAAACACCAAATAAAAGCTGGAATTCTGAACTTTTGTGTCATATTCATTGTTTTATCTGAAACCCAAATGTCCTCAGTATGCAACAAAAACAAAGTATGTATTTGTATGTTTTGAATATGGTACTATGGTACCAGACAAAGTACCTCCTCATTCAGTGTTTGACAGTTGTATGACTTATGTTCAGAATATTTGCACAAATTTCATATTATGCATGTAACAGAATATAAAGCATTAATATATAAAAAGGTAAATAGCAAACATGGTTCAGCAAGAGTTTCAACCTTTTCTTTATTTTTATTTTTTTTTTTGCCAAAGGCAAAAGTCTTTTGAACTGTCTGAGTCTGGGATTTGTTTTATGTGGTACTTCTGTGGCTCTCATCTGGAAATTTTCTCCGTACTGTTTGACATAAGTGTTATAGATGGGGGAAAAGTGGTTATTGAGGTAGCATCATTTCCATAAGTGTGGATCCAGCATCAGATTTAGGTGTTCTTTTAGGTAGAGGCTTCTTGTTTTGTCTTGCTTGGTGAGTGTCCTTCTCATGTACCGACTTACCGGCTCATTGTCACCTAACCATATAGTAATAATAACGAAGGAAGGCTGGTTGTGTTCTTGTCTTGTTCTGTCTTTTCCATCCATCCTCTGTCTACAGTCTGACCATTGCTCGTCCAGTCAAACCAAATATGCCTTTTGTTTATTCATGTTTGTCCATGTGTGTTTCCTTGTGTTGTCTCCATGAAAATTCCCTGCCTATCCAGTTTAATACACAATGAAATTAAAGGAAATGGCATGGCACATGATGTAAATCAGACGTTTTACTGTTGTCATAACATGTATACAGGCATATCCCACAGTCCTAATCAAAGAACACTAAACCTCCAGCTTGCACACATGCAGATTGCATGTTTTTGTTTATTAGAGTACTGTATTGATATCACAATATAAGCACTTTTTAAGCTGTGATTATGTCCAGTCTTACTCCACTTATGTAGGTGAGTGTCTATAGGTGTGTGGCTCCATTACACTGGCTTCCCATCCATGTTAATGGAGCAGTGAGGGAGCAGATGTCCCCCCCAGAGGGATCTGCACACTGACAATGACAGAGAAAATGGAAGGAGGAGCAGAGGAAAGAAGGGATTTGGAGATGCTGGGTGTGGAATATGGACAGAGAGAGATAAATAAGAGAAGAAAGATCAACTGAATGTGGAGAGAAATGGAAGAGCAGCATGTAGGAAGAAAAACAAAGCCTTTCAATTGTTCTTTCATTGCCACATTAATAAGAACGTCCCATCAGAGTGAATGAAGCCAGGAGGAACAGAGGCAGAATAAGGGGAGTGATGTGCAGTATACAGGCAAAGACATGATGAGCTGCCTTGGGGTGTGCATGGAATTCCCACTGAGTAGAACCTAGCGTGTGGCTACAGCTCCTCCATCTCCAAACAACAGTTCTTTCCTTCCTGGAGTCAAAGCCCGAGCTCTGTCTCTTGCTCTGCAGCAGCTCCAGGCCTTTAGTTCATCATATTTGAAGAGACCACAGGGGGCTTTCTGGAACAGTTCTGCTTCATTCTCTAGGCTTAAAGACACAAATCATAAGCATTATACGTTGGACCTGCCTTTGTAGTTCACACATTCTGAAACAGAATGGCATATTAGCACAGAAACTATTGTTATGTTATTATATTACTGTCACATTATTATTGCTTCATTGTGTGCTGTTGATTGGGCATAGCTGTTTCTAAAAAATAAAAAAGCTCAAGAAATAAAGCAAAAATGGGAAATCGGTCTTTTTTATGAGTTTAATACAAATAATATTAGAGTCCACTTTCACATAAACAGCCATTAAACCATGCATAGTTGAGTATATTAAAGTCCACGGCTCATTTTCAGTGTAATTCGGGAATGCAAAGTGAGCAGTATCATTAATAACATCTCCTATTTTCAGGCATAGATGAAAGTAAACTGAGGAAAAGAGTAAAATTGTATATTACTGTGGGAAAACATAGCTGGTTCAGTACAGTCTGTTAGCATTTTTGTCTTTTTGCAGTCTACAGTGTAAATTTTTAAACAGCCTAGTCTTGTATCTTGTACAAGATGATGAAAAAGATGTACAGAAGTAATTCACTACATCTTCTACTCCTACTTGGTATCACATATGAAGAGATATTGTGAATGAAAGCCCTAGTCTGTGTTGGAGCAGAATAAGAATTATGTTGGGATCTCAAGACCAGGCTGATGCAGCATTCTTAGACACTGTTTGTCTAACATCAGTGAATGAGTAACCTTGAATGGCAACTGTTTGGCCACAGGCCACATCCCCTGGCTCTTTGGCTAGATGAAACAGAGAATTGATTTGCTTTGGGGATGCTGTTACTTTCCTTTTTTGATAGTTAATGCTCGCCATATTTTATAGTGTCTGAAGACCAAAACAAAGTGTACTAATGCTGCAGGGACTTCCACATTGGATCAACAACACAAATAAAAAGTCATGTTTACTGATAAAGTGAAATACTTTCACTACTTAACAAATCAATGGTGATAACTCCTCACATTGTTTTAGTGTTACCAAATGTCCCTGTTTGTAAAATGAGATGAAACCTGGTGGCACAGTCATTTTGTAAATAGTTATTAAACTACACGCAATATGAAATTCAGCATAACAGCCCATCAGCATGACCTTTAAATTATAAAGAATATTCATTGTTTCAGGACAGTTTTTCGCCATCAGGTGTTCTTAATTTCTATGTTGGCATTTGTCATAAATGTGGCCTACCAAGTTCCATTTATGACAAATATTGACATTTTCCTGGTTTGTAACAGTGGTCCCATAATTACTTCTAAGATAATTATTGTTTTTGTTTCTACAGTACTGTCCATATTTGTTGTCTCGTGAATAATTACCTTTACACACAAGCAAAGCACACATGCCGCCTCCATGAATACCGAGCCAGCTTCCTACTGTAACTGCCCAGACAGTGTTAAGGGCAGTCAGTGGGAGCCAGACTGCCTCCTCCCCGTCATCGCCATCAGCCGGTCAGTCAGTGGTCAAAGAGGTGACTGTGACAGCAGGTAGCAGCGTCCACATCCTGTCCATCGGACACAAAGACATATGGTGTCACTCATCTCTGGCTTGGACTTTGACTGCCTTTTTTCCGGGGGTGAACTGTAATCTGCTCATTAAGTTCACCATGTGTGGGTATTTTAAATAAGAAGGTGTTAGTGCAAGGTGTTCATGTAGGTGCTCAGTGCAGTCATGTCACCACAACAGATAGTGTCACACTAACTTTCAGTTGCAACCTTTATAATAGTAAAAAAAGTTGTAACATTATCACTATTGTTGACTCTCTACCTCCTACATTTGCTTATTTGATAGTAAACCAACTACCACCTCCAGACCATATTTGCATTACAGTTAAAGATGAATAGATTAAGAGTAGAGTATTTATATATGTGAATTCAGTAGACTAATTGGAACAACTTCAGGCATTTATCGTTGGATTTTTGGATTATATGCCTTACATCAGGGTGAATGTGAGGCAATCAAAGCCAACAGTAGGGTTTTTCATATATGTAATAGGGTTGTCATTTAATGCAATTGGGTAATGACCTACTACAAACATGATTCCTACACGAAGGCATTCCTATCTTTAAAATAAGTCATATTCTAATTTATGCAACAGGGTTGTCATTTAATGCTACTGGGTAATGGCCTACTATAAACATGATTCCTACAAAGTCCTTCCTATCTTTGAAACGGTCATATTTTGTCTACATTCATCCTCAGTAGTTTATCTTGTCTCCCTCTACCAGCCTTTTAATTTATATTTGTCATTCTTATCGCATATCTGTTATTTCTCTATATTTCAATATGACGTCTATTGCTAGGTTTTTTTTTTATTGTTTTGCTTTGTTTTGGTTTGTTTTTTTTGTTTTTTTTACTATGTCGTGTTCCTTCTTTTTGCCCACTCCAAAAAAAAAAAAAAAAAGAAAAAAAGAAACTTGGGAAATCCAACCTGGATTTGTAGATTAGATTCCTGCAGACATTATCTGAATATGTTATCATCCGAAACACTATCATAACATCAATGTAGATAATGAAACCCACCACTGCCTAAAATGATATCCTTATTTCCATTATGCCGTGCAGCCATTCGCTACAGGATCCTCCCCACCTGCTCTTCAGTGTTCTGCCCCATGCTGAGTCTCAGTGCCGGCTCTAATGCGATGAGCATTATTGTCATTATATCTTTGGAATCATAAAAGTTGTTCCTTCATTGCTCTATCTATTTTTTTTCCTTTAATCTTATTGCCTTGGACTGGCTTGTTTTCTATTGATGTTACAGCACCTCCCCACACCGGCCCATAAACCCCACCACCTCCCACCTCCACCGCAGGCCGCCCACATTTTAATTTCTTGGCCTAATGAAGCGGGATCGCTCTCCGCCAAGTTGAATCAATGGGAGTCTGTGAGCATGCCGTCGCTTTTTCACTTTAGTCATCAGCAAAGCCTAGAGAGCAACGTCGGGGTCTGAGATTGTGCTCCTCATGGATTTTTATATGCGTTTCTATAAGCGTGCCTTCCTGTTGCGTACATGTGTGTGCATGTGCATTCAAATAAACACGTGTGAACACAGAAAACCACAATCATCAGTGTATATTCAGCCTACGTTTTCCTGCTATGTGATAAAAATCCATTTGTATGCGGTAACCCTCCTCTCGCCACCATTAAAGGTATCAGATTACCTCGCGAGCTCAAATCCCATCATCGTCTTCATCTCCATTAACTAGGTCATTTGGATCTCTGCGCTAACACTCTCATACACACCCGCACACACACTCTCACACTCAATTTGGTGTTAATATGTTGACATTTGAACTACCGAATGTCAGTATTGAGTTATTTAGACTTAGGAGCACTCTGTTTTACTGAGAGGACAGCGGGCCACAGATTAATCTAAGAAGACACACACTTGACATTATTCAAATACTCTCCTATATTTAGTGATTAAATGTCAAAACTTTCACAGCAGCAAAGGGAATAACTGCTCCTTGATTTATTTAAGGAGCTTCTCTGTCAAGTTGGCTATTCATTGCAACATCTGAAAAAAAGAATAGATCTGATTAGATTAGAAAAGCTTTAATATCTTCACCGAGACTCACATGATTTCCCTCACATTCCCCCCTCAATAGCATTGAGCAATAAAAGCAAAACACAGGGGAAACACCATTTCATCTTGCTGAGGGAAAATACTTGGCTAGCTTTCCCCCTTTGTGCGATTAGAGATGAGTGATCTTTATGACTTCCACTTTTTCTACTGTGCTTGGTGATATCCTCTGCTAATTTCCAACAATTAAGTCTTTCATCATCTGCTTTTGTACTGCCATATGTTCACAGAATAGCATCCTCACATATTAGTATGATTAGGTGAAGTTTGAGAGACAAGCTTTTTGTCAGGAAATATATAATGTAAAAATTATTGGAAGATGGCCCCGATAATGGATTACAGTGGAGTGTAATTACTAATATTCTCGTCTGAATGTCTGTTGACTCCTCCTTGATTAGACACATCTTAGGTTCATGAAAAACTCAGAGGTTAGATGAATAATTTGTTAATGATGAGTCATCAACCACAGTGGGCCTACAAGCATTAACCCTGTCATTCCATTTCTTCCAGCTCTTCAAGCAGCATTTATAGATTCAATAACAATTTAACTTAACTTAAATTTAAGGTTTTTTTTATTTAACTTTTCAGATAGTGTGAGCTTTCCTCTGTCATATTTTGTCCTGTTCTCAGACACATAGGGAATATAAAAAAGGGAAATACAGTGTAGTAAATACGCCACTGTTACATACTCACTTCAGCAAACAGGAGCTTCTCTACCTAGCTGTCGCAAAAACATTTAGATATTTTAACTGTGATAAGCATTCCTCTCAAGTTGCATTTCATGTAGGGGTGGCACTTTCCATGTTTACTTGTTTTGTCAGTTATTGATTTATTCATTTTGCTGACTTTGCTCTAATCGCGGTGATGAATGCAGTACACAGGACCTAATGCTGTAATGTCAGAACAAGATTTACATTGAACTGACCCATCTGTGGTGACGGCAAGCTACTCCTAATCCTCTTTCCATTTAATAAAGTATCCCAGATCAATACCTCCTCTAACTGTAGCGTGACGAGGTGAGACGTTGGCTCATAAACATGTGTTGTCAGTCACATTGTTTGAGTCTGTTTTGGAGGCCCTTTCCATCCCAACAACAGCAGTCTCAATCTGTGTAAAATATTTTTTGTGATATTTTGTGTGGATTCTGTAAAGTATGATGCTATGCTGCTCGGATTTGTACTCATTTCTCTATCACTTGGAGGTTGACTGTTGGTGCGTGGTGATTCTGAAAAGTCATGCATGGGTCAAGACCAATGAAACCAGGATAATCACAAAACTGAAGCACGCTGTCATGTCCCCTCTCACATGAGCACTGACATTGAAAGTCCATTTCTGTTTTTATAGCTGTTTTATAGCAGCTCTACAGACATCTTGCGTTATGGCACTGTTTTGGGGTTTATTCTAAATTATTTTTATTTCAGTTGTTTTATGGTGTATTGGTGAACTAACGTTTCAGTGTAACCCCCCTCCTCCATATCACACCATGTACATGTGCAACTGCAATGCAAATTTGTAAATAATATATACATTTTTATTCTAATTTCTTTCTTTATATAAAAATTTATATAACTGTGAAATTTACCCATGGTTGGACTTACCTTACCTTACCTTACCTTACCTTACCTTACCTTACCTTACCTTACTATATCTGAATGGGGATTCATTTTAGCTCTACCTGGGATGAAAATAATTCACCCGGGGTAGGAATATATGGATGTGGTGAAGAAATTAAAAATATCCAACACAGCATATGTTTGAGTGTATCTGTGCATACTGTACAAGCATAAAGCATGTTGGTATTTGTAAGTAGTTTTAATCATCCTAATATTAAAATGTGATGGGTTACTTAGTATTTTGTAGTATTTCTTGATTGAATTATCTGTGCATTTCTTATACCCCCTGTTTTATTCCTTTCATGACTTAAGTAAATGGAAATCTGCTTTGCTTAAACGCCCTCCCATCACTAACCTTCCACATTACACCCTGATGCATGAAGTACTATCTGTGTGTGTGTACAGACATATTTGCAGTAGTGAAGAGGTGCTGTTGGTATTCTCCGTGTTGTTCCTCTGTCCCCTTCTAATCAGCGTTAGAGAAGAAGCAACAGACAGCACACTGATTGCCTCAGGGCCAACACCAGCACAGTGGTCTGCTGATAAGGCTGGCGGCCAGCAAAGGCCTCTCTCTGTCCTGAGAGAGAATGTCATGGCAGCGTGGAGCACAGACCAAAGGAATCCAGTGGAAAAATAACTTACACAGTGAATTCATTTGCCTTGCGGACTAAAGAGCGAAAATGATTGATGACATCATTTCTGTTTGACAATCTGACCCAGCCTGTCACAAAACCACTGACACTGAAACAGATGTGTAGTTGGTGCTTATCTTTAAAAAAATTTAAAAAAAATAACTGTTAACATCCAGTCTTTTCATGGAGCTTAAACTAAAGTTGATATTATAAAAGTAGAAGTGTAAAGCCAAAATGTATGCATTAGACTCATTAGACTCACTTAGCTCATTTATGTTTATGTGGTTGGGGTTTGTATTATGGCAAATAAGTTATTTTTTCACCTCTGTGAATGTGTCCACATGTCCATATGTTTGGGACAGTATACTGTTATACCCGTTGATGTCTGCCATTGTGTTTACAAGCCACAAATGAGCTGGCAGCAGCCCCTCAGGTCTGAGCTCTCTCCTCACTTCCCTATGCCAGCAACTGTGCACTGGTCATTTCCAGCACTCCCATCCACTCGGGATTGCAGTTCATAGCCAAGCCCTACGACCATATGGCACGCAGTCAACCTCTTAAACCACATCGCAACATCACTCAACGGTTATTTAATGAGAGCTTGACTGGGCAGTGTTGCATTAAAGCTGTGAGTTCGGTCTTATCCCTTGAAAACTGCTCAACCTCAGTCTTGGTTTATCACTCCCATGCTTTTATGACACCATCTGTATGTAGAGGAACATAATTACTATCGTTATCTGCTCACTTTTGTTCACACTGTCATCCCAAGGCACTTAATGTCTGGCCTTAATACCACACTGAAATTCAGAAGAAAGGCTCTGTGTTTCATTTTTACACTAACAGTAGCATTAAGAGGTGAATTAAATTTGCTTTTATTTGGTTATTAATATGTTCAAGACTTGACTTCACTGTATTATTTATTGACACTGCCATACATGGTCAAACAATTCAGATTTCGGGACTTCACATAGGTACCTAGGTACACATTGGTAGGTCAAGGTTACAGTTTGCAAAACTACCTCTAACCCTTCTGTCCCTCATCACCGGAACTGGCCTTGCATTAAGCTGGTTAATCTCACACAGGTATTTCTTACTTTGCGACTGAACACATGCTCCAGTGGCAAATTAGTCACCCACAACATTAGCACAACAGGCTATGCTAAGTGACATTTCAGTCTTGAGCTGCTCTGATGACTTCTCACTATTTTATGTAAAATTCCCATTCACTGGCCCGGTAACTTTTTTTTTTTTCTTCATTTTGTGCCCATTATGTTTACAAAGCCACGGTGGAGGGTAAGTGTTCGTCTAAAACAGCAGGACGCATTCAAACTTCTGTGTTAGATAAAATGGTCAACAAATATTAGGTTTGCAGCTCTTGCCACTCACACTAAACTGGTGGTGCTAGAGATTGTTTGTATACCACTTCAATATCCTTCTCTACTACCAAAGAGGGGACAGTGTTAAATATAATCGTATTGCAGAGGCTTGGCTGTTATCTTGTTATTATTCAACAAGCATAAATTGCTAAGGATGATAAATGGGGGTGGGAGTCTGGTCTACCCTGATGATTACAGGTCTTACTGCGTCTCTGGCCTTTTCACCTCAGGAGGTACGTTATCCAAAATCCTAGGGGGGTGTTCAATACTTCATGCCATCTGGGATCCCATTAAGATGTAGCTCCATCAGGGTCTCCAGGTTGTGGAAGATGAATCAGGACTTCCCATTATATGTGTCCATACTTGAGCTCAAGTGGGCTTTTCTTGCTGTTACTGATGGGTCGGAAAACACCTTCCCACAAGAATCAGAGCAAACCGTAGGCTGTATATAATTTATTATTAGAAACACGCTATAAATAATTTAATGACCATGTACTTGGGTTTTTGTTTGACTGAACTCCCATAGAAAAGCAAGGAGGGAACAGGATTTATAAGCAATACGGCAGCCAGCTGGAGGTGGAGATGTTTTGGTTTTGTCTTTAAAGGGCTACTGTAGTATGGAACAGAAGAATAGATTTTTATTGCCACTGTTACAGGGACAGTGAAAATCAGTTTAGCAACAACCACTTAAAGTGCAAAAAGACAATATAAAATATCACACATAATTATGCTGAAAATATGCACTGAAAAATGCTGGCAGTATAGAAAAACTACAAAGAAATCCTAAAATATACAAAAAGCCAAGTCTATTTTACAGATAAAAGAAATATATACAAAACATAACATATATATACACAGGTAATATAAGATGTACACACAGTAAATTGAAAACAAAGTGTTTATCTTTATACACAATCTGTGATGCAAACACCTCATAGTCATGGTAGGTAACGGATTACTAAGAATAACCGCATACAACAATAGAATGTTAAGACTGGTTGAAGACGCACATTTTTTTGTATGTAAGGTAATCAAGCATTGCATCATTAACTTAACCTTACAACTACAACGCCGCACTGGCACATTTCCCTAACGTGAAAGCAGTTGTTTGACTTCTACATCAGTATTTGTGTGGGTTCACATAATGTGCACAGCTGGTTTGGAGGAAAAGTTGAATTAGTTATATTACAGCTTGTTTGATGAATTTCAGAGTAATTGGTAATAGACTGTGGTTGTCTTTCTCAGACATGCTGGTAATATTAAGAGCTATTAGTGGTAGTTCTGGTGAGTGTCTCTGGTGACTCTTTGCTGCACCTGCTCTCGCTGTTTAACATTCATGAATAGTTTGAACCTCCAGCATCTGGCCCCAGGCCTGTCTAGCATGCACAAACACACACTCACTATAAACAGGAGACAAACCAATCGTTTAATGTAGTATTAATTGTGCGTGGGTGGTGTAAGAATCTTATATTGTTACTGATTGTGCATGTGTCTACAATGTTGCATTCTGGTAAATCATACTCATCATTTGTCTACTTTTATATCTTCTTGCCTCCAACCAGGTCGACAAACCACCAGAGCTTTATAGCCTAATATACAGCCCTATTGATTGGACGAAAGACTTTGCGTGTCTCTTTCTACCCTAATATGGTAGAGAATGTGGTCTGGTAAATTCAGCAAACTCAGAAACAAGAGGCTAATCTGAGTTCAGCAGAGATCAGAGCTATGATTGAACACTTTTTTGGAAAGCAATCCTAGACTGCACTGACTGGGAGGTTTTTTGCTAGAAGTGCTCTAACTGCACTGAAAAAGATTGTAACTGGTACTCATGTCAAACCACATTCTCTGCACTCAGTCCACTAAGCTTTGAATGACGTGAAAGCACTTAAATACAGACATCAGTCTGAAAATGTTTCATTTTACGTTTGCCATTGCTTATGTCAAATTAACATAATGTAATGTTAATAGCAGATTTAAGAACCATGTCTTCGGGGCTTTGCATTAATCAAATCAAGCTGAATTTTTAGACATTTTGAATTACCCTCCTAGTTTTGATGAACTGCGGTGAAAGGATTGTGACACAAAGAGAGTGTGAAAAATGACCATAAGTGGCTGAATTATTAAAATGGAGGCTTAGGCACATATACTGTGCTTACCCATCAGTTTGTTACTAAGCAACTTTGGTAGGCCATACAAATCAGAGACTGCACCATTGAGGACAGGTGATCTCTACAACATTCAATTTCAGCTGACGGTACTTTAATACATGGACACTTGTCAAACATCCACCCCTACGACACTATATAGAAATTTGGACAAAGACAAAAAAAAGTCCAAAAATGTATATTGTACAAACTCACATTTAAACAACATATTAGAACTAGAGCAAATGTTTCCTTTGTAGTAAATTACAATCCATGCTCTATGCTACAAGATATAAATGATGACAATGAAGAGGATGTGATACTACAAAACTGTACCTTAAGAATGTGAAGTGGTCAGGTTAAGGGAGCATTGGACACATTATGGTATTGTTTAGTGTACTATGATATGATGTCAGATTTCTACTGTAGAACTGGTCACTTTCAGCTTTTCAAAACATACCTCAAGTATATGAAAGTAATACATGCAAGTCAAAAGCTGAAGTTCTGCTGTTCCATGCGTTTAAATATTTTTTCTTTATCGATGTCATTGCATGCACAGAATCAGAATCAAAATATTTGCTGCAGAGAAACAACAGAGACATTGCTGATTTCTTCTGTGTATCCACCCTCATGTCCCAGAGCAGATTCAGGCTCAGCCATGTACAGATGGTTTGCACAGTTTTAATTACAAACAAAGTAAAAGATGTGGATTCTTTGGCTACTTTTTGTTTACAGAGCCTGTAACACTGACATAAAAATGATTTTTTTTTTTTTAAATCCTTAAATCATGCAAAGATATTCAAATACAGTTCCACAATGGATACAATATGAACCCAGAAATGTGCATATTAATTCCTGTTTCGTCACTTTTTTTCTTCTACAATGATGAAAGCACAATAGGAAGTTTTGTCCGAGTAGCTTGTAGCAGTCTATTCATATATATTTGGGCATCTGACTATTGTTTCTGGGTCAGATTTTAAAGTTTACAGCCCTTCCCTAATTAAGGCTTCAACACTTTTGTGTTTTGTGTGTTGTTGCAGTGGGTTCAAGTGCTGTCAGACTTCAAGAGGAGGGATACAGTTTGGAGCTTTGTGCCAGGAAAACCAGGCCAACCTCTCGCCCTTCACCTGGGGGACTACAACCTGGACGGCTTCCCCGATGCTCTGGTGGTCCTGCGTAACACCACTGGCAGGTAGGGGGAACAAAACACACACACAGATACATGCAGTAAGCAAAAGCTACATTTCTATCAGCATTAGTTATTCTTATTGGACTCTATATTTGATAATGTCCAGTAAATGAATGAGATATGGCTGAAATTACTGTACTAATCCTTACTTGGCACAGGATCCCTTGGAATCCTGTCAAAATAGTCCCTTAACCCCTCTACTCCAAGTAATCAGTGCAGTACTATGCTTCACACCATGAGTCACTGTTGTAGAGGCAAACAGCTTTCGTTTGAGTTCATGGGCTGCATGTATAGCACACAGCGTCATCAAAATGGGATTTATTTTTACTTTTATTAAAAATGTCACATTGATCACAGATTATATGAAAATATGTCCTCTTAATTCCGGTTTACACTCCATTCAAATTTCTTGTATAACATCCCGTTCTGATAAGATTATACTAACTATAGTATTCAAGCAGAACAAGAAACGAAATTGATTGGATACTAATAACTCAAGATGCATACTTAAATGGCTTATGTAAATCTGTTTAGCTCTTAAAACTAAACTATGCTCTTTTCCTTTAAAGACGCCACATGGGAATTTACTCATTAAGTTACTGTGAAATTATTCCTATTCACAACGACATGTTCGCATGCTATAAAACGTGTATAAATTTTGAACAGTAGCCACAGAGATATTGAACAGCTTTTCATGGTCAATTGCCAGCTCATGTATTTGTAACCCAAAAGTAATTTGCTCTGATGGAGTTGTTAGTGATTCAACAAAATAGAGCAGGAATGAGGGAATAGATTGAAAAGAATATACTTTTCATTTAGGCTTGACGCTGTTATACAAATACATGTTGACAAAATTACGTAAACAGATGTATGTGTTGTATTTAGAACAACCTACATTGCATCCTTTGAAAATCAGCTCTCATCTCCATACACAGTATCAATATACGATTTTTTTTTTTGTCTTTCTTTTTTTTTTATTTATCTTTTTTACTTGGCAATGTAACGGTACATAAAAAGAAGTGGAATTACAATGCATGCATTACACATTGCTTTTTGTATCATTTTTCCTCCCATGCCCAAACCAACCCCAAGGCCCTCAGAGAAGGGGCAACAGCAGGAAAAAGAAGATTATTACAAAGTATATGTGCAGTAGAAAATCAATTGAATACAAACACTAACAAATCTGTGATATACAAAAATAATAACTGACCCAACAGAAAATAGAAAAGAGAGAATTAAAGAAAAAAAAAAGTAGACATACGTAGCTTGTAGATACATGTGCCTTCTTTAAAACATTAGACATTACACAGATGTATCAAATGTGAAAATAATTGGTATACAGAATGAATTAAGACAAAAAAACAACATCTAAACAAACACAAAATAGAATAGGGTGGTGGTGTGAGAATATACGATTTTAAACCAATTTCTTCTCTGAGAAAAGGGAATCTGGGATGTTGTACGATAATAAAAAAAAAAAAAAAAAAGTTATTATCATCCAGTTCACTAGGTCACAGACTGGTTGAGAAGACGACTAAGGTGACTGTGTTCCATAGCATTCAGACTTGGCCACTGATAAGCCAGCCCTTCACAAATCACTACAACATGTGGCAGCATGTGTGTTTGTTTGTTGATGGGACCTATGTGGATTATCTGGCCAAGGAGATACAGATAAGATAACTGCAGATTGGTCAGGGCTGTGATTGTCTATGCATACTGATTACTCTGCACACGCGTGTTTAGGTCACAGTAGGATGTTCAGTAAGTGCCGCAAAAGACAACCGCATGCATGTAAATCTGAAGCCCTCTTTCACATGTCAGCTCTGTATGATGATGAAGATCTTGGGTGTTGGGCATCATCCTCATCTGGAAATGAATTCTATCTCACCAGCTTTAATCACACAAGCTATAACTTCTCTGTCTTTTTTTTTTTTTTTTTTTACCCGTCTTTCATTTCCGCCTCATTTTAAGCTTGCGCATTTTAATCCTGAACTGGGCCACAGAGGTCATTGTACACCACCTTCCCACCATAGTCTCAGCCTGGAAGTAACATTTACTTCATCACAGTGAAGAGGAATGAGAGAGGAGGAGGAGGAAAGAAATGAAAGGAACTCGAGGTAATGAGAAAGAGAAATGGTTTAAAGGTCAGAGAAGACTTTGGATACGTAGTCCTCTGGTTTAAATCTATGAACCTCACACAGAACCTCTTTCTACTAATAGATACATCTGCATTAGGCCTGTTACTAACAAGTTCTTTTTGCATTTAATGTACCTGTAGATCATTTTCTTTATAAATCCTCTGGAAAGAGAGTCCCGTGAAATTGCCCATAATCCAACCAGCCAGCAGATATAAATTTCTCAGAGGCAAAATTTCTTTGAATGATTAATTGTTAGCTGTAAAGCAAACCGCATATATCCAAAATGTCACTGATTTTTCTAGTAAAAGTTCTGGGGAAAGTAGAGTGAAGTTCATCCATAAGTCACAATCTGTTCCGCTTACATTACTTTCAAAAAATCATCTTTGAGTGATGATGTGCTTGTTTTGTTTTTGTTGAGACATTTTATCAAACGCACCCTGACTACTCGCCTGCTTTGGATTCAGCAGCACTCTGTAGTCAGTCCCGCACCGGCCTTCCTTTTGTCTTTGATTTTCTCCTAACCAAATGCCCTACGCTTACCAAATATTTGTACAGCCCACAGCTGGTCTATTTTAACTCCCACTCCCTCTCGGTTTCTCTCTTTCTTTCTCTCTTTTCCTTCTCTGTCTCTTCGCCTTCATCGCTCTAAATGGTTATTTATAGCTGCTTTTCAGATAAAAGTCCTGCCAGTCAATCCTCTCTGCAAAATGAATGCCAGTTTATGTTTGAAATCACAAGGAGACGGGTTTGGATGGGAGTAATCTGGAGGAATCGATGCAACAATGAGCAGATGGAGTGAACCGAAGGAATAAATACAGAGTTAGGAGATTGTTTAAGAGCACACAAGGTCATTTTTTTTTTAAGTTGATGCTTTGAAAGAAAATGTAAGCTCTATGGTTCTTTTGCTTGTGTAGTAATCTTAATAATGTTTTTTTGTTGATTGTCCTACAGTACCTTTTGTATAAGCCCTCATTAGCTGTATTTCTGTCACCTATTGTTATCTTACACTTTCTGTCACTAATCTGAGCCTCGATAGTGGTGTCAGCAAGTTGAATCCAGATATCTTTACCATCCATGTCCTCCAGCCATTCCAACAGATGGCAGAAAGTTAAAAAGGCAGAATATGTAATTTTGTTGTTATATGTTTCTCACTCTGCCCTCAGTACACTTGCATGGCAGTGGGTGGTATCTAATCATATGTCCACCATTCCTAAGAGAAAAAGAACACTTTTTCACCTTGTAGACACTTGAGCTAATTCACCCAGTCTCTACCCAGAAGCTGAAAACTGTAGGTGAACACTGGATTATATATGAGAACTTTGCCTTTAGGCTCGGCTCTATCTTTTCCAGGACAATCTGAAGCAATAGCTACATCAGTGCAGAACCAGGACTAATTCACCTGTGAGTACAATGCACTACTGGACCACAAAGCCAGAAAAGGAAATAATATATTATACTAGATGAACAATATGCTTCATCTCCACCCAGTGTAGGGGTTGCCCCTTACCCAGAACTTTGGCTCAGGTCATTTTTGGCCTCTAATCATTAAGGTGTTGTATAAAACTTTATATTTGCAAGTCTGTTGAATTAGGAGACATCATTAAAAGCTAACGTGTGCATGTCCACATCAGTTATATGTTTCTTTTTCATGTCTGTTTATAATCTGTGTGTAATTTTGAGGGACAGGGTCTGCATCATATCCAGGTCACAGGACAGACAGTGCTTCCACACTCCTCTTTATATTTATTTCTGTCTGTTGCACACTCACATGAACATTGTTAAATCAAAAGTACAAGGACTCTTGCTCCCTGCACAGAGGAGCTCCTGTAGATGGTTTGGTGTTTGCAGAACAGCAAGCATTTGGGATGTTGGAGGAGACGAGAGGCGACACAACAAAAAAGATTCAGACTCAGAAAGAGGACAGTGAATGCACAAAACTACTTTTTTTCATTTCTCCTTCCCTCATTTCATCTTTTATCACTGTGAGAAACTTTCTGCGGGATGCCTGATGATAGTGTACTTCTTTCAGGTGCAGTTGATGCAGCATGGCACAGCACAGCATATACCATTTATGTAGCTGATTTTTGCCTCTCTTCAGGCAAGACACAATTGTCATACTACTTGTGTTTTTTTGTTTTTGTTTTTTTTTCCCTGTCCCATTTTCTCAACCAGCCTCTGTTAATCAAAATAGCTCTTCTACAGCATATACTTAGACACACAGAGCAGTGTTATTCTGTTAAGTACAGCTGCAGATGCACATCAGGCAAAAAAAAAAGTCCTGTATTACTATGTACTTATTTAATAATTGCAATCAATTACTGCAACATGTTCAAGTCAGTGATTAGAACATGCTTTAATTTCCCCATTACTCACTTATCTATAATTGTGCAGCAACAGCAATGTGGTTTTTGGTTTGAGGCTTTTTTTTTTATGGGAAATTATTGCTACATATCAGTTAGTGTTGAAAAGTTGCCTGTAGAGGAGGGAATTAAAATCACTAACCACATACCACAACATCAGCGGTTCCATTCACGGTCACTGCACGGTCATTTCACTCTTTCTTTCTGGCTTAGACACTCATGGAGATGAAGACTCTTGAATTAAAAAAAACAGAAAAATAACCCAAAAATAAAGAAACCGAATATGAATCACCTGCCTGATCCTCTCCTCCTCCAGTCTCCACTGGATGATGAGTTGCAGCCCACAAGCTATGGACAGACATAGAACGGAACAAGGTGGAACTTCAGCCCACATTAATGTTAACGTATCAGAAGCAGTAGTTTTGTGGAGCAGTATTTTTCTGTTTGCAACAATGGATCTCTGTGTCTACAGCTGTAGTGCAGGTGAATTCCCCTGACACAATGAAGAAGTGTAGCAGAGGTATTAGACTAATTAAGATTTTTATCAGCTAGGTAATAAAGAGATTCAGCTCATTTAGTGAACAATTATGCTCCAGCCAACACCAAAAATGAAAGAAATGGGCCTACCCAAATGACAGTTTTATCTTTGTTTACTGATTTTATGTCGAAATATCTCCTGTTTGTAGTTGATTATAAAAAAGAAAATTAAAAAAAACTGTTTTACTTTTGCAGTTAAGTGTCAAACCCTGAGTTCTGCCCATTCCTGTTTTCACTGCTTTCATTTGTCAGTATAACACAATTTTTCTTTTGTTATCATCAGCATATATACCCTACGTCAAAAGTCCTTATTGTTGGCTGAAACTGTGACACGAGTCAAAGCTACAGATGACTTATGGTTTGTGGCAACAGATAACTTACTGCCTGCTGCTCCAGCGATCTCCATATACACTCTGTGCTTTCTAGAAACAGCACAAAGGCATACATTGTATGTCTTGTGTATGTGAGAGTGGTATGGGATTATATGCGTTAGCCACTAGTCCTTACAGGACCGGATTATCCTCAACAGTAATCATGTTTTTTTTTTTTTTCCCCTGCTGCACTATATCACATACAAACACTGATTAAAAGGCTGAGGAGATCAGCTTTAATGTGCCATCATCCTCGAGCGCCTCAGATGCAACTGCATGTATGTGCAAGCCTGCCTAATGTGTGCACAAGCATGTAAAAGAATTAAATCCAACAGCCGGATCACC
>JAQQZY010000019.1:7879034-7894238 GCA_030068375.1 Ostorhinchus rueppellii | reverse complement strand
TATGTGTATATATATATATATATGTATGTATGTATGTATGTATGTATGTGTGTGTGTGTGTGTGTATATATACTTCTGTATAGGGAGATACAGTAAGGAGGGTTATTTTGTCAAGGAAAAGAGTGAGTCTTGCACTGTTTTTCTTTCATCGTTACAACTGAAAAGAACATTTTAAATGCACCCACACCTCATTCTGTGGAAATACCATGTTGCTAGAGGGGATATTAACAGAATCGTTGGTGCTGTGATTATAGGCAAGAAGGTGGAAATATGGAACAAAGGCACATGTATGTGTGGATGGAGGTGGACAGGGATAGAGGGTGAATGAGAAAGAAAAGAAGGGGAAATGATAGAGGTGGGCAGGTAACAGTGGCCACCTGGAGCGGTTGATATGGGTGGAGAGAGGGGTCATCGGTGAGATGGGCTGGTCAGTTGGCTGCTCCTCTAGAGGCCAATTAGAAGGGAGCTTGGTAAAAGTAGGAACACTGAAAGCCTCCCTGCAGACACACACACGCATACACACATACATCAGTGCTTACACCAGGTTTATGCACTAATCTAAGCCCCCAGGGCGTCCACCTTTGGATAAGCACACACACTACTGTCACTGCTTTCCAGTTCTGACAAGGATTTTCCTTTTTTTTTTTTTTTTAAACACAAAATATGTTTCAGATTGCTAGTTACCCCTGGTAGAATGTGTATTGCACCTTCTTACATTTGATTACTTTTCATCAGTATTTACACTATTGTGCAAGAAGTTTTTAGAGTCAGTTCTTCAGCAAGTTTTTTAAAGTATATACCTACCTTAATGTCAACCTGCTTGCTAACCCACCTGTTTTGCTGTTTTCTGTCTTTGTGGGCTGCGTGCACAGCTCCAGAATACTTGAATTTCCCCCTGGATTAATAAAGTGCCTGTCTGTCCATCCATATCCATCCCTCCATCCATGAACACAAGCTTTAAACAGTTACAGTACTGTAATGTTAGTTATTTTCAGCTTTAAGAAGGAATCATATTGTTTAACCTCCCAATTCCCACTGGATTGCCAGAGATCCAGTCTTCACTTTGTTTTAAATACATTCAAATTTGTACAATAAACTTCTGTCAATATAGGCATACTATATCTTATTAGAAAGCTTAAATTCTATTCATTTGATTTGTTAAGTTTATTTGACAGTATTCACAAAACATAATTGAAAGAATGAATGAATGAGACTAGTGTTTATAGTTCATGTTGCATTTTAGCCACTGTCAAAACAAGGGATTTTCTGAAATTAGAGGTTAATAACTTTTTAATGAGGTGTCATTTATTAACTTTACTTATCAGCTGTGGAGCTTTGTATGGAAAATAGACAAAAATGAATACAAATTACATGGGAAGGAAGAGGTTAATCTCTAGCACTGCGAAGCACTTTGGTCCCCCCACATGGCCACCTGCTTCACATTGACTTGATTGTTAGATGAGAGACGACTTCAAAACCAGAAAACTGAACATGCTGTTAAGTATTTACAGCCTGTGTAGATGTAGAGAGAGGCCCTTATAATCTTTGATGGTGCTGCACTCAACTATCCCACAGAAAATAAATTTACGCTATATTGTATCCGTCTCATTTTACTTGTTCTAAGTGCTGTCTGATTTTAGACTTTTGATAGATGTGCAGTAACTGATGGGTACCATTACTACACACAGGCAAACATTTTATTAAAAGATGACAGGCTGAATTATCATTGTTGCTTAAAGACAAGATATTGTATGTGACCCTGAGTGCGTTGAATATGGGTTCACAAACATTTACAAGCAATAAAAAATGGACATGTGAGATATGTGAGAAGTAAAATCTCAAAACTGAAATGTCATTTAGAGCTGAAATGTACTGTTAATGTTTAAAAAAATGCTCTGAGTAACATTGAACATGCCTATTTTTGAGAAATATGTTTGGATTCGACACGGTGGCGCAGTGGATAGCGCTTGTGCCTCAATTCCAACACCATCAATGGTGGGACCTTTCTGTGTGGAGTTTGCATGTTCTCCCCATGTCTGTGTGGGTTGTCTCTGGCTAACAACATAGTGGCCCAATATCAATCAGGGTTCAGAAAGCAGCATAGCACAACCACTGCTGCCAACAAAGCAGTAAATGACATCATTGAGGTTTTGGATGACAAAAAATACTGCGCAGCCTTATTCATCGACTTGTCAAAAGCTTTTGACATGGTCGATCATGACTTACTTCTGAATAAACTATTTATTGTCGGCTTGTCAAGCCAGGCTGTTTGGATGGTTTAGAAATTATTTGACAGCCAGAACTCAATGTGTCCATACTGCTGGGCTCTGTTCTTCACTTCTTCCTGTTTCAAAGGGTGTTCCCCAAGGCTCAACATTAAGACCATTGTTGTTCACCATCTGTTAACAATCTGTCAGGATATATCAAACTGTATGTATCATTTGTATGCTGACGACACAGTTCTCTATTGTGCATCTCGCTCATTGACCCAAACCTTTGACTCTCTACAGTCTGCTTTTGACAGGTTGCAGTCACATTTAACTATCTTGAAAATGGTGCTAAATGAGGGTAAAACTGAATTGATGGTCTTCTCTGGTGGCAAATCATTACCTGCCAACCTCCCTAAAATCGCTCAAGGGGCAGAAATTGAAATTGTGACTTCTTACAAGTATTTGGGTGTCACAATTGATAATAACCTGTCATTTAAGGATCACATTGACAGGCTTGTGTCTACATGCAAACTAAAACTAGGATTCTTTTTTAGAAATAAGTCCTGTTTTTCACGTCAGGCCAGAGATCATTTAATGCCCACAACCTTCTTACCCCTACTGGATTATGGTGATTTACTATTTATGAATGCACCTGAAAAATATTTAAAGAAACTGGACTCAGCATATCACTGTGATCTGCATTTTATTAGTGGTTGTGGACATGGTGTCCATCACTGTCTGCTGTATGCTGCTGCTAACCGTCCCTCCTTGTCTGTCCGTAGACACTCACACCTGCTGCTCTTTGTCGACAAATCTGTTCTTGAGCAGCTTCCCTCTTACTTGACCACATATTTGATCAGGCTGAGAAACAATCATGGACTATGATCACAGGATTTTATTAAAATGTTTGTTCCCAGAGTTAGAACAGAACTGGTTAAGACAGCTTTTAAATATGCCGCCCCCTCTTCATGGAATAGTCTCCAGATGGATTTGAGAGTAACAGAACTGGTGACTGTTGGAGAATTTAAGACTTAGTTAAGGGACCGGGGAAGGGCTAGACTTGGGCAATGTGACTGTTTTAATTCTCGACTGTTTCTTACTTTCCTTTGAATTTGTGTCTCCAGAACTGCTTGGTTTTAATATACTGATGTATAAATGTAATTATTGTTTTTATTGTGTAATTCTGTATGCTGCTGTCATGCCAGGTCCCGTTGAAAAAGGGATTTCAAATCTCAATGAGGCTTTTATCTTGTTAAATAAAGGATATAATAATAATAATAATAATAATAATAATAATAATAATAATAATAATAATAATAATAACAACTCTGGCTTCCTCCCACCATTCAAACACATGCACTGATTGGTGAATGGGTTTATCTTAATTGCCCATAGGTGTGAGAGTGATTGTCTTAATGTGTCAGCCCTGCGATGAACTGGCAACATGTCTCGGTTGTACCCCACCT
Source organism: Ostorhinchus rueppellii (assembly GCA_030068375.1). Classification (NCBI taxonomy): domain Eukaryota; kingdom Metazoa; phylum Chordata; class Actinopteri; order Kurtiformes; family Apogonidae; genus Ostorhinchus; species Ostorhinchus rueppellii. The sequence goes on along the minus strand of JAQQZY010000019.1, from coordinate 7,890,562 downwards.
GAGCCAATAAGAACCTGGGATAGGCTCCAAGTGACCCTAGTGAGGATAAAGCGGGTTCTGAAAATGAATGTTTGAATGATTGAAAAGTGGGTTGTAAACTTGATAATGAGTTGAAAATGTGGTTGCCAAGGCAAGACCAGTCAAGAACCACTTCCTTAATACATAGTGTGTGTCAAACATGTCAGGGCAAACCATATTTCAACATATTTTGTCTGTAGTTTGACATTTAATAAGTTATTCTTTATGATTAAGTATGATCAGATACTGTTAACTTACTTAGATTACGTAAGTCAGAAGAGAAATCTATCCTAAGATAGAACAATATGAGATTGTGAGAAGGGAAGCTGTTTTGTTTTCTTTGCCCACATAGGTATGTTGTGTGTTTGAGAGTAAGATCCAACCCGTGACCTTGAGTTCATCCCCGCCATCACCTCCCCTGCCGTGCTGGAGGAGGGTTCTTTTGAAGTACGAAAAGCTCATAAAGGACACACACATACTGGTGAATAACAATCAAATGCCTCCTAAAGTTCAGCCTGAAACTTTGAAATTGTTCAATTTCTTTCTGCACACAAACACACATAATATTCCTGTATTCCTGGGGAAAAATAAAATCAGTGACATGTTCCTGCACCTGGAGGCCTGATTATCCACCAGTGAGCCAATCAGTGGCCTCCACTAGCAGTGTACGCTTGACCAGTAGGTGCTGCAGTGGCAGGTCCTTAGTGACAATCGGTCATATTCTGTGGGTGTTGCACTGTTAACTTTAAGCTTTAATGAGAAGGGAGGAAGGGTCGAGTGCAAGCTCGGTATTGATGGATTACACAGAATGACCTTTAACCAAACCTCTAGCTAGTCTACATATAATCACAGCCAAAGTCAGTTAATCCAGCTCAAGTCCCCAGCCCAGACTTGCTCCTCACCACCTCCCACCACACAAATAGACACATCCTAACACCAGTAAGTCTGCAGAAAAAAAAATTGTCATCTGAACAGACACTGTTTTAATCTGTTTGCCTGAAGCTTAATGTGTCCTCTTTAGGAATTAATTACATTTCTGCTCTTTCCTGTACTTTGCAATGTTTTAAATACAGATTGTCGTCATATTGGCAGCTGAATCCTGGCTTTACCTTATAAATTAGCATTTGTAACTCTTAGCTGACGGTACAGTAACCAAAATGTTGCAGAGTGCACTCACGTACTCTTTTTATTATGCAATGCCAGCTGCTGATTCCAACAACATTTTGAAATGTTGCCAGAAAATTAAATAAGTTTATTTATTTGCCTCAGTTAGGTGCAACTAATAAATCATCTTCCTCCAGAAACTGAAATTAAAAAAAAAATCATTCACAGCTTATTATTTAAAGTGGATCTTTTTAAAGCCGTTAATTTTGCAGCCTGAAGATAAAAACAAATGTCATTTTATAATCCTGTAATGCACCGATACGTTCCTTGAAAGATACAGTGGGTAGAAGGATTTCTTTACATCAGTTTTTATTCAGGCTAGTCTAGTAAGCAACCCTTGTTATTTGAGCTGCCACTGCTAATAAATAAGGTTTTTCCTAAATTATATTTTCCTATCGAACTTCTAAAGAAACATGTATTGTACAAGTTTTGTTGATATTTTGAATAAAACAATAGCTTTGTGTTAATACACAGAGTTCTCAACAGTGCTCGGTCTTACAGAAAAAAGCATTGCCAAAATTTAATTAAGCAAACTTGTGATTTCAGAACATGTGTGGGTGTTTTGAGAAAAGCCAGTCAGTGCAGCCATCAGGTGCAGGTCCATTAGATAATGATGCAAAACAAGACAACTAGTTAACTGATGTTTTGCAACTGTTTTTGTTCCAACCCCAGGCAAAGAGTAGAACTTGGAAAACACATTTGAAGCAATTATTTGATCACAGGGGTTGTTTGGTTGAAGCCAGCAGCTGTGTTTAATTTAATTTAGTGCTGTACTATCAGTCATATACACTATACTGAGTCTTATGGGGGCGACTGTGACACAGTTGGTTGAGTGGTTTGTCCGATAACCAAAGGGTTGGTGGTTCGAAACTTGGCTTCAAGTGTCCATGTGTCAAAGTGTCCTTGGGCAAGACACAGAACCCTACATGGCTCCCAGTAGGGTCTGGCAGCAGCCACCCACTGGTGTAGAAATATGTGTGTGAATGTGAGGCTTTGTAAAGTGTAGAAAATGTGCTGTATCGGTGCAGTCCATATTCCATTTATAGCCAGTACTACAGGAAAGGTATCATCATTACTCAAGAGTCAAAGTTGTTTTGTTTTTTTTTAAACCATATTCACTGGACATAGAGACTATTCAAATGCTGTTTCTCTCTCCCCTTACTACTAAATGTAAAAATACAATAAGAATACATAAAAGATCAACTAAATTAGAATCGAAATAACATAATACAGACCTACTTGCATTAGTGGCAGTAGTCCAAATACAACTACGACTGGCATCATGTTACTGTTTCCATGCTTTTTTCCCCTCCTGTTTGGAAGCTGAAATGATATGATTAACTTTTCCGTTCAAATTGTGAGGAACATGAGAGGAATAGAGAACACATTTATCTATTTCAATATGTGTTATGAATTGCATCTACAATTCATCCAGTGGGACAGCTGCAGTTCTGTCTGTGTTGCCATGGAAATGCTATACACTACTAGTAGCAATATTCACTTGCTATACACGTAAATGGAAGAATGTCACCTAAAAGCTCAACAAAAATTATTGTCGGACAACAGAACATGACTCAGACAACAAGCACTTCAATAGGTAAATATCTAAAACAAACTAACAGTCCCAGACCAGCTTATGTCATGAATCATTTCACAAAATAAAAGACAAGAGCGACAATCTTTCCACCGCTAAGAAAACACTAAGCTGATTCAACAATACAAAAATGATATCTCTACCACAAAAACTCTAAAGCTAAAATAAATGTCACATCCGGAAGATTCGGATGTTTATGAATTTTGCCTTAATTTAGTTATTTTCTGACTATAACTTGGTTTTATATGAATGAACCTTCTACTTTTAACTCATCCGTTGTGTTGCATTGAAATTAGTCCAACTACAAACAAATGGCTCAGGGCTTAACAGGCTAAATTAGCATTTTTGCCCAAAAATAGGCCATACTACACAGTTAATAAGATCATAATAACAAAAATAAATAAATAAAATCAAGGAACATTCTCCGTAATTGTAAATGTTTGTGTTGGGCTAAAATGTTTGTCTAACACTTCAATTTTTGATACATGTTACTCTTCCAGTCCTATGAGGCTCTTAGTTTGTGGTCTGCCTTTACCCCCACTCCCAAGCCACCTACACCAAGATAAAGCAGGAGAAAAGAGAGCCGTCTGAAAAAACTGCAAAAGGGAGGGAGCTTTCATGATTATTCTATTTTTAGACCACTCCCACAGAGATCTGAGAACAGGTAGTGAGACCTGCCTCCAAAGACAGAAAGGCACATAGAAAGAGAAAGATGGGGATTCAATCTCCCCTAAGAATCAAAGTAAGATGATGGTGAGAAAGACTGAGCAAAAAAAAAAATACACAAAGAGAAAATCAGATTGAGTTCCAGAGTGGTCAGATATTCTGAAAGTTCTAAAGGTGAATCCCCTCCTTGTCTAGACTTATGTAAGGAGAAGTACACTGTGTTTTCACAGCAGCAAAAACTCGTCAAACACTTTCAAATTAAGCAGGAAATTATACATATGGATGCACTATATACACACTTGCACATATACTATAGCGATATTTCTTTCCTTTTATGTTTTAATGAGAATGGAAGAAAGAGGTTTGACCTCCAAATACTTCATATAATTACACCCAAGTTCAGCCAACGTTCAGTTATTCGCTTCATAAAATGAGGTTCAACTTAGGGGCTTTTCCACCCATAATTCATATCATCAGCACTTAGGACACTACTGTAAAATGATATCTAATTAAGACCTAAGCTATGTGCAGCAATGTGTAGAGTGTCCCAGGTGCTCCCAGCTCTTAAACAGTGACACTCATATAATATGAAAAGAGACTAAAAGTTCCCTCTAAAAATCTCACTAAATTTAAGTTTGGTCAATCATAAATCTCTGATAAAGTCATATTATTGTACTGCATACTTACACTCTCTTGGCAGGTGATTACAAATGTTTACATTATAATTTTATACTGTCATCTCGGTCAAATTGCTTGGTAGATATCAAACTGATCGTATCCGCTAACACTGTCAGCTGCTACCAGGCATTAGGAGATTTATCACAGCAAATCACACCATCTCGTTTACACTTAGAGTCTCCATCACAGTTTCTTCCTCCGTTCGCTGTGATGTGCAGCCATATTTGATTGGGAAATCTGGCCTAAATTGCTGCATAGAAGGTGTACGGTAACCCACCTTATACAATAATAATAATAATAATAATAATAATAATAATAATGGATTAGATTTGTATAGTGCTTTTCAAGGCACCCAGAGTGCTTGATTGCACACTAATTGTGTCTTAGAATCATCATAGAATAATAAAAAGATGCTATAACACATGGTGCATGGTGGGATGCAGTAAATCATGTAGATGGTGGAATTTGGTCAGAAAAATGCACATCTGTTAATTATGCTGTACTGTAGACTTTCAGGGTTATTGTATTGTAATAGTCACATGATATTTGCATCAGAATAAGAGCTCATATGCTGTTAGAAACTCAACCAAATCTATGATTACTTTAGAATGTGCTGTATCAATCTTAAAATGGAGTGGGTTGCTGTTCATACACTACTTAAAGTTTATACAGTTGATGTTCTTTTTTCTATATACCAATAGAATATTATAGAATAGATCTTTTATTGTCACTGTCACAGTAACAATAAAAATTTGTTTAGCAGCAAAAACAATTTGTGTAAAAATGGCTGTATAAAATATTACCCCAAATACTGAAAAATCTAAGCAATGTACAAAAGTTACAAGATAAAATATTAAATATACATATGCTATTAAAGTATGACAAAAAGTACAATTTTACAATTTCATTTAGCAGACGCTTTTGTCCAAAGCGACATACAACAAAAACTGCTGAAATATACAAAAAGCTAACACTGTACTACAGATAAGAAAAATGTAAGACAAATAGAATATATACAAGGTAAGATTAAGAAAAACAAGGTGCATATATTGTAAGTATTGCACTGAGGAAGAGTGAGTATTGCACTGTCCATTAGGCTGGGGGTGGTGGTTGTTTAGTCAGTTTTAACGGAAAAAACAAACACAGACTCTAGTGAGGCAGGTAATCAGATGGTTGCAAGCTGAGATTTTGCTCACTAAATGTTACACTCTGAACTTTTACATCAGAATTGAATGTGTGTAGAGAGCCTTTTTTGTGTTCCATTTTGCACAGAAGCCTGGCTGACAATAGTCTGTACATGTATAGAATAGTAAAAGTTGTGTTTATCATTAAGGTGGACCTTTATACACTGCTCAAAAAAATAAAGGGAACAGTTGAACAATACAATGTAACTCCAAGTTAATCAAACTTATGGGATATCAGCCTGTCCAGTTAGGAAGCCACACCGATTGTGAATCAGTTTCACCTTATATTGTGCAAATGGAACAAACAGGTGGAAATGAGAGGCAATTAGCAAGATACCTCTAAAAAGGAATGGTTTTGCAAGGGCTGACCACAGACCATTTCCCTCTCCTCATCATTGCTCCCTAAGTTTTTGGCACTTTTGCATTTTTCCAGTGCTTTCACCACTAGAGGTAACATGAGACGGCCTCTTCAATCCACACAAGTTGCTCAGGTAGTGCGGCTCATCCAGGATGGTATGTAAATCCACACTGTGGCAAGAAGGTTTGCTCTGTCTCCCAGCACGGTGTCAAGAGCATGGACGAGATACCAGGAGACAGGCCAGTACACCAGGAGACCAGGAGGGGGTCGAAGGAGGGTGACAACCCAGCAGAAGCACCGTTATCAGCTCCTTTGTGCACGGAGGAACAGGAGGAGCACTGCCCAAGCCCTACAAAATGACCTCTGGCAGGCCACTAATGTGCATGTGTCTGCCCAAACAGTCAAAAACCCACTCCATGAGGGTGGTCTGAGGTCCCCACGTCCACAAGTGGGGCCTGTGTTCACAGCTCAACACCGTGCAGTCTGATTGGCATTTGCCAGAGGACACACAGATTGGCAGATTCACCATCGGTGCCCTGTGCTCTTCAGGGTTGAGAGCAGGTTCACCCTGATCTCACGTGACAGAGTCTGGAGATGTCGTGGAGAACGTTCTGCTGCCTGCAACATCCTCCGGCATGACCGGTTTGGCGGTGAGTCAGTGATGGTCTGGGGAGGCATTTCTTTCTGGGGAGGGTCACACACCCCTCCATGTGCTAGCCAGAGGTCCCTTGACTGCCATTAGGTACCGGGATGAGATCCTCAGACCCATTGTGAGACCATATGCTGGTGCAGTGAGCCCTGGGTTCCTTCTGATGCATGAGAATGTAAGGCCTCGTATGGCTGGAGTGTGTCAGTAGTTCCTGCATGATGAAGGCATTGATGTTATTGGTTAGCCTGCTCATTCCCCAGACCTGAATCTAGTTGAGCACATCGAGGACGTCATGTCTCGGTGCATCCACCAACGTCACATTACACCACAGACTGTCCAGGAGCTGACTGATGCTCTGATTCAGGTCTGGGAGGAGATCCCTCTGGAGAGCATCCGTCGTCCCATCAGGAGTATGTCAAGGCATTGTACCAAGTGTATACAGCCACGTGGAGGTCACACACACTACTGAAGCTCATCAAGGCTCATCTGGAGAAATTTTCACAGAAGTTGGATCAGCCTGTGAACAGATTTTCCACTTTGACTTTGAGCATGTTTTTGAATTCAGACCTCCATGGGATGAGGATTTTGATTTCTATTAATCACTCTTCTTTTATATTGTTCTTAATACATTTCTATATTTGATCAGTTAAGAATTTTGACCGAATGATCTCATTCATTGAGTTTTAGGAAGTGTTAAAGTGTTGCTCTTATTTTTTTTGAGCAGTGTATCTTGGTTAAGTCAAAAGTATATTTCTTTATCACCATGTAAGATTTGTGTATACACACAAAGTAAATGTCATTTTATATTTAATAATAGTTTCCTCTCTTTTTCTGTCTCCTTTTGTCTCCAGTGATCAACAGGCCTTCCTATTGGAGAACGTACCATGCAACGCCCCCAGCTGTCATAGTGTAGGGAGAATGTTCCGCATCCACTGGGACCAATCAGATTTGGGAGCTATCCCGCATGCAGTCACGGCAACCTTCTTTGACATCTATGAGGACGTGAGTAATTTGTCGTCTTTCGGGTTTGTTTTAGTTGGCGTGAAACATTGTATGCTTGAAGGGCCTTTTAAAAGTGAACCACAGCACAACCGTTCAGCTGCTCTTTCTCTTAGTTTTCATTTGTCCCGTTTAAAGAATAAAAGCTCATTTAAATGTAGAACCAACATGATCTGTGTTGTGACAGCAGGGGGTTTCAGATCCTTTTAAATTTGCTGTTAGTGTTTTATTGTTCATCAAATTATATTTAATTTTTCCAACCATATTCTTCACAACTTTCATTGGAGCTGCGTGGTCCAATTGAGCTAAAACATTTTCTAAGATACTATATTTATAGATATTGTTACCATCCAATTCTGGATTGTGCTTCTCTTACTCCTTAAATCATCTGTCTCCTCTAACTGTATGCCACTTCTCTTTTAATGCCTTCTCATACCTATTAAAGTAATGCACAGACATCATCACTGATAGTAGTAGCAGACAGTTAGATATGCAGCTAAAATGCCATCAGTTTGTATTTTTGTCATTTCTACAATGTTAACAGAGCTCGATGCCAAATGGAAAAGAAACATGAATAAACCTTGTGGAGCCCATAAACATATTTGATTTGTCTGATGCAGAAAATGGGATTATACATCAGGCTTTTTAACACTGACGTCAATAAAACGATTCAAGTTTGGGTTTTCTGTTCATGCTTAAAAAGTAATATTCCAGATTTACACTGGGAACATGAAATTGTTATATTTGGTTAGTGCGTGTTCGTAATCCAAATTGGACTTAAAAGTGCATATTGTAGCGTGCATGCCGGTCTGCTTTTGCCACATATTCGCAGACTGTTGAGTTCACAAGGAAAGGAACTATGTTTATTCCCTTTTGTATGCTCTGCGCTGATTTTTTTTTGGGGGGGGTTTTTTCACACACCGCACATATGCTGTCATTTCCCATTTTCCACTATTTGTCATGTGTCTTTGAATTTCTATTCATTGTGACAATTATTAAAAAAAAAAAAATACAGGAACTTAAATAATCCTACTTTTTGTTTCAAGGCTGTGTTCACATGTTCCTACTCCCACTCTTCCCCAGTGAGTGACTAAGTATAGTACAATAGCTGTATTCCAGTCTGCTGTATGTGCTCATCTTATCAGAATTAATTATTAGTGCTAATTTGTCCTGTGTAATAAATTCATCTCACTCACTCGTTTTAGAGGGAATGTATTAGCGGGAGACATAAGAGAAAGAACAAGAGAGAAAATAGGGCCAAATATAGATGATGCGATAGAGTTGGATCCATCACCCAGTGTGTTAGAGGGATAAAAATGTACATCAGAGGACACACACACCCATACACATTTTCCATTGTCCCTTATCTATATGCCTGTCTTCATTTGCAGGGTATATTAGACATGCTGGTTCTCAGCCAGGCGGAGGGCAAAGACTTGATCATCCATGCTTTGAAGAACAATTTCGAAGCTGACGCCTATTTCGTTAAAGTAATGGGTAAGTGAATGATTTTGCAAAGTGTGCAGTGTTAAGCCCTTCTTGTCTCACGCCTAAAATTTTGGAGGGCCCACATGGGAAGGCACTGCATCGTACTCCCCTGTAGTCCTCTTTGGCTCCTTCCGCGAAGCTTTTCCCCCTCCATAAGTAAATCCCTAAATCCCAATTTTTTTGGTTGTCTTTACAGTTACAGAAACCCCAGCCAGACCAGTGAGGGGCTTCTTCCCCACACCTAGAAACATGATGTTAAAATATTTAGATTTTTAGCCATAAGCCACTCAGTTGTCTTTAATTTTGTGGATCTCTTCAGAACGTTCACTTCTCTAACAAAGCAGCCGTAGTAAATGTATCCTTTCATTTGAGACAGTTTCATGGTCAACCTCTTTGTGTGACACTAGAAGGTGCTTGTATATTGACTTTAGCTTTGATGTAATATGGAACATAAAGATGTATACATTCAGGGCAGAGCAAGTGCACTAAAGAGAGTGCACTAAAGTTACTTGAAAGAAAACTGGGCTTTCAGTCTTGTTTTTGTGTAGTAACCTTGATTTCTGACTAAATTGTTCCCTTTTATGCATCACACATTACTGCTTTAAACATTAAACTGTGATGTTTTGCCTGAAAATTATCTTATAGCTAAGAATAACTGGTTTGTGCTCTCATTATCTCCTTTGACATTTGACAATGCTTCTTTTATATAGAAAATAAACTTGCAGCAAGAGTTTTGTTCATGATCGTTATTCAGAGTTGCTTAAGTTACTCATGACTTTGGATAACCTGCTATTTCATTTCATTAGTATATGCCACTCTCGATTAACTTGTCCTATAAAGTTAACAGTTTTTTCTAAGTTCAGAAATGTATCCATGTGTGCAGTGTGCTTTGTCGAACTTGTACTTCAGACCTGAGATTCACAAATGATTCCCAAGTCATTCTGGAATAGTTTCTATATTTTTGGCTCATCCTTTTTTCCCCTCACTTAATAGATTGTGTTTCTTATTGTAACACCGTTTGAGTAAAATCCAAAACGTACTCTGTTTGAAGTCAGAATGTTCGTACAGCATTAGTACCTGGTGACATTTGAGGAAAGTAAAAATAGTTCCACTCTAGGGTGAGCCTTTGCACAGTTTAATCTGTCACTCTGCTCTGCTCATTAGTAGGAAAAGGAGCATTGTTCATTCTTTTCTGTGTCAGCACACTTTGCAAATAGTTGTTTTGGTTTTTTTTTTATTTTGTCTGTCCTCTACCTGTAAGATCAAACATGAGGAACCCACATATAGATCACCACCGTACCACTGTCACTAAGACATATTCTGTAATATTGCACAATACGCCCATATCCACACAGTGACATTGCGGATCAGGTTCTTATACGCACAACTCTGATTTTATGTGGTACATGCTTGTTGAGATATGTAGTCTAACATTAATGCCTTTCATTCATGTAAAATGCATATCAGGGTTGTCAGAGAGACACTAACAAAAAACTATTACAAATGTGTTCTCACAAGTATCATTTTGAGCAGCTGTAAATGTGTGCAAACCCTCAGGGTCACAGTAATGCATAAATAGAACTGAAGTGGTTAACATGAATATTAATACAGAATGGTATTCAGATGGAAAAATGTTGGATACAGTGCAAAAAGGCCTGACCGTCAAGTTGAGTAATGTTTACTTTATGTAGGTTGGAGCTGTGTCTGTGTACATTGGTGCCTGCCATAACTGTATGGTGCAGGACTGAGAAATGATACACCACAAATGTCATTCACAGGGCAGGATGTCACACAGTGAGATCCCTCAGTGGGCGGTCTTTGATGTAGGGTAGATAGTGGCTGACTATTTTCTCAGGTTGATGAATGACACGCAACCATCCTGCTATGAAGTGGGAGGGGGCAGAGTGATGCTGATGGATGGTGCTACAATACTTATAATGACAGAACTGAAAAATTACACTGGGATTGGGAATTGACACCATAAAATCGTTTGAGAACTTTTCTTGGCCCACTTTGAAAAGTGTGGTTTTTAGGAATTAGGTTCATGGAAAGTATCAGTGAGAATTGTTTGTGGTAAATGAACCAGAGCGCTATGGCAGAGCAGGTCGTCCAATAACCAAAGAGTTGGCGGTTCGAATCTCACTTGCTCCAAGTCAGCCGTTGTGTCCTTGGGCAAGACACTTCACCCTCCTTTCCTCCAGTGCTACTCAGACTGGGGTATGAATGTTCAGTGGTGGTCGGAGGGGCCATTGGCGCGAAATGGCAGCCACGCTTCTGTCAGTCTGCCCCAGGTGTAGTTTACCACCACCAGAGTGAGAATGTGAGAGCGAATTAATAATGTAAACCGCTCTGGGTGACTTGAAAAGTGCTATAAAAACCTAATCCATTATTATTAGTATTATTATTATTAGTAGTAGTTGTTTATGTGGTTGTGATGTGTTGTGGCCTTTAGGGTGGAACGTTGACTATATATTTTGTTAGGTGTAAATATAAACATAAACAGAAACCTATAAATACCAAAAACTAGAAAAGCACTCAGAGAGCGCAGACCTCTGCCAAGCTTATTGTGACTCCCATCCAACAGTCATACTTTTTTAATATTCCATATGCCCTGTCGTAGAATCAAGTGTATCATTTATAGACAATACCTGTTATCTGATTACAGTAGTAGTGGCTCTTGTAAATTGTATTCCCAACCATGACGATTTGCCGGGTGATGCCAATGTTTAA
>JAQQZY010000019.1:7860297-7874313 GCA_030068375.1 Ostorhinchus rueppellii | reverse complement strand
CCTAAGTAGCTGGGATAGGCTCCATGTGACCCCCGTGACCCTAGTGAGGATTAAGCGGGTATAGAAAATGAATGAATGAATGTTTTCAGTAAATTAACTAAAAGAACAATTGACTTATCTGTTGAAAAGAAGGACATGTTTGCTGCTTCTATGTATGTGGCTGTGTAACCAACTGCATCCAGAGCCATTTTGGTTTGCGCTGGTTACACCCCTGGGAAATCTAAAACCTACATGTAAAGGGCACAACCTAGGATTTAACTTGGTTGCGGTTGCAAGACTTAATCATTTTTTTCCTTTTCCTTTTAATTTTTGGAAAAAACAACACACATTGTTATTGCAAACCAAGATGGCACATAATGCCGCTCTGTGTCACTGTTTACTCACTATAGAATTATTTAAGGGATGTAGTAAGGATGTGTATGACAAATTTTTGTAGAGTGCAAAGATGTAAGACACCATAAAGCACCAAGTGGTTGTAGGGTGGACAGATGGATGGGTGATTACTGCGATGGAAGAAGGAAATGGGAGAATTCATCGACTCCAAAATTAGAAAGAGGGATAAATTGATGTGTGATGGGAAGGAGAAGGGGTGGGGGTATCTCTGCATGAGCTTGTTGAAGTGCGTGTTTGTGTGTGGGAATGAGATGAAGAGAGACTGACAGGCAGAACTGTATGAGTTGATTAGTTTCCTGCTCACTTATTAGGATGCAGATTAACTGCATTGAGCAACATCTGGGAGCTTTTCTCAGGCCCAAATACTCCCTTCTTCTCTCCACTCCTCACCTCCCCTTTCATCTCTTTCTTTCCCATCACTGCTCTTCTTTCCATATCCAGCTTTGTTCTTTCCTCTTTTCACATTCCCCCTCTCCTCTCTCATTCTCCTCTCCCCTTGCTCGTACATCTCCTCCTGTCCTCACCTTCTTCTACTTCTCTGTTCTGCAAACATCTTGTTTCCTGTCCCCCTGCTTCCTCACTGCACCGCTTAGTCTGTCAGTTAGAACTGTCCTTTATTCCCTCTTTTCATTTCATTCAAATGACAACGAAGGGAAATTTACATGAAGTCTTTCAGTGTGGTTCTGTCGTCCGGAGGAGGATTTGACTGGAGGCTGTATATTCAGATTGGTGTGAATACTTTTCTCTGTCTGCTGCAACACACAAAGAAGCCTGAGTGGGAGCGCCTGCTCTCATGTTTGTCAAATAACATGCTGCACCAGCTTTTGCTGACAGTTGAGATTGTAATGGCTCCGCATTAAGTGTGGCTGTACAAACAAGTGTTAAGAGTACATGACAGCCTACCTGTAGTGTATGAATTTCTTTTACAGAAAACAGAATTCATATTCCTTCATGTAGTCTACACCAACTATGCTTCCTTTATGATTTGCACCTGTATAGCTTGACTTCCAAAAATCAAAATAACTTGTTTCTACCTCCCACCCAAAATTTGTATAAAAACACTTGCATCCCCATTTCTTTCCTGACAGTTTTCACACAAGCTTTATCAGCTTGTGGTAACACTGGAAATCAATCAGTTACTGATAGATTTTACAGAACAGAACATCAAGCTGATGCTATATGACCTGTAATTATGTTTATCTCCTCATCATCCCATAAATAACACAGCAGTGTTATGATTCCCACCGGCAGAGGGAGGGAGGTAGCTGTAACATCTCCTCTGAAAAGCCAGACTAAGTCAGTTTGAGGTTTGATCAATTTCACTTTTATTACTGTGGACTACATCTGCTAAGAATCGTGGTAGCAGTAAGACGGTCCAGTTAGCAAATTATGGGAAGTAGTTTAGTAAATGAAAACAACAAGCAGCACCTAATTTAGAATTTTGCACCACGTATGATTTATGGGTCCGAAAAGTAATCTGATCGCCTACAAATTAATTTTCCTCTGCAGCCATCTGACAGTACCCCTAACCTAAGCAAATTTCTACTTAGTCTTGCCCAACTACAGTAGACAGAGGCAGAGTTCACAGACTGGCTTTGTAAGTCTGCCATTTATGCAAGAAATTTGATATTGGACTATCTCACAATTTCTGCCTTTCATCAAAACCTACACCCGTGTCTCTTGGGTCTCAGATTACTGTTGTATTTGCACAATAGAACATTGAATTGGATAGCAATAAATATCTGCAGCACTTTGCAGATATGTTGTTTTAGCAAGTTATAATTACCATCTATTCCATTCACTGCATCAAGACATATTCAAAAACCTAGTTTCTACACATAAAGGCAAGTACAGTATTTAGTGTGACCTCTCCCTGTAACACAAAGGGAAGTCACACTAAATATTGAGTTTTGTCTGTAGCGGTCATTTAGGTCTGATTTATGTGCATGCATGTGTGCGTGTTTTGTACACATTTTTGTGCACAAATACTGTGTAATAACGTGTAAAAACAACAAATCTAAAGATAGAGTGGAATGAATAAAATGGAAATGTAACAATGAACAATAATGACAACAGCTAATGCAACGTCACAGATCACTAATAGATCATGTGTATTCACCCCTGAACTCAATAAACAGGCCGATGAATAATTAGTAGCTAATTTTTTTTTTTATTAATATTTAGATAATATATTAGATATTGCAACATATCTATTCAGAGCTCCGAACTCAAACTGGACCCAGACCTTATCATTCCACCACACTCTGCACTTTATCTCATTGGTCACTTTCACCTACCAGCACTTTTACAAGACTCTGTCCGGATGCCTCTATGTCTTTTATTATTTATGCCTTGTACATTCCACACTTGAATCTTTACTTAACATTCGGAAAAAGGGAAATGGCACAATCTCGTTGTATCTACTGTTACAATGACAATAAGCGCTATTCTGATTCTGATTCTGATTAATTGGGCAAGAAAGTGCAGATATATTTGAAATAACTATCAACATGTAATTGAAAAAGGAGAAAAACCACATACCACAGTAAGAAATAGTCAATGATGTATTGTCTTGAAGTTATACAGAAACTGCCTCTCAAGAAGTTTATGAAGTTTTTCTTTTTCAAGCTCCAAGTTCTTGGGTTCTGCATTCAGTTTCTCAGGTTTAGTGTCTGTATGAGTGACCTGTTTGTCAACAAGGATGTGCTGCAGCTCAGTGAAATCCCTTTTCCTTTGTTTTGGGGCTGTGTGTGTTGATTCATTGTGGGATTCCTCCTCCATCACTGATTGTGTTGTGGGCCTTTCCTCTTCTCTTGGGAGGTTGTTTGAGTCTATAAAATCATAACACTGGTAGACTTTCACTTAAATCTAACAATGCACTAAAGCCGGACAAATGGAGTCATGTAGGGAGGCATTACTAATGTATGACCTACCACCCTGACATCTGACTGGGGTCACACTGTGATCAACGCTGCATCAGCCTGTCTCATCCTCTTCAGCCGTAGGGACTGACAGCTCCAAATGGTCAGTTCCGCTGAAGCCGGTCAAAATGGGAGAGGCATCACAGAATATATCAACACAGATGTTTTAGGTGAAGAGTCTACCCCATGAGTGAGATTTTTAGCTTATGACAGGACACTCGCACACTTTTTTCTGACCTTTTCAACAATGTGGTGCCCACCACCGGATGAGTTGTTAATTTCACCAGTGAGCTTTTGTTTGTTTGTGTTGATTTTATCTCGTAAAAAAAGAACTGCAAAACTGGGCAGCACTTAATCAGTCTAAAAGTTGTATAATTCCACCCCAAAGTTATTTGAATTAAAAGAGGATGTTCTCTCTAGGTAGTTAGTCTGCGCCATTCTAATTGATGTGGCTAATTAATGTGGTGGTCACATTGCATTTGTAGTGCTCCTCCACAGTGAAACACAGTGGAAGCCACTGCCAGCTGTTCAGGGACAGCGAGCATACAACAACACCATAATGATGTTACCCAAAGTGAAGACTGAGCAGGGAAAGCTTCCTCTGGGATTTGAATCCCTGTGGCGGTGCAGTGCCTTGTCTTACTTACACTTCGACCAGACACGACAATAGCTGTTCAACTATGTCTAATAGGGGCAAATAGGGATATTTTTTGTAGATTTTTGTTAAACACTTATGAGGCAGCTGGTTTAAGAGACAGCACCTCTATTAAATGTCATTTTATTGCAGAGCTTTCTATAAAATCCCATTGTTTCATGCTACGTGGGCTTTTATAGGATGATAAACAGAAGCTCAATAAGTATGCACACCTACTACATTCACATTTGCAGTGCGTACAGTACATACTGTACAGCAATATTATCATCTTTTTATTTGGGATTATCTTGCTGTAAGTGGGTGATAATTTTTGCATTTCCTATTTAAGGTCAGATGTCACTTCAGCGTGTGTGTATGTTTATATAAGTGCAGGAGTTGCCCTGCAGTCAGCAAAAGTTGCCTGAGGACAATGAGAAGTGATGAGCATCGCAGAACAAATGCCGTTTAGCTGTCACATTGTTGTGCTTGTTGTGTCACTGTGTTTGTGGGTGTAGTGCATGTCTGCTCGGCTTTCGTTGACTTGCACTTGAAGCTACTAGCGCTGACACAGCATGTCATGTTGCCACATCAGAGTCTTCTCATTGCATTTTGCTCCATCCAATTTGTGTCTTAGCATTGGCATGAGCTTGTGATATCAGCTGACCTGACAGTTTGGCTTTGCGACCCATGTATATGGTTACCATGGCGCCCTGACGTTTCTTTTTATAGAGTACCAATGAAGAGGCAATTACTGTGCATGTGCAGCTCCAACCTTTGTGTTGCACACAAGCCACATGTCAAATAGTGTGGAGAGCTGTAACAGAGGTTAACATAGGTGCTAGTAGGTGCAGAAGGTGCCTTGTGATATAAGACACTGACTGTTTCTCGTTATGCTTAAAGGTCTCCTAGCCCCCCTTATCCTCATGTCTTTGTCTCTCCTCTTGAAGGGAGACAAGTAAGAAAGAAAACTGGATACTGTTATTCAGCTTCAACTGTCTTGTGCTGGAGTTTGGATTTTGTATTTCAGTACAAGCTAAGTAATTAAAGCAAGAATATGCTGCCAAGACAAATAAAAAAGTCACACATCATTTTGTTTCACACCTTTTGCTTTGATTACAGGACACATTCACAATGACATCTCATGCAATAATGATTACAATAAATGTTACATTATTTATTGCCACACAGAGTTACATTTATTAATTTATCTATTTTTTTATTTTTTATTTTTTTTAACCAACATCCAGTATAGATAATGGGAGAATTGGACCACTGTGGGTACCAACAATATTCTCAATGGGGTTCAGGTCTGGACGCTGTGGTTATTAATCCATGTGTTGTCGTGTTAGAATATGCCTGTGTCATCAACAAAGAAAAAAATCAACTGATGTTCAAATCTGGTCATTCAGTGCATTCAGGTGACCTCAGTTTTTGGGAAAATAATGTAGCTGAACCTAAACCTGACAAACTGAAGCAACCCCAGATCATAACACTAGCCACTACCCACCAGTACTGTAGGCACTAGGTATGAAGGGTAATCACAATCAATTCGATCCTCTTCTCCTCTCACCCTGATGCCTCCATCACTGTGGAACAGGGTAAATCTGCACTCATCAGACCACATGACCTTTTTCCATTGAAACACAGTCCAATGGAATGATATGATGTACTGATATGAGAAGCTACTCACTGCATCAGTTAGGATTAAAAAACACACTCGCCTATTTGTTTCAGTAAAGTCTATATGACAATGGTTTGTGGCCAAGCATCCATGTCATGGCTGAAATTACTGAACTGAGGTTTTTTGCGGGTTTTTTTGTTGTTGTTTTTTTTAGGTTTGTTTTGTCACAGTTTGAAAGTTTGAGGTATTGAGTCCATTTGGTTACACTTCTGTATAAAACGTCATTGATTGATTCTGTGATTTGATTGCCAATTTGCAGTGTTCAACAGATTTCTAATACCCAGGTGGTGTCAGTTCAGTAAAACAGAATCATAGTTTTGTTTACCCTCATTTTTTTCCTCCGCCTTCTTTAATCCTGACTTCTGTAATTAGTAATGAGTGAACAAATACATCCTTTTATGATGCTGGACCAGAAACAATTTCAATGGACTGAGCATATGTGAATGAAGTATCAAGAAATAGAAATAATTTGATGGAAGTGAGTCAGAATTGTGTGTGTGTGCGTGCGTGTGTGTACACTATGGCTCTATTTTTTTGTCTGGTAGGTCAAAATGTAAACCACAGAAATGTACCAAGCGTAACATAGGTTGTATTTAATATCAATTTTACATCAGAACTGTGAGAATGTATTCGAATGTGCTAAATATTGGCTAATGCATTTAATGTAATAATCCTCTAAAACAAATCGACTGAAATCCCAGAGGATTAGGTGCCCTTCTTGCTCTTTAAGAAAGATACCAATCCACATCCACCTTTGCTAATTGCAAGAAATCCACCCTTCAAATTCACAGTCTGGCAGCTTTGACAAACCTGAGCTGAAATGTTGGTGAATATAAGTGGGTCACGATTTAAGTGAGAAAACACTTTTTTATTTGTGAAAAGGGGAAAGGGTCATTATATCTGAGTTACACAATCTCATTTATGGTTTGGTTTGGAATCTGGATTTATAGGTCACCCTTTCCCCACTTTTCTGGAATATTTGACATTGTATTATAGGTTTATATACTGTACACTGTCGCTATAAACTCCTGAGCAGTTGCAGCAATAACAGTAAAGCACAGCACACTAATGACTTAGAGCTTAGTGAGAGGAAAAGAGCTGACTTCTGGTGTCAAAGTGCACAAAGGGGAAGCAGGGATTAAAAACCACATACCCTCCGTTATCCTCTGTGATGGTGGAACACAACCCTTCAATGTCAGATCTCCATTTTAACCTTTAACAAAAGATGTTTTCGTTTCAACGCAATGATATTTTTACTCTCATGGCAAAAATGTCAATTCTGAATGGAAATGGAAATGTTTCACTTTTTTTTTTTTTTTATTTATTTATTGATTTTTATTTTTTTTTTTGCACCAAACTGAACCTGCAGCCTAATCTACAATGCATGGTGGTTGTTACAGCAGTGTTCCGAAAGTGTTTTTGGTTAGGTATAGTTAGGCAAGGCTTGGGTAGGGTTAAAGAAAGATTCCAGTATTTGATTAACACTGACAAAGGTCACAAAGATGTGAGGAAAAAGGACACAAAACTTAATCCCAGCCTTTCCTGGCTTTAAATGCCTAAAACAAAAAATGCCTACAAGATTTGGATGGAGGAGAATTTCATATACCTCCCATACTGACTTTTGAGGAATGGCAAAACAAAGTACATCCGTCATTTACAAATTATGTTTCCTTGCAACAAAATCTAGGCACTTACTGCCTCTATATAAACCTAAATGAGTATGGCGTTTTGGCTTTTGATAGTTGCAATTCAGATGTATGATTCAGATGGCATTTTCAGAACAAAGCCATCAGTGAACAGTGACAGCTCTAATACTTTTCATTTGTGTCATTTATTTCCTCCTCATAAAATCAATAGCACTAAACGCATCCGATTTAATTTCTCCAATATCCCTAAGGCATTCTGGTTATTAGTCAGAACAAGTGTTTTTCCTCACAGCCAGTGATTGGTGCAATATTAAAATTTAATGACAAGAAAAAACAGTTGGACAGATAATTGGAAGGCACGAGCTAAACATTGACCAGTTAAGTCCTTCCTTGGTTACATAGTTATCTCATGATTATTCAACAGTAATTAAAGAACTACACAATCGTCTAATTGGTACAGTTGTCCCAGTTTTTGGATTTCTAGAATTGCTTGGGTTATATTAAACACTTTCCCCCATTACTAAGATTTAATGGTAATTCTTCTTCAACCAATTTTTAAACCACCCCTAAAATTTAAGTACTTTTAACCACTTAACCACAGCAGGGTCCAAAGCCTCTTGATCATCCTCACGAGGCTTTGAAAACTATCCTGTTGTTTCATTGCAGGTGGTAACACTACACAGACAAGATTTGTGTTCTCCCATGCATGCACTGATAGGCTACATCTGTTTTTCTTAGTTTAATCGCATGCTAACGCATACAGTATTGCCATGCAGAGTGATGGTTATTCGCTAACAGGCTTAAAACCATACCAGAGTGGGCCAAAAAATGGTTTGTCGTGTCACTGATGAAAACGCTTGTACACAGTCCCACACGGAGATCACACACCAGTTCATCCTTCACTTGATTAGGTTTGTCTGTCGAAGGAGTAACCATCAGTCTTAATATTAAACTGGAAAATAGGGTAGCTCCATCCCATAGAGACAGTACTATATCTGTGTGTGGGAGGTAGAAGGACCTTCTTTTTTTTTTTTTTTTTTTTTTACTGGCAAGAGACAAAATCTGTTCCCCACAGGACATGCAAGAGCTATTCCAGGGATCTTGTTTTGTCCATGGAGGAGCTGTTACGTGCTTGTCTACCAGGTATTGAAGTATGATGAACAAAGCGGCCTCGGAGAAGAAACACTAGATGTGAGCTTCCCCTGTCTCCGAAGCGTGTAGTGACAGCTGCATACACACCAACACCCAGCCCGACACAGACTCATCTACTTCCTGGAGCGATGGCGTACCCATTGAGTTGTGAAGGACTTCTGCATTCACGCTGTGTCTCTTCTGCTTTTCCCTCTCTTTCCGCCCATGCATCAGCAACTCCACATTACGAAATTTACAGCGTAGCATGTGTGTGCTCTGTTCTCTGATTAAATTTACTAATATGCCTCATTTCACACATATTGGAGTTTCAGTGCAGGAGTAAAGTCCACTAATTAAAAGCTGCTTTTTTATTTTTATATGGACACGAAATGCAGAGAAAAAACAGCAAAGACACAAAAATTCATCGTCAAAACACACTTTGGCTTGTGCCTATTTTCCTCTTGGATACTTTCATTTAAATTGACAGGAAACACCACGTCTGACATGTCTGCTAATTAAACACTATTCACATAATCAGTTTCCAGCAGGGTTCTATTCCACCTGTCTCGTCTCTTTGTAATTTTATACATCAACATCTTTCTCCTTCAGGTATTTTTGTCTTGTTTTAACCTACTTCAGTTTAGTTAATGAACCTCATTACATCACATGCAAAGGAGAGGAAAATTCTGAAGTGAAATAGATGAGACGAGATGACATGAGATACACTTTATGGTCTCCTCGGGGAAATTTGGATTGGGCAGTAATAGTACCTATATACACAACAACATAGTACAAATCCACACAACACAATGATACTTGAAGATAGTCTTGAGCACACGATGAATGCTGCCAGAATAAGCTTGATTATTTTGGTCACGCAGTTGTAGGATTAGCATTTTCCTTCTTTCTGCGATCTGCATGTTACCGCTTTCAAAGTCTCCCTTCCAACATGAAAGAATAGTAATCTCCATGCTACAACTCCATCCTCAGACCCACATCTTATTATGTGGCATTCTTTTGTAGGGATTTAGTCATTTTATTAGCATAACATACTTCTCTTGCACACATTCCATTCTCCAAGCGTCCTGTTGACAACACCTAAGAATGTGATTCATTTAAAGAGCTGGGTCAAACAACCCAGAGATCTTTTACCTTTATTCCCGAATGTTAGTAGATGGTGCCGTACTTACCTATCGCACAGATATAATACTAGCAAGGTGTGTATATGGGTCTGGCTATGCCAACATTGTGACACAATCAAACACTGGTTTCCGGTTGTGCATGTTGGGTATATTACATGTTGATTTTGTTTTCCATGCCCATGTTAAGAGATTAGAGCAGCTACTCAGGTTACACATGAGGTTCATGTCAGAGGAAGTTGCTTATCTGTCATGACACCTGGGAAACATGGCCTGTATCACTTCATGGTATCTTACAGTACATGTGGCACTTCTATAAGTTGCTTGAGTGCATGTTCTTACACCCTCGGTCTTTCCTCGGTACTAAATTAACTACAGGTTGATGAACCCTGTGATGAACTGGTGACTTGTCCAGGGTGTACCTCGCCTTCGCCTTTAAGTAGCTGGGATAGGCTCCATGCGACCCCCGTGACCCTAGTGAGGATAAAGCGGGTATAGAAGATGAATAGAGAGAGAGAGAGAGACCTTCATCAAGCATTATGTAACAAAGGCCATAGTTAGTAATTTAGTTAGACAGAGGAAAATCAATGGACAGAGGAATACCAACAATCTGTACTCCTAGTTTCTGATTTGATTGTTTTCATGTTGACTTAGAGGAGCTGGAATAGACCATAGTTTGACAAAGGACGAAGAACTAAGGGAAGTACAAGGGGTCAGAGGCGACCTAATGCTAAGCACATTAGCTTACTTGGTTAAATAGAAAAACTTCATCAAGCATTACATAACAAAGACATTTCATAGTTAGTAATTTAGGTAGACAGAGGAAAATCAATGGACAGAGGACTGATGACACCAACAATCTGTACTCCTAGTTTCTGATTTGATTGTTTTCATGTTGAGTTTGAGGAGCTGGAATTCACCACAGTTTGACAAAGGACTAGGAACTAAGAGAAGTTCAGAGGTGACCTAATGCTAGACACGTTAGCTGACTAGGTTATTAAATAGAAAAACTTCATCAAGCATTGTGTAATAAAGGCATTTCGTCATCTTGTTAGTAGAACCAAACAATCCCAACTACAATGGAGCTCCCTGGACAACGTGTGTTTTTAAACCCAAGCTCCAGAAGTCTGTCTTCAAAGCATTATATTTTTTTAATGAAGGAAAGTTTTGAAGATGATAGTCTGGATAAAATGGATGACACTAGAATGAGGCTCGGATGTTAACTATTGTCGCCATATTTTACAAAGAAGTTCAGTGTAAGTCTACAGGAGGCTGCATTTTTGGGAGCGTTATAAATGGACTGTCAGCTGTTTTACAATTTTAAAATACTTCTGCATTGTATACATTTTGTAGCAGAGGTCCTAGTCCATTGGTTGCCTCTGTAGGTTTAATATGTTATTTCTTTTGAGATGACAGCTGTATGCTACTGGTGCTGTGGCTTTTGATTCTTGCTACAGTGTTT
This sequence comes from Ostorhinchus rueppellii, assembly GCA_030068375.1. Lineage (NCBI taxonomy): Eukaryota > Metazoa > Chordata > Actinopteri > Kurtiformes > Apogonidae > Ostorhinchus > Ostorhinchus rueppellii. The sequence continues at coordinate 7,863,306 of JAQQZY010000019.1, read as the reverse complement.
GTCATATGTCCTACGTTGTCGATCCACATAATCCCAAATGAGTCACACTTCAAACAAGTAACAGTCTAATCCCTTTACGTTATTGATTTACAGTGTCAGTCACGGTGGTGCTGGTAGTCTGACCCCAAACAACATGAAATTCAAACAAGCGTCATATAATCCCCTGTCTATGATTTATTGATCATTTCTGTCCTTCATAGATGACTTTGGTGTAGACCCTGTGATGTGTTGATCTAGTGTTTGACAAAGTTGATGAGCAGTATAATTAAAAGAGATTTTCAGTCTGCTTTGGTGCTACAGCGGGCAAATAACTTCAATCAACTTCATCAACTTGATGCAACCTCTGGGTCTTGTTATTTGGCCATTAACATGCATTCAGTCAAGAAATGTGTTTACACTCACAGCAGTAGCCCTCTCATGAGTCTTCATTTTTAGAACTTTTGTATAATATAAACAGACTCCTTACTGCTCAGTATTTTACAGGTTTATGAAAACATTTTGCTGCAAGTAAACAATGATCATTTTCACAAATACAGCTTCAAAAGCCACATCCAGTGACACAAAACAGAGGCCTTGAAGTGAGGATTAAACTTTTTTTTCCCCTGTTTATTAAGGGTGTTGAGTAGCAGCATAAATGTAATGTGGTCAGTTATGGTCAAGGAACACTTGTTTGTCTTTGATGGGTGCTCCATCTGAATTCTGCTTGCAGCTCATACTTAATAAGCCTGTGAACTTCAAAGCAGTAAATCTGTCTTTGCCACACGTATGCAATTTCTTTTTAAATCAAAGCTTAAAAGGGGGGAAAAGAATCCCTTGTTTATGCTCACAGAGTGATAGGAGAGGGCAACCACGTAGAGGGATCAGAGTCCAACCAAATGGTGCAATGCGGTCTCTAGCCTAGGCCCACCACGACGTTTGTATGCAGTACTGGCATCAATGGTCACACTTTGTTCTCATAATATGGAGCAGCCAATTTATTAATAAGTGAAGTTAAAATGTTTGCCAGAGAGCTTCAGGTGTTGCATGTGCTTAATTTTAATGTCATTGTCAAACATACAGCCCACGGGGCAAAGCTGCCCCACCGTGGTGTCCAGTCAGGTCTACGGGATGAATTTGTGACATGTAGAAATTACACTGAGATACTAACAGTCAAGGATGTCAGGGGACACATACACACCAATTCTATCACAAGTTGGTCAAAGCAGTAAAATATTATCTTTATAACCTAAAAATATTGACTATTCCAATTGTTTTTTCTTTGTTTTAGGGTAAAAAAGATAAATTATGTAAAAATGGGTACATTTACAAACTAGTGTTTCGCAAAAATATCAATAACCTGAACAAATACTAACAACCTGCAATGTCTTAAGAGAAGTAACTGCAATTTTCGCAATATCATAATTGTCGCTAAAAGTAGACCCACTCTGATCTGTAAGTTGTTATGCGTATTTTTAAACAAAAGGCTGATAATACTGTTAAAATTGCACTTATTTACTTAGTTTGTCTTATTTGCATTTTTTAAAGGATACTTTATAGGTGTAAACATTTCCGTGTTGAAATTGTACTTTTTTCACCCTAAAATGCATTTTAGAGTTGATATAATTTCTAGGTTTTTCTGTTATTATTTTACTGGTCTCATCATATTGGTCTGTATGTGGCTCCTGAACTAAAATGAGTTTGACACCTCTGAATTAGAGGGGAGAGGAGACATGGGTCAGTATGTCTTCTAATCCATTTTAAAATGAATTTTCTCCCACAATCTTGGTAGAAAAGCTAATTTATGCTCCCCATCAGCAACTATCCTGCTGAAATTGTGTATGAGAATATGAAGTTGGAAAATATAAAGCTGTCTTTTGGCTTGAATGCATTAACGATATCAGCACGCAGCAGGCACATACGATCAGCCTTTATTTTTGTGATACATCAGCCTGATGTACACTGAGTCTGACTTTTGTTACAGATATCCGTCTCCTCAGAACAAGCTGTCCTGTTCACTGTTACTGAGGTATATCAGGGGAAAAAAAAAAAAAAAAAGAAAGAAACCTACTGCCCGCTGCACACAGGTTGTTTCAGTTGTTTATTTCTATTCATCACACTGCTGGGATCAGCTCCAGGCTCTGCACGACCCTGCAAGGATAAGCAAGTATAGATAATGGCTGGATGGGTGGAATGGATGGTATTTTTAATCATTTCTTTTGTTTTTCCTGCCAATATAGGCTTCATCTACCCACACTGAAGGTTGCAGGATATAGATATACTTCACAAGAGCACATATAACAACATAAACATTTATATAATTTGAAAGGCTGCTTTTGCATTAAAAATACATTTGGAAAGGGTACTCTATTGACATAAATGCATCTTAAATATGGTGCGAAATGATGCATTTTAAGGACTCATTGCTTGCTCATACACTGAATTCCCCTTCTGGAAGCTGATAAGGAGTTTGTGGTTTTGCCTGTGGAGACATAACAAGGCCAGAAGGTGCTTTGTTTTTCTGCATACATATTCTGAAGTTGTGGTAAACTACATTCATACCTAAATTTAACAATATCAACTCAATCAAGTGCAAACAGTTGATATAAAAACATATAAATAATTTGTCATTAAATCAATTACTGATTATAAACAAGAGTAGGCTATATATGCTTTACTATATTAGAATTCATCACATGCCCATTAAGCATGATAAATAAAAACAGTTGGGAATTTGAGTTGTTGATTTTTTTTTTTTTTTTTTTTTTTCCCCCCCAGTCAATCTAGGCTTTATTTACCCACACTGAAAGTTCCAAGCTATGCATAGGCTACACGTAATTCATTTGACATATAAAGAATTACGTAATTTGGCTGTTCTTGCATCACATTAAAGAAATAAACCATCCAGAAAGGGCTCATGTGACCTGATCCAGCAAAATGAGTCACAATGATCCAGATTTCAAAATTGAGATTTGGGTATCAATGGAAAGAAGAGGAAATAAGCTTTAAAATGATACCTTTGCCAAAGTCATA
>JAQQZY010000019.1:7839918-7850032 GCA_030068375.1 Ostorhinchus rueppellii | reverse complement strand
TGTGTGTGTGTGTGTGTGTGTGTGTGTGTGTGTGTGTGTGTGTGTGTGTGTGTGTGTGTGTGTGTGTGTTGCATACAGCACCTGCACAGGTATATGCAGTGCATTCTCTGTCTGTACATGTGTCTCTTCATGACCTTGTGTGTGTGTGTGTGTACCTGACAGTGTTGTGACTCACCCCTTACTAAGCAGGCTGGATGGATGATCATGTGCTGTGATTCTGACAACACCACACCTCATTATCAACTAACTCCTGCTGAGACAGCGAGGAGAAGGAGATACCGTTGTCGACAGTGGAGATAAATCTGTGAAGTTATTAATTAACCATATTTTTTTACTCCACCCTCTTTTTTTTTTTCTCTATTGTGGACACTCAAGAGAGGCTCAGTCTTGAACAAAACATGGCACTTATTCCCCTCTTGGGTCCTCTCATACCGAACCATTCATCTTTAGGCTGCTTGTGAACATATGCTGAAGTAGCACATTGTTTAAGAGCGATGGCAAAGTTACAGCTGACACAAAGACAAGGAAAGTGGATGATTTCGTTACCACTCGCCTGAATGTCTGATTTGATCTGCCCAAAAATAATCTAATTCTTAAATTTGTCAACTTAATTTGGGATCAAAAAACTCACCCAGCGAGAAAGGCCATTTCTCAGTTGAAAGTATTTTCACTGACTCAAACTAATACATGAGTATTATTTCTCATTTGATGTGATTTGTTTTTGTTTGGTTTTGCGCTTGCACAAGCATCTTGGACCCTGGTGTAACTGCCTGCTGGTGTTGGTTTGTTTTTGTTTATATTTTAAGACATCATCGGAAAAGAAATATCAGATGTGTTAGCAGACTTTCTGTAAAACTTGTAATGGATATTCAGCAGCATATTTTTAAATAATGTACTAAAACTTCAAATAATGGTAGCACCATGTATGCATCATGCTGTCTTCTGTTAAATGAAAAACGAATTATCAAAATATGGCGTCTTTAGTCTTTTTTTTTCTCTCAATAGTTTATCTTAATCATTCTCATTAATATTTAGTATTCTCCAAAAGTGTCCAGTCAAATGTAGCTTTATTGTTTTTGAAGGGTTGCTTATTTCTCAATCTCTTCTCTTCAGATACAACAAAAAATCGAGGAAATACCTGCACAATAGGAAAATGGGAAGAAAAAAACGTCAAACTAAATAACCTCTACAGGTTACAGTCTTCGGTGACTTTTACAGTGTACAGACTTTTTATGGTCTTTAGTGTGACCTATAAGAAACTAACTATCTAAACTAATTATAATGGTGTTTTCACACCTGAATTTTGTACCGATTCAGGGAGCAATGTATTAGATTGTGTTGCAGTGTTGGGCATCACCTTGTTTCGGTCCATGTTCACACTGCTCCGTGCCCTTCATGAGCTCACTGAAAATCTTGAATATTTCTGAGTTTTTGTGCATGTTGTCCAGCATTTTCAATATACGCTTGGCTTCCCAAATGCCAATGAGGCACTCTTTCTCTTCCTCCATCCAAACTGCTCCTTAACTCATTTTCTCCACTTGCTTATCTGGCAGCTGACGAAAGGTATGAAGCTCATGAAGCTCATTAGCCTACTGTCTGTTTACGTCACGTTTTCGATAGAGCAGCTCTGCTATACGATAATGTTTGCGACATTGCAGCGTATCATGGTAGTGGTAGAGAAAACTGTAGTCGTGTTTCTATCACTGTGGTCATGTTTACAATGTACATAAACTACTCTGCAGAGCGATTGCAATCGAGCTGAGACCACCTTCCAAGCAGCCTCAGCTCCGTTGTTTTGTTCCAAAATGGAACGCAATTACAGCTTTCACATATGCCCAATTGAACCGAGCCAAAGACTTGTTCAGAACAATGGCTCCAATCATTCCAGGTGTGAAAACACCCTAAGAAACATTGGACATTTTGTGGACTGAAAGCAGAAATGGTCACATTAAACACTGAACGATTCAGTGTGTATGCGTAATGTTTTATTCCTATTTTTATCTAACATATCAACAGAGCATGGTATATGTGTGGTCGCTATAACTGAGACTAGGGATGGAACTCAAGAACAGTTCTTGGACAGAACCAGTTCCCTGTAGCTCGGTTGTGTTTCAGCTATGAAAACAACACTGGGGCCATTTCCAACAGTTGCACAGCTTTCATTACGACAAAGGGGCAAAATACCTCCAACATCCAGAAACATTTAACCATACAGCATGTAATTAAACTGCACGAATTACTGCACTGTCTTTGATTCACGGTGGCGGTGACTCTGGAACCGGAGTGTACGACAAGGCATCCTCTGTCACAGCTGGTAACAGTAAACTCCTCTGGGTTCTGTCGGTGGTGTGAATGTTAGCACCATTTCACTCTCATCCCGGTTCACTGTTGTTTATGAATAATCTCCATGTGCTATAATTGCATACAGACAATGACGAGGCTCAGGGGCTGCAGGTGGAAATGCTCACACTGCTTTACCCCTTTCATAACCTGAGTTTCTTCCGACTCAAATCCAAAATGTTAGTGTGTATTTAACACAAAAGATTTAATGCAAACAAAACCCTTTGTACTATAGTTTATTCCTTAATCCAATGAGAATCAATAAAAGAATCGATATGAAATCAAATGGAACCAGAATCGTTAAATTCCTATCAATTGCCATCCCTACCTAAGACTTTTTGACAGTACAAAACTTGGACGAATCCAGCTATTGTCAGCGCTGTCACCTCTGGACTTGTTTGTACCCTGTTATACCACAATGCTGCAAATTTCAGTTGTAACCCTAGCACATATTAAGCCATTAAGGTAACTACTCTGGCCTGTCATGTCCAAACAGACTCAGTGTTTTTATGTCTGAACAACAAGGACCAGAAGAGAACAGAGACGATGGAAGACATTTGGAAGCAAACTTACAGGAAGTGGGAGGACATAGCAAGAGATGGAAAGAAAAAGAGAGAGAGTGCTCTTAGGGAGGGGAATCATAACAGGCCTAGATCAATGTGGAGCTCTCTGCAGACTGTCCAATTAGGCTAATGAGTTCAGGGGATTAGCTGCAGCTCGCTCACACACATACAAGACTTGCACTCATTGTACATGTCGTGGCAGCCTTTAAAAACACATGTTGACCTGCACCTACTCCTCAGCAAACATATTTATCATATCTTAACATTTCGGACATTTACAAGATTCAGAAAAACTTAGAAGTGATTTGTAATTGAATATCAGGTGAAGGCTGAGCTGTGTTGACCTCAGTGTTCACTCGAATCCATCCTTGTTGCTTTTTGCTGCATCATGCTGATGCCTCGAGCAGTGTCTTTAAATAAAAAAAAAAATAAAAAAAAAAGCAGGGCCATTGCGTTTGACGTCAGGCTGATCCATGCCACTGTATACCCATGTCAGGTCAACGAGTATTATCCCAGTGTCACACCATTTTACTGCACAATATATGGGGGACAGAGGCTAGAAACGCACACTGGCAGAACACAAGATGTGGGAGTAAGAGCAGAGCGTTGGTGAGAGGGGGAGAGAAAATGAGGGGGTGTAGAGGACAGAGCAAAGAAAGCATAGACTAGAGTTTCAGAGAGAAAATGAGGGTGGAACAAAATAAAAAAGATAGGAGATGGGAGGAGAGATGCACGGTGAGATCTGAGCAGAGCAGGAGAGAGCAGAAGGAAATATCGGAGTGGAGAGGGGGAAAAAAGCGTGTGGAGAAGTAACCCTCTACAGAGACTTGGAGAATTGTTATTGATCAGGCTTACCATGCTTTTTTCCCTTTGCCTGCCTCTTTTTTTTCTCCTCTACATAGCATCCTTCTACTTTCATCTGTCTCTTTTCTCTTTCGTCTTTGCATCTCACCCAGTAATGCTTGTAATTTTTTCCCGCTCAGTGTCTGTCTATTCAACCATCTGTCCTTAGACCCTCTTGGTATTGACAACGTATTGTCTTGGAAACACTTCAGTAGCTAATTTCTGCCCTTACATTTTAACAGAACTCAATTATTTTTGCAGATGTTTTGTGAGAGCCATCAGAATAAACAACTTGCTTGGTTTGCAACAACATTTGTCAAATACCCGTGTAAAATTTCCATATCCACATTGTCGTATACAGTGCAACAATCAGCCATAACATTATGAATCTCAGATGTGATCATTGCGATAATTTGTTTCCAATGGAATCATGAAAGGATGGATAGGATATACAGTGTTCGATAGCAAGTGTTTTGTCCTCTCAGCTGATGTTTTGAACATAGCAAAAAGGATCTTAGTTACTTTGACAACGGCCAAAATGTGACGGTCACGACTAGATCTTCTGCTAACGTCTTTATTCCAGATACCAGCACACCTTCTTAACTAATGCAGATCCCAGACTTCACATCACAGCATTTATCTTTCCTTAGACCACCTTAAGTATTAACCACGGCAAACTGAGAACATTCAATGAGATGTACAGATTCCTGGAAGCTCTAACCCACTCATTTTTGCATCACAATCCGGTGCTTCTCAGAGTCGCTCTGATTTTTGCGTGGCCCATTTTACAGCTTCCAACACATGAACTTCAAGGACATAATGTTCACTTGCTGCCTAATGTATCCCACCCACTGAGAGTTGCCAGGTAACAAGATAATCACATTGTTACCACTGCACCTGTCAAATATTGTAACTTCACAGCTGATTGATTCCTTGTGCCCTGTAGTTTATATGCTTTCATGTTATAGAACCTACTGTATTTGATATGTAGACAATCAATGCACAAACCAAATGCAGGCTGGATTTTTGTTTTCTTATTAGTCATTTCTTTTTAGTCATCTTAATCTTCTTAGTCATTGAATCACAAGGATTATTTCTAAAATTGGAAAAGTTTAGTTTATTACGGACGTTTTAAGTTCAAGCTCTTCCCATGCCTGAATGGACATTTAAGGACTTTTAGTAGAAGGCTTGTAGGGGGATGACAGTTGTTTTTAGGTTTATTTCCTCACCCTTCCATACACACAGTGTCATTTTTGTGGTTGTCTGGGTGCAGGTTTCGATATATTTGGTGCTGTTGTGTTTGAGAGGCATTGCAGAGCTAGATTGCGATAAGGACACAACAACTATAAAGCCCTCGAGGTCTTTCAGGCGTATTGCCACACACATATACACACATTTTCCCTGCTAAATCAATGTCAAGATCTTGATACTATTGTATGGGCTCTGAAGGGAGCTCTTCAAGCAAGGCAGCCTGTGTGTGAGTGTGTGCGCATGCACGTCTGTCCCTCATGGCTCCACCCTCCATTTCTGCAATTTGTTCCTTTTATTGCCATCAGGGGAGCAAATGGTTTCTATAGCGACAGCAGTAGGAATTTCTCAGAAAACACTTTTTTCAGTCCTGAAGCCCTGGGGAGTGCAGCATATGTGCATCTATCTACTCCTCAGGACAACTATTTTAGAAAAACGCGCTACAAATAGTCTGTGTTCAGTAACTATTGTGATATTTCTGTCCCCGATCACCCTGTTTGAGGCTTTCTAAAGAATATGTTGTTGCTTTAAATATGTTTTTCATTTGTTTCCTTCCTTTTGTTCACACTGACACACTTGAATGTCCTGGGTGGATTCTTGACGTCACTTTGTCACTCTGCATGTCCGCCCAGAGGTGGTAAAACCTCCAGACAGGATGAGTGTTTTCGTGTGTCATAAGACCTCATCAGATGAACACACACCCACATACAGGCATATTAGCATGTTGTAGCTGCCTCAGAGGCAACCATGTCCTCTCTCTGTCTTTCTCTCTCTAATGTTTCTCACATTTTCTTCTATTTTGACTCCTTATGTCCACGAGGTGCTAAAGTTTGTCCTTTTCAATAGCACTAGAAGAGTTTGTGTCCCGAAATTCTCTTGCTATCTGGTATACCCCTGAGAGAAAAATGAGACACAATAACATGAAGACAATCACAATTCATTCCAAAAAGCAGGAAAGGCACCACACAGCTGTAGGTAAAATATAATTAACACTGAGGTGCATGTGCAGAGTTCGGAATTAGTTTCAGCTCAGTGTGTCGCTCAGCTGCTCAGTGACTAGCATACAGAAGTCAAAGCATACAAGCATTTTCTCACCATAGGCAGTGATATAGTTACTCTAAACATCAAAATTGAATTATTTGGCAGAAGTGTTCAGGGAAGTGTGAACAACTTCTAAGATCATGCAGGATTTATTTTTCTCAAACAGGGTATTTTAAGGCAAGGACACAGCAAGCATTTGAGATGGAAGTATGAGACGCATAGCAGTCCTACATGTGAGGAGAGTATATAAATATATGAGGGAAGGGCATAAAACAAATATTACTGAAGAAAAATGTTTAGAGTATTATCCAAAGCTTAAGTTTATCGAAATTCTCACTGGCCAATAAAAAAAAAACCTCTTGCAGATGGCGGAAATATGAAAATTTGTCAAAAATATTTGTTTTACATGAGGTGTCAAACGCAAAATGAAAACGACCTTCTATCCAAAATGTTACTTTAACGATATACATTTACAGCAGCGAGGGTCACAGATCTTTGGTTGAAAGTAAAGCCAATGTGGAAGGTCTTTAAATATGTGAACTTGCTGATGGCCACTAGATATTGGACCCAAAGTGACTTGGCTTTCACAGGCTGATATTTAACTTTTTACTCAAAATGCTAACTCTATAATTATTTTCCTGTAGTCATTTTGGTCTAATTCATCTTAAAATTACTCATCCGTTAATGATCTTGTAGGGCTCATGGAAGGCTTTAATGTCTGCCATGTCAGTGCTTAATTGATGAGTGTGATTGACCATTCACTCACTTCCTAAGTTGGACATTATAGTGGATCTATTTATTGTATAAAACTTTTTTCTTAATATTAATCAATCAATCAATCAATCAACCAACCAATCTTTATTTATATAGCACTTTTCCAGCAAAAATTTGCCACCCAAAGTGCTTCACATGAAAAAAAAGACAAAACAAATAATAATAGTAATAGTATTAATGACAAAAATAATAATAATAAAAGCACATCCCTCCCATCCCTTGAAAGGACCCGTCCCTCCACACAAACACACGCACCCACAATTAAAAACACACGTGCACACACACACATACACAAATTGATAAAAATAGACCGCACTACTGTTGTGTTTTTAAGAAGTTACACCAACAAGATTTTCTATTGATTCTGTCATGCAAACATCACATCCTGTGACATCAAGGTTTAGTGTATATAGCTGTGCAGACATAATACAGTATTTTATTCACACTATCACATAAAGAGCTGGGTCAGAGAAAATCATTTTATTTATTTAGTATATTTATAATACAAGAGCTTCTGTGAGGTTTAATAGATATTTGTGACCAACTGTCATTAGTTTTTTCTTTATACCTACATAATATATGTGTAATCTGACCGTGTATGTTCACATTTTCTCATTTACTTCCTGTGCCAGCTACATTAGGAGCACTAAATGACACTAAACTACACTACTGTCCGCTCAGAAGGAAATAAATTAATTAATTTTATGTCCTGTGATGATTTTGAATTTATGTAATACCTTGAGAGTGTTCTAAAACATGATTAGACTAGCTGTCAGTCAAAGCTCAAGAAGGTTGTTGAAAGTGTCAGTCACGAGAAGCCCACTGCCTGTCTTGGTTTCCTTCAGCTTCCACACTGGAATAAACCTGTGAGAGCGTGTATGTCCTGCAGCGCTCACCGCAGCAGAGACTCATCGGTGGCTGCTTTGTGCATGTTCAGCTGATTTCTGCACACACCGCCATTGTTCTTTACTTGTCCCTGTATTTTGTCTCTTACAAATAGTGGTCGATGCAAACCTTTGTTGTAAAATTTCTGCATAAAAACTTCTATTCTCCAAGTGGAAGTTAATATCTGTGCAAGTGGACACCGCTTTTTTTTTCTTTTTTTAACATTTCTACAGACAAACCATGATGTCTCAATATGTGGTGTAAACTGTGGTGTTTATGTATGAGTACACTGATAAAAATCTGGACAAAATTGCTTAATTTTCATATTTTATGCCCCATGACAAAAACATTTTCTCATAGGTACTCTTAATGATATTTTATCATTATCATCTTAATGGTATTTTACCTCATCAGATTATTTCCTGGAAAATGATCAAAATTAATGATTTTTCCTGATCCCAGAGTCATGTATAAATTTTGCCACTAATAAAACACTTGTTCCCTGCAGATGATCTGTGAAGTTCTGGTTCACCACTAGACTCTTGCTCCACAGCTTGAGTTGACCAATCAGATCGGATTGGGCTGCTGCTCTAAATTCCTGTTTTGCATGAAACGCATAAATATGCAGAAAGCAAATAGTCCTCCACAAGCTATTTCATGGCATCTTTAAGATTTGATTGTCAAGTGTCAGGGTTTGACTGAGGTCACTAGTGTGTGTGTGTGTGTGTGTGTGTGTGTGTGTGTGTGTGTGTGTGTGTGTACTGAAATATTGAATTTTATGTGTATATTGCCTACTCCTCTGTGAGTTTAGAAGTTTGTGAAAGCACATGAGAATTAGTGCACACAAAAAATTAGCTAGCACACACACACACAAATGCCAAGATGGGCTTGTTGTGCTGCCTCGAATCCGCTTTGTCTTCTAAGAGGTGGATTGTAGGCTGTCAGTCATGTGCGCAGGCCGGGATTCCCTGCCAAGGCCTCCACTGGCTCTGCTAAAGGGAAATCAGGCAAAAACACACCCAGACACACACTCTTACACACACAAATGCACATGAGCACTCTGACACACTCCTCTGCATAATTCCCTTCGCCAGCCTCCCCATGTTGTGTAATGGCTGTGCTCCAGCCATGGCCACATTTCCTAGCCACTCTCCACATTCACACACATACAACATCCAGTAGATGCTAAGCCAGGCTCACTGCCTGCAACGTAACCCTGCTTGATCCTCCATCAGACACACACACGCTCAGACCCACTCCACCCTGCTGAGTCGCCAAGTGCAAGCCCTGCTCATCGCGTTTACTGACATTGAGCAGCACTCTGTCAGAAACATCAAAATAAGACTGGCTTAAAGGAACAATCCCCTCAAAAACCCAGCATTGTTTTGTTCTCAGTTTGATGGATGAGGTTCAGTGTGTGAGGCACAGAGTGGCAGATTTAAAGCGGCCTCCCCTGCTGGACTCTCCTCAAAGTAACGCTCCCACTGTCTCGTGTGTTGAACAGACAATGTCCTGTTAGTCTCTCTGGCCTTTGAAGGGTGTGTATCAACAAGATGGAACACAAAACTGCATCACAGTGAAGAACAGAGTGATGCTTGGATTACAGGATCTGTTGCACAGTTGTTTAACTCAGGCAGCAAACATGAAGTAAGTTGATGGACCAACAGACAGGTGGCTTTGCCATCTGTAGTGCTCTGTTACTGTGCAAAAAACTGTCTTGGCTTCTGGTTGCAGGTAACTGTCGGTCAAATCATAGGTGCCATTTGTTTCCACAGTTACACCCATTTACAGCTAATGATGTGGAACTACATTTACTCCTGCCCGTTAATAACAATGCATCTTTTTTTGCTTGTTTAATTTTTGGCCAGTTTTAATTCAGAGGTTTAAGCAGTGTAGCTAATGCTTGTAGATTATGATCTCATTATTTAAGATGAAAGATGCTTTCTGGTTTTTCCATGTCTTCTCTTGTCACCTGATATGTCATATTGTTTTGGGTCTTTTTTCTACTCCACTGCATATTGCATCGTCAGCCATCCCACTCAGATTCATCAAGGTTTCTTAACTCAAGTTGCCTCATTATGTTACACATCAGTGCTGCAAAATGTTGAAAACAGCTTAGATTGTAACATTTCTGCAGGTGTATATTGCAGTAATTGCAGTATGAAAAATTACAATAATAATGATTAAATAACCTGTTTTGCTTTATTTGAAACCTGTGTCATATGATGCAACACTGACAATGGCACCCCAAATTATTTTGCTTTCGGGGTGTGAAGGGAATTTTAAGCAAAATAGTAAAAAAAAAAAAAAAAAAATGCTCCAGGAAAACATCTCCTACCCTACCTTTAAAGGTGCCATGGCATAAAATTTACACTTTTCGGGATTTCTGATCCTTAAAATGAGTTTCTATGACCTCTCTT
>JAQQZY010000019.1:7816095-7835899 GCA_030068375.1 Ostorhinchus rueppellii | reverse complement strand
TTAACCTATCAGTGCATGTCTTTGGATTGTGGGAGGAAACCGGAGTACCCGGAGAAAACCCACGCAGACACGGGGAGTCCCACCTAACCACTGGACCACCATGCCGCCCCAGCCACAAACAAATGCAGTTTTTAAAATTTTTTTTGTTTATGGTTAAGATGAAAAAAATATAGAAACTAAATTCCCGACAGTTTCAACGTGCCATGCTCTGGATGTGTTTCAAGTGGCATTACCATGCTGAAACATCCAGTTTTGACCTCGTCTGAAGGGTGCACATGCAGACGGGAGCATGCGGTTTTTAAGAATGACTCGATACTTGGCAGACTTCATTGCCTTAAGAGGAATTTTTAATCAATATATGACAAATGCGCAGAGGGTCCTCCACTGTATATACACTGTATTTACCTCAACAGTCTGGGACAGTGGTTCAAACATTTTTTTACAGTGGAGCATCCACTGAAACGTACTTTTTAGCCCAGTACCCCCAACTCTTGCTTCGGCATTTTTGACTGAAAAAAATTAAGCGGAATTTGTTCCTGTGCCGAAGGTGTCTTGTTTTGTTTTGTTTTTTCAAAACTGTAAACAAACAGCATATATTTAACTTTAATCCATAGAAAATAACACATTTTTTAAAGTAAATTTTGTGTGCAAAATATAAACTGAGAAGTGCCTCCTTTCATTGATCAGAAAAATAAACCGGTCATTACTTAATAAACCTTTCATCAACAAAAATAATTACTTAATGATGGGTTTATTCTTTTATTATCATATTGTATAAATGATTAGTGTGAATGAGTATTATACTTATTGATAATGATTATTATGTAAAGGATATTTTTCGTTCTCTGTGGACTGACTTTGTTTTTTATTAAACTAAACTTTCAGTGCACAGAGAGGAATGTCAAGGCCAGAATTATGAAGACTAGCTTGCTGTCTCACAAAGAGCCAGTTGCACCCAGTTCTTATGACTCCTGTCTTATCTCTGTTTGTGAATCTGAATTGAGCATAAAAGGAAGACTCCTACAAACTGTTAGCCAGAAAGGAAAAGATGGAGATCAGAGAAGGTTGTGTTGTGTGTTTTTCCTTTCTCCTTGCGCAAGTAAACTGAGATGGCTTGAACTTTGTCTTTTGTTTCGTCATATAGTAAGATTTGCAGAAAAACTAATCCAATACTTAGCTACTCAAATAAACTAATTTTGAATCATATAAAGTATAAATGTTCTTAAAATGTCATCAAAGCTTCAACAAGAAGAAAACTATTATATGAATGTATTTATTGTGTCTTTTATTTCAGTATTAATTCTCATTATTTATTTTGTATATGGTACATGATGAATTATTTAATGTATTTTTCCATAAAAAATTTCAAGTACCCCTGGGGGTACACGCACCCCACTTAGGGAACCCCTGGTCTATGGGATTTATGTTAGGGGTCACCCTGCTGGTCTCCCATGGTGCGGAAAATTAACACCATGTTGGTTAGATTGGATAAGAACCGCAAATAAACTTGTTTGCACCATGGGCTCAAAATAACAAGAAAGGAGTTTGATGCTTAAATGGCAGCTTTTTTTCTTCACGGACGAGTTTGTCTATGAGGCTTATGGAGGTTTAAATTTGTTTGCGATGGTATTATCTTTGCTTAGTCTGTTGCTTGTTGATTCACAGTTCAGACTACACTCTCCCAGTTCTGACCCAGTCTTCAGTGTAGCTATTAACAATACAAACCGTACAGAAAAAAGAAGTGATTTGTGGTTTTACTGTTTAAGCTAAGCTATGAGAGCTTTAATGTAAACTATCAGTTGGCGCTAGCAGTTATTTTGAACAACTGTCAAAATGACCAGCAATGAGAAAATATAATGGTACCATAACGCAGATTTGTGTAAATAATAAGCTTTATATTTTATTCAGTCAGTTATACGGTCTGTGGATACATGGAACTGATTCACTAGTGGTTTCAGTCCTAACTGTGTTCTTTCCATGTTTGTTTAAACTGCATCATTCTTTCCTCTTTTCAGCTGGACAGCTGAGCCAGTCCGCTCACTTCTCCCTCCAGCTGCCCTACACTGTGCTGGGCCTCGGACGCAGTGCCAACTTCCTGGACCACCTTTTCGTCGGTATCCCCCGGCAGCCTGGAGAGACGGTAAGAAAATATGAGAGGGCTTTATTACCTGGAACCAGTAAGAACGGCTAGAGGTTGTGTAATCTGACAGAATATTTGGGAGAGTTACATTTGTAGGTGTACGTGTCTGTCTGCCAGAGAGAAAACCAAAAGAAAGGAGTTCAGAAAAGAAGGTTGTAAAACTACTTGAGTTCAGAAGTTGCTTTGACAGTCTTTTTTCAGCCTGTGATATAAAGCGCATACCACCAATTTGAGTCATTTCTGAATCCGCTTGTCCTGACATGTATGGATGAGATATTTTGTGTCTGTGGTTTAAGTCTTAGAAAAATGTAAGTGAGAGAGAGAAGCAAAAACAGGATGTTCAGCAGCTGAAAAGTTTCCAAGAAAATTATCCAGTGATTGACTAATGTGCAGAAAAATTAATTACGACACTTGACGGAACACTAGAGAAAACTCGTATTTGGCTTGAGTTTTTCATTACAGGAGTGTGAGACTTTCTTTTTCAAGGATATGGATATGTTTCTCTCTACTCTTGAAAAAATATGTAACACTCAGCTATGGTTGTTTTCATTTAATCAAACTTTCATAATTGCAGTATATCAATCAGCACAGGAGTTAAGACTCTTATAAGTCTGAAGTTCTGATATAACCTGTGGACCTCCAGTGATGTGGAAATGAGCCCCCTACATGTGTTTTTCATACAGTGCATTCACATAATATCAACAAAGTCTGGTTTTTTACATGACTTTATCGACATCCTTCCCCAGGTCCAATGTCAAAGGCAGGCTCTCCATTTCCAGAAGAATACTAGCAGAGTACTGTAGCTGTCATGCATGTCATCCATCCCATCATCCTCTGAGATGTTGCTTTATTGAAGAATTTCCTTTTTTTTTCTGTCTTCAGTGAATATCCAGACTAATCATCACCTGAACCCTTGAATTTCCACTCAAACACTTGGTTTTATCATCAATACTGCAAAATCTGTTGTCCTTGATCATTAAATAGGCCCAATAGATCTGCAGCAGAGAAAAAAAAAACAAATCTGAAAGATAACACTGATTTGCTTGGGACTCATACTACCGCAGTCATTCTGTGTGGAAATACTGTAGGTAATTTGGGAAGGAATTGTTACTTCGCAAATTAAAGATTCATACAGTATTAAAATCACAGATAGCCTCTATAATGATTACATATTTCCAGAGGTCCAGAGGTAGCCCCATGCAAACAGGAGTTAAACCATACATTCTGTTCTTGTTTGCACAACACTAATGCAGTTACCATGACCACCCTGTGTCTGTGCTTCATTGTGTTTCCTTCTGTTTCATCTACATGTAAAATCCTACAATGTTTGACAATAATTGATTGGAAAGTCTCTAGTTGGTAGTAATAAACCTAGTGCCTTTTACTGAGGTACGATAAAGAAAATGTTCTCGCCACATGCTGCTGTGCACATCCTTCATCTCATAGTTTTATGAGATTTTGCTTTTGCAGTGAGTTTACGTTTTCTCTGAAAATCTGATGCAAGACTCTGGAATTTCCAAGATACTGTCAACATTTCAATGTATAATTGCTAATGAGGCCATATATCTCAACCAACAGAGGCAGAATAAAGGTTTAAAAAAAATTTTAAAAAAATGAAAAGACCTTCCAAAAAATAAAAACTAGAAAAGCACTTGGAGAGCGCAGACCTCCGCCAAGATAGTGTTTGTATTTTTTTTTTTTGTTTAAGTAGTGTTTGTATTTTTTTTAAGGTAGTACTTGTATTTTTTTTGAAGGTAGCGTTTGTATTTTTTTTTTAAGGTAGTGTTTGTATTTTTTTTAAGGTAGTGTTTGTACTTTTTTTTAAGTAGCGTTTGTATTTTTTTTTAAGGTAGTGCTTGTTTTTTTTTTAAGGTAGTGTTTGTATTTTTTTTTTTTTTAAGGTAGTGCTTGTATTTTTTTAAGTAGCGTTTGTATTTTTTTTAAGGTCATGTTTGTTTTTGTTTTTTTAAGGTAGTATTTGTATTTTTTTAAGGTAGTTTGTATTTTTTTTTTTTAAAGGTAGTGTTTGTGTTTTTTTAAGGTAGAGTTTGTATTTTTTTAAGGTAGTGTTTTTGTTTTTTTAAGGTAGTATTTGTATTTTTTTAAGGTAGTTTTTTAAAGGTAGGTTTTTGTATTTTTTAAAGGCAGTGTTTTTATTTATTTTTTTAAAGTAGTGTTTGTATTTTTTTTAAGGTAGTGTTTGTATTTTTTTTAAGGTAGTGTTTGTTTTTTTAAGGTAATATTTGTATTATTTTTTTGAGGTAGTTTGTATTTATTTTTTTTAAAGGTAGTGTTTATGTTGTTTTTAAGGTAGTGTTTTTATTTTTTTTTATTTTTTTAAGGTAGTGTTAGTATTTTCCTCCACTAGATGGCGATGAATGACCTCATGCAGCTCTGTGCCACCATATCTCACATTGATAAAGAACCATTTAAAAAGTTCCTGGATCCAGACGGTGATTCAAAACACCTCCAAAATTGAATCATCTCTTCCTTGACCCAGAGTGGACATACCCTGAAAATTTCATCAAAATCCGTTCATAACTTTTTGAGTTATGTTGCTAACAAACAAATTCGGATGGATGGTAACAAACAAACAAACGCACAGTAAAACATAACCTCCTTGATGGAGGTAATAAAAATCACACTAAATTAGAGAGACCCGTATTTACAATGAAACTCATAGAAAATATATCATAATTTCTGTGTTTGTTGAAATATGATCGGTTAGTTTCAGTGGAGATTTTACATAAATTAGACATGACAAGGTACGGTTCAGTTATTTATTTAAGTTTTTAGATCTGCTGGCGTACAGTGTTAAAGTTTTAGGCCAAAATTAGATTTGTTGGTTTTGTAAAGTTATAATGACAACATATTTCTCAGTCTCTGTAATAAAATACATCTTGGATATTAGGAAGTATGTGCAGCAGTAAAAGCAGCTTCTATAAACCAAAGTGGTATTTAGCATGACCTCCCTTTGCACTTGTATCATTAACCCTTTTGTTCAGACAATATGAGATTTATTGTATTATTTTTATGATATTTAATCCCAGGTTTCATTCAAGTCATGTCAGATGTTTCTAAATGTTTGTGCTACTCCTTGTCATGGAGTCAGGGATCACATTAAATAGTGACTTTACGAACCTTTACAATCTATTTAGTTCACTTTTAGTCTCTTAGGTCTGTACACATACAGTATTTGCTGTATTTTCTTGTATCTGAAGAAAAGAGAGTGCGAAATAATGAACAGTACTATGTGTAATATCATTGTGGTTTTTTGTCATTTTGGTTTGTTCCAGTAAGATCTCAGCCTTGTTCACACACTGTCATTTGCTAATTTGTGATAATTACAGAAGTGACCAGCATTTTTAATCCTGTATAAATCTGCCACATTCATATTCATATTCTGAAAACTAAAAATTCCGCTGTGATTTTACTCCAGTGTGAATTGAAATTTCTTTATTTAGGGGTAATTTACAATCTTCCTTATTCCCCTTATCTTACCTATTTCCCAGTTGAGAATTATGAAGGCTACGCTTAGAATTCTAATGAAGTTTTAGAAGTGTTTTGGAAATTCAGGAGGATCATGTCATGGCACAGAATGGCCCAGTCACTGAAAAAGCAAACTGAAATGCTTCTGAAGAACCTCAACATGTAATCACATGGATGATATGCACGACACTAACAAATTTTAACAAACTTCACACTTATTCAGGAATAATTTCTGTAAATTGAAGTAAAATCACTAGTACTAATCCAAGTATTACAAAGTCTGTATGAACAGAACTTTTAACCCATAAAGACCCAAAGCATCTCCTGATCTAAAGTGTTTTAATACCTGTTGATCCACTAATCCACAGGTGTCAAACATGTGGCCCGGGGGCCAAAACCAGCCCGTCAAAGGGTCCAGTCCAGCCCGTGGGATGAATTTGTGAAATGCCAAATTTACACTGAAGATATGAAAAGTCAAGGATGTTCAAATCATTTTAGGTCAGTTCAATCTAAAGTGGATCAGACCAGTAAAATATTATCATAATAAATTATAAATAATGAAAACCAAAAACAGTTTCACTTTGTTTTAGTTTAATAAAGTAAAATTACACAAAAATGTTTACATTTACAGACTCACTGTTTACAAAAAATGTGAATAACCTGAACAAATATGAACCAAATCTCACAAGTGGAAAGTAGAATTGTCCCAGTATTCTGTCTGTTACTAAATGTTTTGTGTATTTGTAGAGTCACTATGATTTGTATGTTGTAATGTATTTGTATAAATTATGCATCTTTATTATACATATAATATAATATTGTTAAAATTGCACTTATTTTTCTTAAGAACATTCAGGTTGTTCAAGTACAGGTCATAGATGCTAACACTTCCATTATGGAATTTTACTTTTTTTCACTCAAAAACATTAAAAAAAAATTTGGAGTTGATATTATTTATGAATTTTTATCCTGTAATTTATATTATTTTACTCGTCTGGCCCACTTTAGATCATATTAGGCTGTATGTGGCCCCTGAACTAAAATGAGTTTGACATCCATGCACTAATTCTACTACTACATGTAAATAATTGGTGTAAAATACAGTTATTCATCTTTTTATAGTCATCATATACAACCCGTTTGGACGTTCAGAGGCTCCGTAGTGAACACAGAAACACCGTCATCTTCTACAACATTGATTCACCAGTAAAACCCACACAGTTGGATCAATGACAGTGGATGGAGACACTTGGTTTCGTTTCAGTCAATGGCAAATTTTACTGAAAAAGCCACCTTTTCTTCAGTGTTCTCTGTTTCAGATATAATATCCCTCAACTTTAATATCAGCTTTAATCCTATCTACATGATCAGTCATTTAAATATAGTAAAATAGCTGATTTTCACTGAAAAAACACAAAATACAAATGATATTCATTCATTCATTCATCTCCGATACCCGCTTTATCCTCACTAGGGTCACGGGGGTCGCATGGAGCCTAACAGATGATATTTTTGTCGTAAATGGTGATAAATTCCTTAAGAAAAGTTAAATAGAGAGCAAAATTCATTTGGGAACTGATATAAAAATAGCACTGGGGCTTTATGGGTTAAACATCAAGTTAAATTTGTGTTTGTTTGTCTTTCAGTGATTTAAATCAGATTTTCCTATGTAAAAGTAAAAATAATGCCATAGCCAACAGTGCCAGGAGCTAAATGTCAGTCCTCCAAACAGGGCTTTGATAGGAATGGATTAAGAACCACTTATGAGTAAAGCTGAGGAGGAGGAGGAGGAGATATATAAGCATGTGCCCTGTCTAATGTGGACATCATAAAGCCTCTGCAGCCCAGTTTAATGGGAAGACAGATGACATCACCACAGGAGCTGATGAAGGTGCAGCGAAGTCCCCAGTGGAACAGAAATATCAATACCCGCCTGTACATCAGGCTTCAAACGCATCTTTGTTTTAACCTCTGTGAGAGCAGAGAGCGTACGACTGTGTTCCTCATACTTCCTGTCATACTACAAACGGGTGTTTTATTAATATAGTAAATTATTGATCAGTTTTATGGCTTCAATCTATTCGTCAATGGCGTTTCTGCAAGCCACTACCTCAAATGTCAGCTCTTCTCAGTTCTCCCACATTCATCTCACTCTTCTCTCTCAGTCTTACATTGCACTTGTCACACTCAATATCAGCCACGGCAAGGCCTTTTTTATTTTTTTTTTCTTTTCCTCTCCCGTGTGGTACCAAGGTCTTCGTCAAACAGCTGATTAGAATTGCAGATGGGTCGGTCTGCAACTCAGAAGCTGTAGTGCACCCAGAACACTCATCTCAAACAAGCTGCTTCGTTGTCCCCTTTCTGCACGCTCCTTTTCCTGTGCAAAGAAATGTGATTTTTTTTTTTTTTTTAACTCCCATTTTTTCCCCTCCTCCTCACCGATTCCTGCTACAAAGTGAATTAATGAATGCCTAAAGATGTAGCCCATTATGCCAAGTAGATGTTTTTTTTTTTTTAACCCAGAGGGAGTTGGGGAGTCGGGTAGCTCCATCAAGTCCACCTGTAATGAGAAGGAGATCCTTTAGAAACCTGATAACGTGACCACCACACAGCCCTGCTCAGCCGGCAGCTTTGTCTGTCGATCTGTTTGTTACCTGTCTTGATCCGTCCTTCTTTTTGCTTTCACTCTGTCTAACTTTATTTCTGCCCTGCCTCCATTCTCTCACCACCTCTCCTGCTGTGCCCTTTACAATTTTCTTTTCCACAATGAGAGTTTCTGCCTGCTGTTTCACACAAGTAAGGGTTTTGTAAAATCTACTTGGATGCCTTCCATCTTCTGTCCAATCATTCCTCTCTTTTATTTACCCCCTCCATCTTTCTCTGTGAGTCTCTCTCCTCCTGTTCACTTATCTTCTACCCAGGGGATTCCCTTTGCTGCTCAAAGTGGTTTACTTCACTAATCAGTCCCCTACTTGTCACTCTCGCTCTCTCTCCATCTCCCTCTCCCTCCATCTCTGTATCTGTCTCCGTCGCTCTCTCATAGTGTTCCAGTTTCCCTGGCTTTGAACCACAGTGTCTCTCTTTCTCTCTGAAGACTTGGGAGCACTTTTCTCTTCCAAACAGCCAGATCGGATCTGCTCCCAGGCAGCAGTAGTGGCTGACTCGTCTCCAGCTCTGCTCCCCCGCCAGTTGCCGCATCAACGGCAGAGCTTTCCAAGAGCTAAGCGACATTAGCTGGCGGCAAGAATGCGCTCGTTATGTAAAAAGCAATGCATTTGTTGCGCACTTATTCAAAATAGCTGCGAGATGTGGTTCCTCTCATTTGATGAAGAACAGAGCTACAATTAAAGAGCAGTGCCACTTCGAGACTCTAGATGTGGAACTGGAAATGTTCCCTCCTTCCAGCTACAGGCTTGATTACAGCTTTTAAACCACTGATATGATGCACAACGCTAGCTTATATATGTGAACTCTTACCCCTATATGAGCTTGAGCACAGTAATAAAACTGTCTCAGTAATGTTGTGTTTTGGTTTTTTTTTCTATTAAATAGAGTTCAGCCTCTGTCATGTTATATATCATCATCAGATGTGGAGTCTTAAGTTACAAACCCAGTAAAATTTAACTGAAAATTATCAAACATCGAGTTGCAAACACTGCAGTTGAAGTTCCCTGAGTTAATATAAGTCCTTGTCCATATTAATATCCATAAAAATATAAATCCAAAACAAACATAGTCCTCAGGCAAATGGCATTTTAAGTCACTCATAAAGAGATGGGGGGAAAAAAGACATGTTTTTAAAAAGTCTCATAACGGAGAAGAGTCTGGTGAATGCAGATCACGTCACACTTCAGTTCTCACACATCCACTGACAGTTTTATACTGATGTTTTTATTTGGTTAGTAGAACTGAACTTGGCATTGCTGCATGACTTCAGCAGCAAACCTAAGCCTCTATGTCTGCAGTTTTTGTTTTACTGCCAGGAAAATAAACTCAGTATAGATATATGCCAACCTTGGACTTGACATTTTGATGATTTAATCAACACCGAATACTGACAAATGGCAAAAACAGCTGCAAAGGTATAGAAATTCATACTTTGTTTCACAAAAGCTGTGTGGATATAATTTTCTTTTAAATAATTAGAAAAAAAAAATCTGTGTAAGTGTGGATTTGTGCAATTTATGTATGTATGTGTTTATTTATGCCGCAATATTCTTATTGAGGTTTACAATCATGAAAGCACTATATTCACATCAATCACATTTTACAAACAAAAATACTAGCTTACAAAACATTAAACTGAGCCCCTCCTTTTTTGCCAGTGGTAGTTCAACTAAACAAAAACGGCAAAGCAAGTTTATTTGTACAGCACAGTTCATTCATACACAGGGAAATTCACAGTGCTTTACAAAAATGGAAAAGAGACAAGTGAAAAACACACAATTACAATTAAAACATAATCAATAAAAGTGTAAATAATAAATTAAAAGAGAAGAGTGCAGATAGAACCCTTTCAGTTGTTCTGTGCACCGTTGAACAGAGCTGTTTTCAGCCTGGACTTAAACACCGTCAGAGTAGAGGTCTGTCTCGCATCATCAGGAAGACTGTTCCACTGTTTAGCTGCAGATTCACCATGTTTAGTCCTGGAGTCCTCTGAGTCCAGGGTATAGAAGTGTACACTGTAAAAAGTAAAACATTGAATCAACTTAAAAAATTTTCATCAATAGGTCACACATTAAAAAATTATGAGTGAACCAAATAAAATTACATTAAATTACATTCAATATAATTTAATTTGGTTCACTCAACTATTTTTTAATGTGTGACCTATTGAAGAAAATTTTTTTAAGTTGATTCAATGTTTTACTTTTTACAGTGTACTTGTCCATGTAAAACTAGGAACTGCAATTAAATTCACAGTCAACTGAATGACCTATTAGGTCTAACTCTGACGTCGTTAATGAAGGGTCTCCAAATTTTCAAATACTTGCTGTTTGGCTTTCTGAATATAGGTTATATTTCCTAATGGAAGACTAGACGGCCTCTGATTGAGCCACTGAGGGGTACTAGGTTTGCTACCTTGGTGTGATTTTAATAATATTTAGATCTGTTTGCTTTGGATTCAACATGCAGCTCATACTTTCACTCATATTGACTCTGGATTTACAAAACCATGTGTCAGCTTTGATTTGATCAGACTATAACTTAAAATAATATGACATCATCATATACAGTTTTGGCCATATTGCCCATCTCTATCATTTGATGAATATATGTGAACGCACACGCAACATATTTTAGATGTTACACGAGAGCAGTTGGATCAGTATAATTAGAATTGTGGAATATGTCAATGCAAAAAGCGGACATTTGAATGATGAAACAAGGGAACGGTCTACTGCACTGAGCGTTTCCAGCAAGTGTCGTATCTAGGCCACAAAAGTGACACATCTAAATGGAAAATAGCCAGTGTTAATGATATCTATCACACTTGTGTCTTACACCTGCCTGAACTTGTCAAAAAGTGTCTCAGATGAGCAGGGTTTTCATTGGTCCTTAAAAAGTCATAAATATCTCAAATTCAGTGATTGGAATATTAGAAGAGTAGACTACAACTTCTACAGGTTGGAATTTGTCTTTTTTTCTCACGTCAAACCCTGTTGTTTTCCTTTTCTAATGTGCAAACGTGGCGCTTCTCATGGGACGAATCGGCAGTGCAACTGTATCTGTATCCCTGTCTGGTGTGCTTCATGTAATCTTGGTCAATTGTATCTGAATTTCCCTGTTGTGCGATCAATAAACTGTCTGTCTGTCTGTCTATCTATCTAAAACAGATTGAATTTGAAGCCTGTTGAAAATATCATTGAATGTGCAGCACCTTGTGCAAGAAGACACTCCAATCATAAACTTGGGGTGAAAAGGCATCATAGTAAAATGATCAAGCCTCTGTAAAAGCCCACCATGGCACATTTTAATTTCCCAGTACTGCCCTGCATTCATCACCAATGTCCAACTTCAGCGCAACAAGATATGAAACATCCTAGATTAGATCCATAACGGTCCTAATAAGTCAACCCCGAGGAAACCATATATTAAAGATAAAACTCAATCTATTACTGGCTGCTTTGAAAAATAAAAAAATGCTATGACTGTATTTCTTAAATCATCGAAGGACTCGTATGTGTGTGTGTGTGTGTTCTCGTGTTTATGCTTCCATTCAGGCTATAGTCTCAACTACTCAGATCTGGGATGTTGAGTCAAGTTCGGAGTAGAGACCTTGTATATTTTATGAAGATGGAGAGTGAGATTATGACATGATTTACACGTGGGTGATTTCCTACACAGCAGCTGCACAAATACTTAATCAAATGCAAACATACATGTTATACATAGAGACATACATGCACTGGGAAAGTTACTAAGCCAGAGTAATATATTTCACCTAACAGACTGGCTGTCCTATAACGTGGGGCTTAAAATAGCTACAGTTAGAGTAGAAAGACCATGGGACCCTATTATTCTGCCCCAGTGCACTTACATATTATATGTATGCATGTATTTTATGGAAATCTGTACACGATTGCTTATATAGTTACTTTGACGTATTCCCAGAATGCTTAGCTGTTTCTTGTGCTTTCTCTCTCTATTCCTTCAGGACATAAGGAAACAGGAATGGACGGCTATTATACCCAACTCGCAGCTCATCGTCATCCCTTACCCGCACAATAAACCCCGCAGGTACATACACGCCTTCAGATGCTCGTAGAGGGAAAGCACTATGGAGAACTGATAAGTGGCTATTTTCTTTGTTCACGGCCATATTTTCCACGAGACCCATTGATGCTTGTTGCTATGGATACCATTTACCACTTAAACTACCCAGACTGATGCCACTTATCAACACATTGAAGTTAATATAGCCCCGGCGTGGTGTGCCTCATGTCTCAGTGCCACATCTTTGCATCGGCCTCTGAGCGAATGCGCCGAGCAGGCAGATGCAGTGTGGTGGCTGTGAATGTAGCCTAGCATTAGCTAACATTTGCTGGATCAGTGTCTCGCCATCTGTCCGTTCACAAGGCTTTACAGGAAGTGTTTCTGACAGCAAATAGACAGCAACCCCAAGGCTGTGATTATCTATCTTATATTTAGCAACAGAAGTGATTCAAGTCTGTCCCATACACATTTTTCTATGCATAAACCGTATACCTAAGCTGCCAGTTTATACACACATTTATATACAGCTATTTCAAACATAGCATTTTATTATGGTAGACTTTTCATAATTTGCAATACTTTCGCACCCTTTTATGAGAGTGCTGGGTTGGGCTGCTCAATTATGGAAAAAATCAATATAACGATTATTTTGGTCGATATTGAAATCACGATTATTCAAACAATGCATTTATTCAGCATTTCTCTCTTTCTCAAAAAGCACTTTGTTATTGATTCTTTATGCAAAACATTCAAATTGAAAATAAATTTTGGCTACAAATATGTACTTGCAATGAAATGGAATGTATTACACATGCGCATCTCTCAGAAATTGTGTAAAGAAAAATGGAAAATAAATAGTTTCAACTCGATTATGAGTTTCGAGATCGTTTGACAACAAAAGCGAAATCGTGATAAAAATTCGATTAATTGCACAGCCCTAGTGCTGGTGCTCGTATTTAAAAAAACAAAAAAAAGTTAATTAATTACCCTGTTAAAACACTGTAAGTCATGTAAATATTCAAAGCCATTTTATTATTAATTTTATTGCTTTCTAACAAATGTTGGAAACTGCATAAAGAAACTGAAAAGTCCGTAAAATCTGCATTGTACAGTAATGAGCTGGTTTTTATTATTTGTTTGAGGAGGGGTTTTTTTCCAGAAGGAAAATATGGATAAATTTTGTACTTTTTAAAGGCATTCAACCATTCTTGGCATAGTTAGATATTGAGCTTTTTTGCCAAAAATTTCATCATTTTGACTGACTCTATTTTAATTATATATTTCGTCTCAGCCCAACACTCAAACGCTAGTTGTTGAGTACTTCTACTTCTTTGTAAAGTTGGTTGTATTCTAGCGCGATATGAAGTTTTAGAGCTGATTAGCAGGCGTATGTGAGCACTGACCTGAATACCTGTGAATACTCACACAGGCACACGCATAGTCTCACCTCAGCATGTGTTCTTATGTTATCATGACGCGCTTTGCATGTTGCTCATATCCCAGGAGGGGCTCCAGATGGTCATCTACCACAGACACACACCCTCCTCCTTATAACACTTGTGTCCATGCCAGCAGAGACAAACACAATCAGAGAAGGAGTGTAATGAAAATAAACAGGTTAATCTGTACATCTCTCACATTTGAATGAACAGATTGTGCGATGATGAATTTAAATAATCAAAGTGGTGTGATGGTTGAAAATGTTGGAGCCGTTCTGTTAGTTGTGACACTAAAAGAATTAAAAGAGATGTTCATTTATTTATGTCTTCCATTTGGTTTTTACGTTGTTTTTCTGTCAAATAAAACAATGATAAATCATAAAGCAGCATATGGCACGTCTTCATTTTTTGCACACTCTGTCTTTTATTCATTCTCTTTTTAGTTGGAGCGCTAAGTTGTACCTGACTCCAAGCAACAGCGTTCTACTGACAGCCATCGCACTGATCGGAGTTTGCGTCTTTATCCTTGTCATTATTGGGATCCTCCACTGGCAAGAGAAGGTCAGGACACACTCAGACACACACACAGACATAATGGTGTATTTAATGTTGGCCTCTTCCTGGTGATTTACTGCTTTCGAGTTTGTGTGTGTGTGTGGGTGAAGGCGAGGATGAGCAGATTGGTCACAACCAGCAGCAGATGGGTCTCGCTGTCCCTGTCCTGTAGTCTTCTAACCTCCCACTGAGACACACATACACAACCTTTCTCTCTCCCTCTCCCTCTGCCTTTCTCTCCGCGGGCCGCAACCTGGAAGGACGTTCATCTGTAATTGCCTGCTTCTGTCCGTTCAGCATGGCAGATCTGCTGTTCATTACTGCCATAAATACACTCTCCGGGGAGTCGGTGCATGTTTTTATGTGTGTTTTGTGTTTCAACTCCTCCTGGTGCACTTGTTGTTGTACGACAAAGGCAACACAAACACAGTATTTAACACTAATTGTGCCAGTTTTCACTTTTTACTTCCTTGCTTTGTTTCCTATTTCATCTCCTCACACAGCGCTAATGCTGTCTGCTGAGCTGAGCAGTGCAGTAAGTTGTTGGCAACTTCTCCAAGCCATCTGCGATGCAAGTGTGTGCGCTCAATGTGCACTGAGTGTGTGTGTGCACGTGCGTGTGCAACTGCAGGATGGCATGTGTGCATGGTTTCACAAAAGCGCTCTAATTGCCCTCTTTTTAGGGAACGTGGGTGTGAGCATCAGCTTTATCTGAACTGACACTGCATTTAAAAAACATGCCTGAACCGAGTGTGAACATACACCTGGGAGGTCCAGGTGAACAGGAGGACATGTGAGCGGGAAAATGGGTAAAAGTGAGAGGGAGAGCGTGGAAATAAAACCTATATGCAAACTGTTTATTTTACCTCTGGGGAAAAGGAAATAGACAGAAATTGAATTTGGTTATTTTCAGGATGGGGAAATTGTTTGCAGCCACAAAGAAGATGAAAAACATGAGCCCTAATTTGAGCTCATTTGTTTTGTCTCTGTCATGAAAAGCAGAGGCTGTGACACTTACTCTCATCTTAAAGTAAACATGTACTATCATTAAGAGCATTGCTGGGGAAAATTAAGAGACCACAGATTTTATGCTTTTATTTGCATTTCCATTGATTGAGATCAGGCACCGCCAGGCACTATCAGATACTATTTCTAGTATCACCTTTACTGAGGCTCCAAGGAAAGCAAAGTAACACTAAAAATGTGATGTAAAATCCCATCAATCCAGAATCATTAATGCAGAGAAATTTCTCAGAGGAAAAGCTCAGAGAACATTTACAAGTAGACTGCATTTTCATCAACCGTATATTTGAAGTCTACGCAACTATATTCTCATCTGAAAAACGCTCATAGCTGCAGTCGCACTGAAGACGATGTCTATGATGACGAGCTGCGCTGAGGGAGAACTGTATCTGCAGTGGGAATGCAACACACCCGGGGCCAATCAAGATAAACCATGCCAAGTTGAGGCGTGTTCTTTCCAGACCTGAAATAATGCAAAGAAAACAAGTGTGTATTTCTTTATAATCATTACAATATCTGTGGTTCAGTGTAGGAAGAGCTGTCATATCAGTGTTTGGTAGAATGACACTCATTTTCCATAACAGTGTTCATCCTCTTCTCAAGTCTTTCACATCACTTTTGGATGTTTTATTCCAAAACATAGGCAGCTTGGCTTTGCTTCATGGCTTGTGACCATCCATCTCTTTGTTGATCATGTTCTAGAGGTTTTCAATGTGGTTCAGGTCTCTCAATTTTCTCCATTTTTGTAAAAAAAGAAAAAAGAAATTGGACTCTTAGGAGGCTGATGAGTAACTGAAGATGAAAAACAAAGCACTAAAGGACAAGTTTTCCTGAATTAAAACAGAAAACATCG
The DNA here is from genome assembly GCA_030068375.1 of Ostorhinchus rueppellii. NCBI lineage: Eukaryota > Metazoa > Chordata > Actinopteri > Kurtiformes > Apogonidae > Ostorhinchus > Ostorhinchus rueppellii. Next base: position 7,819,683 of record JAQQZY010000019.1, on the reverse strand, counting down.
TCCATGATTGAACTTGATATAAAACATTTCATCCAAAATGCCACCTCTGTCAAAACCACCATCCCCAGTTGAAAATCCACTCCTTCTGTTAAGAATGTCACCAGTCTAAGTTAAAACTGATCAGCATCATCCACGATCAAACTTTAAAGCAGTGACAAGACACAGACACTCCAAAAGTGAAGCAGTCTAAACACCAGAAGGCTACGTTTCTACACTGTCATCTAAAACTAACATTGCCTGACCTCTATTAAAATATGTCATTTTTGAATTGGTGTGACAGGGTTATTCCAAAACTGTGTTCTGCCTCTTGAACTGGATGTGTCTTGTCTCTGTCTGGACAAACAGTCCTTCAGCTGCTGTCAAGACACCACAGCAATCTGTCCAGACTGACAGCCTTTGAAAAGTCGACAAATCACATTTAATTTGAAGCATGTGCCTGGCTTTAATAACTGCAAGACACATCTTGCACAGACGGGCTAATGTGGCGGAACCTGCCACACCATCCAGGGAATTAAGAATGAGGGTGACTCCTGTAAACCGAGAAAAAAAAAAAATCCCTCATATCTGACCTTCTTCCACCTCTTTTACGATGGGGCATCCAGTAAGGTCAGGGTGAGCCCACTGATTGACATTTGGCATTTATGTGTGTTTGCGCTGCTGCCTCTGGTATTTGCTCTTCTAATAAAAAAGTCAGGTGGAAGGCAGCAGCGCAGGGGCAAGGACGTGATGTCCTGCCTAACAAGCTGACAGGCTTTACACCATTCATCTCAGCTTGTATGTAATGTAGTCGTAAAGATGGGCTAATATGGAATGTTGAAGGGTGGGATTTACAGAACTGGCAATACTGTCATGATATGTGGTTATTGGAATCAGTAATTCTGGGATACTTGAAACATTGCAAGACAATCATGTATGATCATGTGTCATGTAGTGTCATGTAAGCAAAAATAAAAAATCCCCACAAAGCAAGAACTGCATAAGCCACTTTTACACAGAGATCCCAGAGAAAAGGTGAGATGGTGATTCACCTTTTTTCCACCATTGATGGATTTCTACAGCCAAGCCAAAGGAGTAGCAGAGGTGATACAGGCTGGACTTTTATACAGCGGACCTGGGTTCCAGAATCAAAGGGGCGGTAATGCAGCACAGCGTATCAAATCAAATCAAATTTTATTTATATAGGACCAAATCATAGCCACAGTTATCTCATGACACTTTACATATGGAGCTGGTTGAAACCAGACTGTCAAGCCAATTTACAGAAATCCAACAGAATCCTCCAGGACCAAACACTTGTGACAGTGGCGAGGAAAAACTTTCTTTTAACAGGCAGAAACCTGAAGCAGACCATGACTCCTGGAGGATGGACATCTGCCTTGACCAGTTGGGGGGGAAAGAGGGTAAAGGAAGAGAGAGAGAGAGAGATGGAGAGACTGGGGGAAATAGGGGGAGACACATGGAAGTGTTATGTATAACTTGCGGAAATTCCCCAAGCAGGGCAGTTTTGGCTCTCAGAACAACAATGGAGGATGAACAGAGCACAGTGATGTTCATTTTAGCAGTGCAGACATTAAGTTTAATTCCAATTCAAACCGTCAACCACCAGATCTCTGCGTTTCTCATTTTTCTGGTTGCGCTGACACGTTTGTTTACTGCACACGATCCACGCTCATTTTTAAATCCCCCCAGTGCAGGGGTCACACATGCAATACATCATCAAAACATCACACAAGAGGTGTTCCTTCTGTATAGCATTAAGGAATTATGATTCCACCTTTATCGTGGCTCTGTTACTACCTCCAGAGGTATTACAGAATCGTGACAGAGATGCCATCAAATGATCCCACCATTTCATTTATACAGACGTCATTTCTGAATAAAGCTGAAATATTCCCGTAACAGAAGTGCTGTGTAAAAGGAGCTATAGATATTATCAACAGAAAGGAAAACATGTTCAGAAGAGCAGTGGTAGTTTTGTGCAGACCTTGATATTTTTATGCTAATGTTGTTAAATATAGAATTTCAGTACCAAACCTAATTGGTGTCGGTACATGCAGCCAGTACGTACCACTTTTATACAATTTCATTCGTACTGCAATTCGTACTCAAGGTTTTTAAATGGTGTTGAAAGTAAAGGGTAAAGAGTTTTAAGCAACAACTACTGTGGTAAAAAGGTTTCTAGTTTTTATGTTTTGAAACTAATTTAAGTGTCTACAAATGTAAATGTGTGTCCAGATGTAATAGAAAAATACATCTATCTTCTTATGTGTGAATTGCCTTGTTAAAACAGAAAATCACGATTGAAAAATATCTTTTGGGAACCTGTTTTGAAGCCAGGGTGTCAGTATTGGCACTATTATCAAAGTTTTGATGAATGCCAAACCCTGCTTGTGGGTTATAATAAAAATATTGGTATTCAGTACCAGTGAGTCAGTCATGTAGGATGTAATACAATATAAAGCTATGATGATATTTTGTCCTACACTTAAGTATTAGTCTTCATAGGAGTTAGAGAAAGGAAAGATTATTTTAAAAAATGTATTTAGAGGACATTTAGGAGCTTAAAGGTGTGATAAATCTGCTTCATATGATTGGCAGTCAAATAGCAACTCCTCACCTGAGATGTATCTTCTTTATACATGACATGAAAGCCAGACTTCATTAGATGAAATTCGAGTCCTGTGAGCGTGCAACACGCCTCAGCTTTCCACTGGTTTCAGCCTCCGTCGTACCACTGTCATTAAAACCGGAAGATGGACACAAATCAATGCTCTGCTGCTTAATGATGATTCAGGCCTCAGGATAACAATTTGATGGTATCCCCTGGATAATCAATTAGACCAGGCTTCAGCAGCAGGACAGCCTAGTGGATCGCTTATCCAAAGCAAGGAAGATCACACCAATCTATCTACTCCTTCAAGATGCACGGCACGGAAAAAAAAAAAAAAAACATGACATCAATCAATCCATATGAGGTGCTGATACTGAAGGCTTTATTACAAACTGAATCTGACCAATCAAACAAAACTGAGCAAACATATGGCTGTTAGTTTGGGTGAAGTAAATGAGTTCAGATGAGGGGATGACCAGCTGCCCTAAAGGGTGACAACTGTTCTATTATCTATTTATTTTATGAATTTATGTTTGTACATAGATAAACTGAGAATTAGCTGTGCAGTATCATAGTGTTAATAGTTATTCTCATTTGCAGAATGCATCCCTAAAAGGATGTCAAAAGAGTAGAAGGGCAAACCAGCAGACTGAGACAAAACTTAAAACAAAGGGCAGTTTGGTTCCTAACCGACATGTTCTAAAAACTAGACACGAGTAGCAGTTTGTTGTTGGATCAACCAGGGTTCGGTTGCTCTCATAAAAGTACATCAGAAGGACAGCACATGTTAGAGGTTTTGGAGATAAAGTCAGAGAGGCGGGCTGAGATGGTTCAGACATGTCCAGAGGAGAGAGAGTGAATATACTGGTAGAAGGATGCTGAGGTTGGAACTGCCAGGCTGGAGGCCTAGAGGAAGAGCAAAGAGGAGGTTTATGGATGGAGTGAAAGAGGACATGAAGGTAGTTGGTGTGAGAGAA
>JAQQZY010000019.1:7791843-7813629 GCA_030068375.1 Ostorhinchus rueppellii | reverse complement strand
AATCTGTCAAAATGCTCTAAAACGCCTGGCAGTATGGGGGTTTCTGTTCTGAAAACGCCTGGCAGTGAATGAGTTAAATTTGTTTTGTTTTGTTTGTTGATGTGTTTTTTTTAGCACGATAAACACCTGTGCCTTTTACATTCAACCTGAAGGATTGGTAGGGCATGGGCGAACCCATTACATTACAAAATACAGAGCTTTGGTTGACGTTTTCGTTCAGCGTACACACTTGTATCTTGGTCCTGTCTGGTCTTGTGTCATCTTCCCTGTACTGAAAGTCCTTTGTCTTGATTTATAAAATGACGTATGACAAATCGCATTGCTTTCATTTCAACTAGTAATATAATACTCCCTGATTTTTGTTTTACTTGTTAAATATTAGTTAAGTGCTTTTGTTGACCAGTGCTAACCTGAAAATGGGGAAGTGAAGTCATTCATTGGAGCAAATGTGCTGGTACTTTATAAATAAAATCAGTAAAAACCATAATTTCCTTTCAGATCTACCTGGAAAAACAAGTGACACAAATTGACATGTTTCCCAGGAGGTTGGATCAGAGACTCCTGTATTAGTATTGTTGAACCTTTCAGCTCCTGTTCATGATAATAAACTAATGAATCAGAGCTCATGCAGCAGAGATACGATTGAGTGATTGTGACTAAAAGCACAAACCGCCTGTCTGCAGCTGCTTACAAACTGAGTGATGATTGAAACAGAAACAGCATGAAACGTTTTGGTGAAAGCTAAACTTTTATAACCTCCAGTTAAATCGGAGGGGGGAGTTTGACACATTTACTGTGAAAGTTCATACCTTAGGTGCAAATTTTATTACAGCCCCCACAGCCCTTTTTTTTTTTTTTTTTTTTTTTTTTAAAGCAAGATCTGTATTTAATTCCCAGTATAATGCACTGTGGGGAATGGATATACACAATCCACTTTGGGCCAAATTATAAAATGGCTTTCACGGACCCTCACATCATGAAACGTATTATGGTCTACAGAGAACAATGTCAGCTGTCAGTTGAAAGAAGTAGAGAGAAGAATGAAAAATTGCAGCTCTCGGCTAAAACTTTTCCGAACCACAGCAGAAATATTATGAACATGTGATGTGAAAGGAGCCACATGTGGAGCAGGACAAGGCGGTAACACATGGAGAAGATAATGGAGTTTTGATATAAATATACAAGTGTCTTATCTGTGCATCTGTCCATCTGTCGTTTGCGGAAATTGAGGTCCCTTTGGGCAGTTCTATTTATGTTTTCGTCCTGTGTTAGCCTTTCTCCTGAGATTGTGTAACACAAAAGCTTTAATCCACTTGTGACGCTGTAATTTAATATGCAAAGGTTACAGCAGAAGTCTAATTGAACACTTGCTACATTTATTTACTCTTGTGGTTGCTCAACAAATGTGATAATTAGACTCCATAGTTCAACATATTAGATTTTTTTTTTTCCACATTTTACCCCCAAAGGCCTTTTTTCATCTTTTAACTAATTAACTTGTAGTTGTTGTTGCACCAGCCAAATAAATAAACACACAACTAATTTACCATTGAGTTGATTTAAGCAATGTGTGCATGTTTAATCAGCGAACATGACAGAAGGCCAACAACTGCTCAAGTAGTTACTGATCTGCTGAAAGGATCGCTGAACAGCTGATGAATAATGCAAAGTTTGTTGTTTGATACCGTGTTCATTTAGGCCTGAGTGAGAAAAGGATAATGATAAACAAACACTAGACATTTTATTAATAGCAAAAGGACAGTGTTTGAGAGTTTCACTTTGCAAATCTGTAAGTGAAGCCTTTTTCTCTTGGATTTAGGTCATTAAGTATCCGAAATGGCCGAAATGGAACATGTAGAGCCTCCTGGTCCAGCTGTGTCAGTTATGTTCATTATGCGTTCATTTGTTTCACTGATAAGAGAAAAGGCCTTTCCAGGTGCACCAAACATCTTTAACCATTCACACCTGCTTTTATCCAGGTGAACAATGACTCCCATGTGATTAGAAATTGGAAACGTGGTGGAATGTTACGAGTGAGGGCAATGTCCCCTAAATATAGAAGAACACGGGTGGATGCCAGTAAAAGCAACTGACAGAAGAAGTTGTTCAGTCTTAGGTAGTGATGACAGTTTTTGTGGTCTCAGACTTGTCACACACTTAACTCATTTGGTCTTGGTCTTGTCTTAGTTTTGAATCTCATTGGTCTCGGTTTTGTCTTTGTCGACTTTCTTTGGTCTCGGTCTTGTCTTATGGTGCTTTTCCACTGTGAACTCTAACAACACTCTACTCGGCACGCTTCAGCTCAACACGACTCTACCCACTTGTCGGACCGGCCCGGTTGTGTTTCCACTGCTAGCCGTTACTAGTCGCGACTAGTTGAAGTTGGTGGAGTTGGCAGAGTCGACACAACAGTGCCGTCGTTTTCAGGCGACTAATAAAGTGTCACGCCGCGGTCAGTAAAGTAAACAACAACAGTGGAGGCACTGGATGTGGTACGGCTGCTGTTGTTTGCGCTGTGGTTTATTGTTACTGAAAACGCTTAAACAGACGCCAGGTCTGTCTGGCAGGTGATTATTTAAGATCCCTGAGCTTTGTTGCGCTTTTGACAACATTTCCTCTAACCAATCAGTGGACAGCACTGTTCACGTCACGTTTTAGTGCCGGCTCAGCACGCCTAGACCCACCTCTGAAACAGGTACAACAAATCGTAACGGGTTCCAGGTCCAACCCCCAGTGGAAAAGGGCCATATTGGGGTAGAGTGTAGAGCCGTTATGAAAACGTGCAGTGGAAAAGGGCCATTTGTCTTGACTCCCATTGGTCTCAGTCTTGTTTTGGTTGATTTTCTTTGGTCTCGGTCTTGTCTTTGTCTCTCTGGACTCTGCCTTATCTTAGTCTTGACTCTCTTGCATCTTGGTCTTGTTGTGGCCGACTGTTTGGTCTCAGTCTTGTCTTGATCAACTCCCTTTGGTCTCGGTCTTGTCTTGATCAACTCTCTTTGGTCTCGGTCTTGTCTTAGTCTCTCTGGGCTCGGTCTTATCTTAGTCTTGACTCTCTTTCATCTTGGTCGACTGTTTGGTCTCGGTCTTGTCTTGGTCAACTCTCTTTGGTCTCAGTCTTGTCTTAGTCAACTCTCTTTGGTCTCGGTCTTCTCTTGGTCAACTCTCTTTGGCCTCGGGCTTCTCTTGGTCGACTCTCTTTAGTCTCAGTCTTGTCTTGGTCTCGGACATAGCGGCCTCAATATGATTTGTACAAAAAAAACGCATCATCACTGAATATTGTCATTATGTATTACGCGTCCTCTTCTAATGCACCCAGTCAGATTCATCTATTTTAAAACATGGCCCATTGTATAAGATTTAATATGAACATCGTCCTCATAGATTCCATCTCTTTCCCTTGACGAGTTCTGACAAACTGGTCATAGGAGAGGACAGCTAAGAATATTATTTTCCATCAGGCCCAGAGAGAGTGTTACATTCATGAAATACAGGAGTAACATGTAACCATGACAAATCTGGGTGATTTAAAATGAAAGACATAAGAACTATATAATAGAAAAGATAACATGAATTTGATTTAACTAATCATGACACTTTACAGTAATGCCTTTCGCTCTACAGTTGACAAGAGTAATCATGTCATGTCAGTTCTAGTCTGTTTTCGGTCTTGGATTTGGTCTCAACAAGGCTTGATCTTGGTCTCACCTTAGTGTGTCATGGTCTTGGTCTTGATACCCTCTGGTCTCTGCAGTGTCTTAGTCTCGGTCTAGCCAGTCTTGACTACAACACTCGTCTTAGGAATATTAATGTGTTTCATAATAAGCTTAAATGGGATTTTCCCGGTGGGTTAGTGCTAGCATTGCCAGAAAATTAAATCCAACGCTACAGAAAAACATGTTGTAAATGCCAACGGACTCTCAGTACTTGAAGTAATTTGAAGAAAATGGTTTGACATGAAAATGGAAGTGAGAACTGTCCAAATACTTTATTATGACAACAGAAGACAGATAGACTTAAGCATTCAAGAAAAAACAGAGAAGTGGTACTAACAGGTGTCCTGTCTGAGGGTTTGTATCTGGAGACACTTATGGCCCTTTTCCACTGCACGTTTTTGTAACGGCTCTACTCGGCACGGTTCGACTCTACCCCAGTATGGCCCTTTTCCACTGGGGGTTGGACCTGGGACCCATTACAATTTTTCGTACCTGTTTCAGAGATGGGTCTAGGCGTGCCGAGCCAACACTAAAATGTCACGTGAACAGTGCTGTCCACTGATTGGTCAGAGGAAATGTTGTCATACGCGCGATGAAGCTCGGGGATCTGAAATAATCACCCTCCAGACAGACCTGCATCTGTTTAGGTGTTTTCAGTGACAATAAACCACAGCAGCAGTACCGCATCCAGTGCCTCCATCGTTGTTGTTTACTTTACTGACCATGCCGTGACACTTTATTAGTCGCCTGAAAACAACGGCATGGCTGTGTCGACTCCGCCAACTCCACCCACTTCAACTAGTCCCGACTAGTAACAGCTGGCAGTGGAAACACAACCGGGCCGGTCCGACAAGTGGGTAGAGTCGTGTCGAGCCGAATCGTGCCGAGTAAAGTGGTGTAGGGTTCGCATTGGGAAAGCACCAATAGTGTTTCTTTAGCAAACAAATGTAATAATTGCATAATTCTGTTTATGGTGAAACGTGATAATCCTGCTGTGTATGTCAATATCCATTCATTCATTTGTGTTTGTGTTTTCTTGCATTTGACAGACAAGAAAGACAAAAAATATACTACTGAAGGTCACAAATATGCCCACTGTAGGGCTTGAAGTGGATAATTTAATATTTAACACATCCTCTTATGCGTGCAATGTTTTGATCCAACAGATCTTCAGATCTTCAAACACACAGACAGTAATCAGCTCTAATTACTACCATGATATCATCAGCAGAGGAAGAAAAAAGCTGGAAGAAAATACTGGTGTTGGACAAATAATTTGTAGACAGTGAAAATGTAGTTTTTTCCTCTTAGTAAGGCAACTCTTGACCATTCATAAAATGTTCTCTTAATTTAGGCAAAAGAAATATCGTGGATAAATTGGGGGAATCCCAGAAATTTTTGGCACTAATTAAATAAGAATTCACAGATACAAACTAAAATATGAGGAAGTTTTTTTATGTATTCCTGCCACCATGAGAACCATTGTTTCTGCCAAGTAGCAAATATTTCAACCTTACATCAATTGCCAAAATCTTGAAGATTTCAAATGAAAAGGCCATGTTTGTCTACATTTTTTTCCACTGTTGGAAAGAATTATATGCACATAAACATGGATGATACATGTGTCTATTGATGCAGTAAGAGGTTATGACTTAGACTCACTTCGTTTTGTATGTTTGTGTCTGTTCAGAAAGCAGACGACCGAGAGAAGCGGCAGGAAGCCCACCGTTTCCATTTCGACGCCATGTGAGGGGAAGAAAACTGCATGATGGGAAAACAGCCTCCGTCGTCGCTGTCACCCCCCCCTCCCCTCCCTCCTCCTCTGTCTCTCTCTCACACACACACATATATACACACACTCAGTTTCATTTCAAGGGCCAATAAATGGGTTCTTATTTGCCCCAAAATGTTTTTACTTGACTTTTTTTTTTTTTTTTGTCCTCGAGTCAGATGTGAAAAATGTATGTGTCGTTTCATTTATTCATTCCAGTGTTAGAAGTATAGGAGCTGTGAAAAGGCCATAGAGACACAAAGAGAAATCCTAATGGAGACCACCCAAAAGTTTGAAAGGTGACACTGTCGGATTTGTCTGTATTCAGCAGTTATCAGTGTGATGAGAGCATTGCTGATGTTAGGGTTAATGTTTGTGGCGTATTCATACAAATTTCTTGAGTTTTTCTTCCAACATCCAGCGAGTGACTCCTACTGTATATTTTCCTCTGTTTGTGTTTGTTCACTGGAAGGGAAAAGCACTTTTGGCATGAGCATCAACATGTGTAGCGTTACTTGAAATCCATGTTACTGTGTCTTTTTCTAAGTTGTTTTTTTCCTGTCTGATTTAATACCTGTGAAATTAAACTGAACTGAATTGTGTGATATTGATCTCTGCCATCCAACTGCAGCTGCGAAGTTAACAAAAAATACACATGCAGCATAAGGGTTCGGACAAAAATGTATCTGCTACCAATTTCACCAAAAGTGATTAATCGCTGTTTGGTCTGCCGAGTGCAAGTCCATGTATTTTTTTTTTTTTTTTCAGCTGATTGTATCACAGTGCATCATGTGAGTGCCAAAAAAAATTGTGTTGCATCCTTTAAACTTATAATGTAACTGTATTAATGCTCTACTATTAAAACGGATACATCCTACTGAATACAATGAAGTTTACTCCAACTTGTTCTGATGAAGGTTCTGTTTTTTGGGGATTTTTTGGGTCTTTTTTACCTAATTGGACTGAGCGCTCTCGATGTGTGCAGATTTTTAGTTTACAAGACTGAGCTCATGCCTTTCTGAGTGGTTTGCACTTTTTAAACTAATGATTAGCTGTCTGTGGGTGGGTGTATGTAATTTATTTTGTTTTGTGCATTTGATTTGCAACTGAATGTTCGAGCTTCTAAATGTTTCCTTACCGGGGTTGAGAATAAAGGTTTCTCTTAATTAAATCAACTTCGAGTGGTGGATTATTTGACTTTGTTGAAAAAGAGTTAAACATGCACTGTATATAATTTTAAGGAGTTTAGGAAAGAAAATAGTAGGTGTTTTTGTCCCGAGAGTTTCTTTCTAAGGGGTCCCCTGTTTGTTTTGTATAGCTAGGAAGCTGGTGGGAAATTAACACTCTAAATAATCATCTTTACACGCCCTCATTCTCCAAACCTGAGGTGAGAGGAGCAGTAGGGATATTAAACTGTCTTTAATTTTGCAGAAGATCCCTGGAGGCTCTTTTGAGTACCCCTCTAGGGCTTGGCAGCACCCTACTCAGGGAGCCACCCGTGCTAAATTATGCATCGACAAGAGTAAATCCCCCCTGCACTGAGTTTGCCTTCTCCGCAGCAACCTCCTTTAAACAGATCATAGCTCTCTAAGTATGGATAGTTTCTATAGTCTATCTGTGAGTAAGAGAGAAAGCCAGAGCACTGAGGTGGTGCAAGTTACAAATTACTGTAAAGCTCAAAAGAATAGAGCAGGATGCAGCAGGAAACCATGCAGTGTTTAAGAATAAAAGCATGGGAGAACCCCAGTGCTGGGATTCACAGACAAATATCATCAAATAACAGATTGAATTCACTAATTTGATGGGAATTATCAGCCAAGGATTTTCCTGAGGGGCAATATGGTCATTTATGCATTTTCAGCCGTTTTTTTTTTTTTTTTTAATGTTCTTAAATAATGATGCTAATTCAACCATAACTCAATTTTATTTATCCCAGTTAAATATGGATTCAAGATGTAAGCATATACAAATCCTTCATATGGTATAATAATGGGGGTGGGGAAGAAGGGGAAGGGGCACTGAATGCCACAAGCTCCAATAGAGGATTACTGGTAGATCCCACATGGTCCATCCCAATCATTAAAAATATAACTGATATAAGATTAGATTAGATAGAACTTTATTGATCCCTTGGATGGAGGCTTCAGGAAATTGAGGTTCCAAAAGCGGCACAACACAAGAAAAAAAAAAAAAAAAAGAAAGAAAGAAAGAAAAAAAAAGCAATACAATAACAAACCTGTGAAAAAAACTTTAAAGTAGTGGGGAAAAAACAAACCATGATCACACATTTGAAAGTCCTGACAGAAAAAAATGTTAAGTAGTAGCAGAAGTAACAATAAAAAAATACAATATAATGTTACAGGATGCACAATATGTATTTGTGTATAGTTTAAGTTCATCAAATTATTAGTATTAGAGCAGCATGAATATGCAGTGGATAGGAGATCATTTCAGTTTTTTTAATGGATGGGAGATCATTTCTACCATGATATCTATATGAACAATTCAGTACAGACCACTACCATGTGATACAGTCAAACTAATCACCATAACTGACACATTATTGCTTTTATCATCATGTAAAAATGCAAATACATTTGAGAAAGTATGCGTCCAGATCAAAAAGAGGCTGCATTTTCAGATGTAATTTCATTTATTCTGAACTACAAGCAGGGGAAATATCCAGGCCCATCCTAGTCACGGTGCCAAAAAAGCAATGGGCCAGTGTTTAATTTCTAATGGAGAAGTTGGCTGTGAGCATGAAACCTGAAGTGTAAAATTCCAGCAAATTAGCAAATTTAACACATTTTAACATGTACAAATAAAGTGGGGAAATGTACAGAGCTATTCCATGTGTTTCACAGGATGTCAAAAAAGATGTGAAATGTGAGTGATTTACAAGAGTTCTTTAAATTTAGAGAGTAACTATAATGTAAGAGGTGTTTATATGTTTGAATGTACAAAAGTGAGTACAAATGTGAAGTCCAGATGTATTTCGGTTGATATTGTGAAATTATGGAATGGATTTGATGGTGAATTTAAGATGTTCACTTCTCTGACAATGTTTAAAAAATGTCTTACATATAAGATCATTCAGGAATATTAAATGTAGACGATAGATGTGTTTTTTGTTGTTGTTGATTCTTTTTGTTACAATGCAAACCCTTGATGATGAACACATTTAATTTAATGCAAGTGGTAAAAATGATAGGCAAAAAATAAGCTCCTGGCCTATTCCTTTTTTGGTTTTTGTGTTTATTGTGTTATTATACTGTGCGCAATGATTAATATACAAACCAAAATAAACCATTCATTAGCTCCTCTGTGCTCACCTTGGTTAAACTTGACGTGGATTTATGGTTTAATAGTTTTAGATGTTCTATATTTTCCTCACCAGCACGCCAATAAAACTTTACTTTGACAGGACTAACCGGAAGTCAGGGTCTACATTGCATCTTCCCTGATCGTGGTCATGACAAGTCACTCATTGATGTAAGCAGCGCCCACGGCTTAAATGATTCTGGTTCAGGAGCGTTTCTTAGTTCAGACGCGGACGGAGAGCAGACAGTCTGAGTCTCCTCCTCCACCTCCTCTTCCTCCTCCTCCTCCTCCTCTTTCTTCTTCCTCCATCTCTCTGTATCTCTCCTTTTGCTCTCCATCCATCATCCATTCGCACGCGTCTTTTGGATACCTACCTCTGCTCAGTGCGCGTCAGCCCGCCCGGATCGGTCCATCATCCTCCACATGTCATCCCCACTGTAGTCCCACTGGAAGCTGTATTTACAGTAATGATGCCTGGCTGAAAGGCGAGCAGTTGTTTCGTCTTGCAGCCAAACGCAGCGGGAAGCGCCGACTGAAGAGAAGAGCTTGGCTTTCTTTCCTCTTGGAGCTTGGCACTGCGTAATGGATTTACTGTTGTCGGACAAAAGTTGGATTTCGTGAAAGAACCCACTGGAGTCCTAACATGGACAGAATAGGAGGGCGTTTTTAGAAAGGTGTATCTAGGTTGGAAACGCACCGTGAGAGGAAATGCACAGAGGTGAGTCGTGTTCGTGCTTCTGGATCACCCGTGGTGCGCTTCAAGCTCCAGTGCCGTGGGCGCAGAAAAATACAGTTTCTTTGTAAACATTTTTTTCCCCACCAATTTATCATAGTGGGTGTTTTAGCAGGTCACGCATCTTCCTAGAATAAGAGCATCATGACTCTCTGTAAGAAAAAAAAACGCTCACAGTTTGACACATCTGAATATTGTCTCTTTTTTTGCAGATTTGTTGTTAAAATGCAACCAACACACATGCATTTAAATATACATGCTTGAATATCGTTTACTGTCTCAGCCTGTTTGTCTTCAGTATCAACTTGCCCTCTTGTGACTGTTTGTGGCAAATGTAGAAACCACAGCGTCGCTATGGTTTGTAATCTAACACAGTCTCCAGTTTCTGTTATTCCAGATTCAGCCTAACAGTGCAACTTAATTCACCCTATTAAAAAAAAAAAAAAACCTTTTCCCTTCTTTTCTCTGTCTCTGCATGTGTGTGGCTGTGAGTTGGCCATTCCATGAATAAAAAATGACCCGTTAGGATACAATAATGAGTCCTGCGTTAAACCATTTGATTCAGTGGCTGCTCGGTTACTGTGGGATGTGCCTTTCTATTCGAGGACAGCCTCAATGTGTTTAATGATCATAACTGACAGCAAAGGTCAAATAGGCTACTGTTAGTCATCCATTTACTGTAAAAACAGCAGAGAGCATTACCTGCCTTCAATAATCCAACAGTTTCAATTGTGTATTGATCTTACCATTGCCTGACTGGTGTTGTAAAAACTAAACGCTTATATAAAATAAATGTCATGATTTATATAAATGAGATTCGTATTTAAAGCCAGCTTTTACTCGTTATAGAAAAATACTCGCCAAGTTAAGCTCCAGACGCCTTCCCCCCCTGTATATTCCTCCTGCGCGTGCTGCTGCTGCCCCATTGACTCTCGCTCTAGCCCGTCTCGCGCCATCAACACCTGAGGCACGCGCCACAGCGCACGGCTGCGGCTCCTGATGCGTTCACTGAGCCGTGCGCGAGGCTTTTTGGTGTGGACAGTTGACTGCAGGCGAACCCGAAACCAACAAAACACGGTTAACACACAGGAGGAAACGCAAGAATAGCGAAAAGAAACGACCGTCACAGCAAAGAGGTTTACCTGTTTCATCTGACAGCTTTACAGTTGTAAGCTAAAAAAAAAAAAATATTATCTCCCTAAAGTTACCGCTGATTTTCATGTCGCTTGACACGAAAATAGCAACATGAGAACTCTGTAGCATCTGTTTTCTTTCAAAATGACAAAAAGGATATCAATATGTAGTATGTATCTATTAAAACCGCAGCACTGGGAGCCTTTGACAGGTCCCCATTAGTTTAGTATGTTATAAAGTACAACATAGAAACAGGAAATAAATGTTAATGTCAGGGAAAGCTGGAATTTTTATCGAATAAAGCACCTGAGCAATAGCTGATCTAGAAAATTTTACATAGGAAAGCATTGATGGGCTGTGCATGGGGATCCCCAAAGCCTATGTATGTAATTAGATTCAGCAAAAACTCCACAAAAATGCTGTCAAATTGTGTATTATTTTATCATGCCCTGCCCTAACACACTGCCAAGTGCTGCTAATGCATTAAAGGAACAAAATCTGTGTTTTATCCAAACTAAACTGTGCTGGAAAATGAATATACGGTACTCCACTACAAGGAAAAAATACTCTCTGTATGACAAAAATATAATATCTACCTCTAAAGGTGTAGTGGAGTAAAGGAATAGAACAGTTTTTACATCAATTGCGGTTCATTTATTGTTTGTATCAATGCTTTTGGTCCCAATGATGGTTCATTTTTATAAGTACAGATAAGAAAAGTCAAAGGAGCTCAATGGTCGCCCCCTCTCTCCCCCCTACAGATCCGCCAAAGTATATCTGGGAGGTCTACATGAACCCCCACCAGTACGATTCAAGTTAAAGGTCCATAATATCTGTACCTTGTGTCTACAGTATAGATGCCATTAAAATAAACTCCAAAGGAAAGCATCAGATTAAGGCGAGTCCAGCATAATTAAGAGTCCTAAAGACTGGAAATTAGCTGTTAGGTGGCCACAAGTGTCTCTTTATTAGCTATAAGGAAATGGCTTAATTTCTCATTAAGGCTTTTACAGCAGAATCTGACTTTCAGCCATGATCAGTGAGAGATGACTTTCCATATATTTGTGCTGATGGACCCTAAACTTACCTTCTAATCATTTCTGGCTGGTTTATCAGTGTAAACGTAACACCTAAGAGCCAATAGTTCTATATTCTTTGGTTATGTTTAAGCAAAAGTCCACATCTCCCATTATCTCTTATATCACAACCAGTCCATGAACACGTTATATGTGACAAGGCCTCTTGTCTTTTGGCAGGAGGCCATCTGGTGAGTTTCGAGGGGGAAGCAGATTACAGCCAGCATTTGGCTTGTAAAGTGAAGTGAGGGGTGATGTCGAAACAAAATGAAATGACCTAGAATTGCGGGACTGAACACAATGTGAAATGTTTCAGATCAGAGGTCAGGTACAACTTTATCAGTGAAAAACGAGGAATACTTCTTCGAGGAATAGGAATAACTCACCGCTGCCTGATGTGGTTTGTGTTTAAGTTAGGGCTGTGCAATTAATTGAATTTTGATCACGATTTCGATTGATCAAACGATCTCAAAACTCAAAACGATTTATTTTCCGTTTTTCTTTACACAATTTCTGAGAGACACACATGCACAATACATTCCATTCCATTGCAAAACAGCTGTAAAGTACATATTTGTAGCCAAAATTTATTTTTCAATTTGAATGTGTTACATAAAGAATAACAAAAACAAAGTGTTTTTTTTAGAGAGAGAGAGAGAAATGCTGAATAAATGCATTGAGAAACTCAAAATTAATCGTTAGAATAATCATGATTTCAATATTGACCAAAATAATCGTGATGTTGATTTTTTTTTTTTTTTTTTTTTCCCCCCATAATCGAGCAGCCCAAGTTATAATTACACTTAATTCTCTTAAAACATTTCAGATTGTTTGTATTTGTTCAGGTTGTTCATATTTTTGTAAAAGGATAGTCTATAAATGTAAACATTTTCGTGTAATTTTCCTTTTTTTTTTAAACACTAAAACAAAGTAAAAAAAATTGTGATTTCCATTAGTTATACTTTATTAAGATAGTATTTTACTGGTTTAACCTACTTTAGATTGAACTGACCTAAAATTATTTTTAACATCCTTGATTGTTCATATCTTTAGTGTAATGTTTGTGTTTCACTAATTCATCTCGAGGGTCAGATTGAATCCTTTGGTGGGCCGGTTTGACACGTTTGACACCCCTGCTCTAAAGTAACAATGAAACTCTGTTCTATTTTTGAGTACGCATTGAAAAGTAAACTACAGTGTCCATACAGTATAGCAGATAGTGTCTGAAAAAATAGTCTTTGTCTGCATTCTTTCCCTCCTGAGACTAAAACACACATGATATAAACATTCAGCTGCAGCTACTGAATCTATGGGCCTTTATTCTAAAGAGGATGACACACAGATAAATTCAGCCCAGTTTATTATCCGAGTAGACACTAGTCGTACAGTGGGACTGGGACTCTAAACCAGGGGTGTCAAACAAAACCAGCCCATCAAAGGCTCCAATCTGGCCATTTAACTCCTGGACGCTGATTGTCGCAAATTCGCATCAAACCCCCCACCGCTCCAAAATGCAACCAAAATACTATCTACTTGAAAGAAAAAATGCAAGTCACATTTTTTTTCCCCCGTTAAGGGGTTAAGACCTTATCGGTCAAGGGTGTTCAGGGGCCCAATTTCATATCTACTGGGCCAGACCGGTATAGTAATAATAACACACAAAAACCTGTAAATAACAACAACTCGCAAAATTTTTCACTTTGTTTTAATAGGAAAATTAGCTGAAGTAATATTGAATTGTTAAAATGTTTACTTTTACTAACTATCATTTCACAAAAAAGGCAAATAACCAACAAACAACCTGAAAAATAATTGCAATTTTAACAATGTAATGCCTGCTGCTGATTTTTTTTTTTTTTTTTTTTTTTTTTTGTGGGTTTGTAAATCCACTGTGATCTTTACATTGTAATACACTTGGGTTAATGCTAAAATTGGTTTTAAGAAATTTCAGGTTGACATTCACAAGTTTAAACATTTTCATAACATAATTTTAATTTTTTGCACTAAAACAAAGACAACTATAAAAGCACTTGGAGAGCGCAGACCTCCACCAAGGTAGGGTTTGTACTTTTTTCTCAGGTGATGTTTGTACTTTCCTGCACTAGATGGCGCTGAATGACCTCATATGCAGCTCTGGGCTGCCATGCCTTATCTTGCAATGGTAAAGAATGGTAAAAATTCCTGGATCCAGACGGTGATCTGGGTCACCTCTAAAATTTAATCATGTCTTCCTTGACCCAGAGCGGACATATCCTGAAAATGTCATCAAAATCCATCCTTAACTTTTTGAGTTATGTTGCTAACAAACAAACAAACCCACAAACTCTGGCAAAAATATAACCTCCCTGGCAGAGGTAAAAATGTGGAGTTGTCAATATTTTTAGATTTAGGTGCTATTATTTTACCAGTGTGGCCCACCTGAGGTCAAATTGGGCCCTGTGACCCCTGAACTAAAGTGAGTTTGACGCTTGTGCCCTTAACGTAACCAGTCATCTGTCGTCCTGTATGTCAATGGGCCGTTGGTGATGTTAAATGGACAGAAATGTTTAAGAGTCCTGGGAACTAAATGCTTCCACACCACAGGGGGGCTTCTTCCTCCTCAGGATTTCTCATGCCGGCTGTTTTCTGTGTGTGTCGGCCTTTGCTTACACCCCGTTGAGAGGTCACTGAAGGTTAAAGAGGTTGGATACGGGGATGAGTGGAAGCACTTTTTCACCGTGCTCTTTGACTTCCTGCTGCTTCCAGTATCCTAAAGACCACAGATGTGTCCTTGTTGCTGAGCTGCACCATCACAGTTTCTCAACTTAAATCAGTTGGGCTAGAATTACTTGTCTAGAAGCGGTCTGTTTAATGCACAGTGGGTGTTACTGTCATGTGAAAAGATCCTGACATTTCTGGTGCTAATGAAAGTCATAAATGCAGCACCACTTCTGCGCCTGTGTTTCTGTTTGACTGCCTGTAAATCTTATTCATTTCACCCCTAAATTTGTGAATACGAGAGCTGTCATTTAAAATATGTCAGGAGCCTCTGAGTTTACATTCCACTTGAGTTTACTCAAACGTGCCCTAGAGCTCGTACCTCCCAGCTCCTCCCAGTCCTCTTCTTCATTTCTGCTGCCTCTTCTCTTAACTTGTTGAGATGTGTTGGTTGTAATTGAGCAGAGCTTTGGTATTTAAAGCGAAGTGTGTTTTCATTTGGGATCATGGGAGGTGTTGTTTACGTTGGTGACAGTGTGGAGCTGCAATAAATGTCACTTTTATCTAAATGTAACTCCGGTATTCCTCTGCATGTGTGTTATATGGTCTTGTTTGCACTTTTTTATGTATTTTATGTGTTTTTCTATGTGGGTTTTTTCTACCACATGTAACTAGGGTATGTGAAGGGTTGGTAAATTTCCAGAAACTTTCTTGGAAGTTTCCATGGGAAGTTAAGATGGGGGATTTTGGAAATATTCCAAATCGGAAACTTACCAGCTAGCTAGCTAATGTATGAATACATTTTTACTTAATTTTTGCAGGTTAAGCAGTAATACAATTATAGATCAAATATATTTAACCCATAATATTATAAAAAAAAAAAAAACTGACTTGACTTTATATAATCCACAGACTCAACTGTGTGGCTTCAATTGTCTTGTGCTTTGGGTTCAAAAGTGTGGCCTCCAGGGTTTAAACAATCATCTGTGCATGTGATGGAGGAGTGCACAATGCATGCAGGGGGCGTGGCCTCAGTAGCCCTGCAGTAAGCAGTGCTGTGTGCATGTGATTGAGGACTGTATTTGCATTAAATCTGATTGTTTTAGCCAAGATTATGCTACAATATATTTTCCCCAATTATATTTAAGTTCACTGTTGAGGGCCAACTTTCAATTTTGTACATTTCTTTTTTTTATTCCCATAAATTCCTGTTAATTCCCATTGAAAGTTTCCAACTTTGAAAATTCCTGGGATTTTTCAACCCTACACGTAACTTAGAGAAGTAAATTCATTAATTGAATTTTTTTTGTGAACAGTTTGAATACGAGTGCCTTTCCTGACCGTTGCCTTTAAAAGCCTGATTTCTTTGACTTGGTTTCTTTGCACCTCGCTCTCGTGTTCTTCAGTGTTTCGCTTCTATTTATGTACAGCTACTGTTAGCTCAGAAATGCAGTCTGTTAACCCCCAAAGACCTAAATAGCCGCAGGGTACTGTAAATACATGGATCTAAAATGCTTAATAAGCTTTGAACCACTTATCCTATCAATAATTTTTAATGATTCAGGTAACAGGCAGGTTCTCAGATTTTCAGCAGCATCAGACATGTCATACTTGGGCTTTCAGAGGCTCTGTAGAGAAACATGGAAACACTGTCATGTTCTGCAACATTGACTCACCAATACAACCCATGTTGTTTGACAAATGACAGTGGTTGTTGACAACATTCTATGTTCAGTTAATGATATATTTTCCCTTTTTATTCAGTTTTCTCTGTGTTGATATAATAACCTTGAATTTACTCTGCGCTTTTATCAGGAAAATGCATGAGTTTCAGTCAAAAATGCAAAATGCAGAAGATGATTTCATTTTGAAGTTGCCATAAAAATGGTTGTAGATCAGTAAGGGTTAACCTCAACAAACAACTGGCTCCACACACTTCATATAAGCATACAAGCATGTGCAGATGGTAGATATTGGACAGACTTAAAATGTTGAGTCAATAGCATGTTTGAATGTAGGTTAGTTAGCTTTACCAATGTAAGCACAGCCGTATTATTGCAGCTCAGCGCTGTCACCACCTGCCGTGAGGATGTTATAGAACTAAAAATGAGCACAACATAACATACCATGAAGAACATTAAGAGGGATTTTGGTTATGGTCATTAGAATCTGAAAATGCAGTAAAAAAAATTTAGAACCACTTTAATACACAGTGAGGATTAACTGTGTCGGCGTGAAGCGAGAGCTGTGTGTTTGTGCATCAATGTTTAGATGTGTTTATTTAGGAGATTTTTAGTGTGTTAGATCACGGATACTTGCAGACCTCAGGTTCTTTGACACTTTGACAAGAAAACAACATGTTTTACTTGATGATGTAGCCTAACTCATGTTGCCTTTCTCCAAGTCAGCAGAGCGACTTCCTGTGGAAAAACAGTCGCTGTGTTTTCCCAGTTTCACTCCTTGCCCTTCTGTCTTGGCAAAAAGAGAGAGAAATGTTGCATTTTTGCAAAAAAGTTGTTCCACCTGGCTTGAGTTGTGGTTACAATACATTTGAGAGAAATTATTTCTGTCTGGTTAGCACTCTAAAGCTTCCAACACACTTCCTGTTAGTGGTTGCTGGAATGTACTCTGGAATGACATAATGGCGTTTCCACATCCCAGCCTGTTCTATCAGAAATATGTGTAAATCTAAAAAGTTGTGTTTGTAACTGTTTTCTTATAAGTAATAATACTAGAGACACACACCACATTTTGGGTAATGTTCTGCCTCAGTGATGCCAGCAGACAGGTGGTTCGACAGCCGGTGGGAAGCACAGGATCTGGATTTTCTGTGTCCTCTCATATGACTTTGTGGTAATGTTTGATGGAATACATACTGCAGCTACTGTACAGACAAGGAGATTATGAAGATTATGACATGAGATTTTTATCTTTGTGTATATAAATGTAATGATTTGATTTGTACCACACTGATTTGTACCAGTAAGCAAGGCGATTTATAGACTTCACATAGAAAACATCGTGTAGACCAGTGAAGGAGAAGCCACACTTGCACAAATACTTAATGATCTACTACAGATTTATATTTATACTGACCATTCCAATGCAAAAACACTGTCCCTCACATCAAGTCATTTGTTATGCATTTTTTGTCTTTAAAAAAAAATCTTTTATGATATTTGTATTTTGTTGCATCTGTTACTACATTTTTGTCTGCTTCTGTCTTATAATCTAGAATAGAACAGAGAGAATAGTTAGAGCCATTAAACATTACACAATGGAATATAAAAATGCAACAATCTTTAAGTTGTAACAGGATTTTAAAACTAGATTGATATAAATAAAGGAGTATGCAAATACAAATTAAGTTAAAAAAAATAAATAAAGTGCTGAAACCCTTAGGCTTTACACCGATCATATCGGCTATATCGGATCGGCTGATATTTGGCTTTTTTTTTTTAAATGTTCGTGATCGGCCCTCATGTCATAAATCACTGATCCGATCAGTGACGTCATGGTCGTCTTGAAACTTTTTTAATCTGTCTCATTTTCATCTTCGTGCCTCTTCCTGTTTTGAGGACTGTCGCTATGTGACGGACAATAAAGTTTCTTTGACTCTTCACAACAGCAACATCCATGGGCGACACAAACAAACATATTCAGAGGTGTGGAAGTTTTTCAAAGTGAGAGAAACCGATATAGCACTGATCGGTGATCGGCACAAAAATTGTAATTGTGTAAAGCCGAGAAACCCTAAAACACACACATTATGTCAATAGAAATATTTAGGTGAAAAAAAAAAATGACTTCTTGATTTCAATATTGGACAATGAACCGAACCAACTCGACTCAACTTGCACTTTAAGAACAACTACTGCTGACACACTCATAAAAACACAACACTATAAAACAATAAAAAAAAAAAAAACCCAAACAAACAATGAATGCAGTCTCATGCTGGGTCAAAAGCCAATAACTAAAGATAGGTTTTAAGACAGGGTTTAGGGTAAAAGCTGGTTTTAAATCTGTTTGTGTTTTCATTGTCTTGTGCCACCTGTCTAAAGGTGGCAGTTCCAACAGCCTGGACCTGGGGTGGGACTGGAGGCGGGAGTGGGATCTGTAGAGGTCTTCCACGAAGGGGCGGGGCAACCGTTGATTTTCTGGGTGGCGGTGATGACCCTCAGCAGTGTGCAGCTGGCAAACCACACACAGATACAGTCTTGTTGTATCTTCTACATTAGTTTGTCTTGGTGCATCTTTTCCATAATTTTAATTTCTAAATTGCCATAAAACTCATTTTCAGTCCTAGTTACAGTTACAGCTGTATCAGTATCAGTAGAAGAAAGCCAAAAGGGTAATTGGTATAAAAGAAAGTTTATAGAAATTTAGATGGAAATAACCTATTGCTTACGTCTTCTGTCTCTAAAACTTTGACTGTTTCTGCAGTTTCCCTGACTTTTGCTGACGAGCACTGGTTCAGCACATTACTTTGTCTTAGTCAGCTCAGTTGTTTGTAATCTAGCTAAACCGAAGCTCGAGGATACAAGCGAGGGTTGTCCTTTTTGTCCGAATCCTGTTTGGCCTCTTTGTCTGTGCAGCCATCGCTCCAATCAAATGTTTTCTCAGGGAATGA
Organism: Ostorhinchus rueppellii; assembly: GCA_030068375.1. Classification (NCBI taxonomy): domain Eukaryota; kingdom Metazoa; phylum Chordata; class Actinopteri; order Kurtiformes; family Apogonidae; genus Ostorhinchus; species Ostorhinchus rueppellii. The sequence continues at coordinate 7,794,551 of JAQQZY010000019.1, read as the reverse complement.
GTGTGATGTTCGCTGTGTGTGGGGAAGGGGGGCCGAAGGGGATGCAGTGAAGGCATCGTTGTTAACTTCACATAAGATGCTAGTGTTTGGCTTGGCTTTGGTGTGAAAGGCAGTCTGTTTAGGCAACTGTGTGTGTTTTCTGTGTGTGGATCATAAACTGGAGTCTGTTACAATAGAGACGTGGAGTCAATGCAGATAGAAGTATTTTGTGCAGCTTTAAATGTCTAAAAACGACAAGGTATCTGTGGTTTTTTTTAGATTCAATATGGGAATTTATGTTTGAGTACATGCAAAAACACACATGTATACATTTTTATCAGTGCATTCTTCTTCCCTTTTATGGTTTCCTCATTGTATACTGACTCTTTCACACAGACTGCGCCCAGCTCTGTGCCAACAGCTAATGAAGGAGGGTTTCAGACAGACACACAGACAGATCAGTGAGTCAGATGGGCGAAGGAGCCGAGCCCGCGTGAAACAAAGAGACCGGGGGAAATAGACGTCTTCACTAAGGAAAATTAGATCAAAGCCCGGATTTGAGTAAATTATTGAAAACATACTTACACGAGATCCACATAATAGTATTGTACATGTTAGAATGAATTTACTAAAACAGGTTTTAAGTAAAAGCAGTGACGTGATTCATCATGGAAGAACAAAGAAGTGAGGGATGGGCTGCCGTTAGCGTCCCCACCCTAAAAACCACCTGCATCTGCTCGCGATCAACACACAAAGCAAAATTAATTGCTCCCCACAAGCATTTTAATCCATTACTTTGGATAATCAAACACAAAGAAATTATTTTATATTTTATGAAACCATTTCTAAGAAATCCTGCAACAAGTGCTGTGTTGTTGAATCATGAGAAAATTATGCAAAAAACCTACATTTATTTTCATTTGTAGTCAGAGAAATACAATAGAAGAGTGATTCGTGTTGATTGGTGACTGTTGCAGACTACAGAGTCTTAAGAGCTTTTAAAGGATCAGTATCCTACTCAAGGGCAAATTTACCACTACGATAACACAGTCTAGCAGTGACAAAGATTGTATTGGCGGGTTGTTCCACTTAAGCAGGTTTATTTTATTTTACTTTACTCCGGAAAAGAAACACTTTAAATAGACATATCAAGCTGAGGAAGGTAATTTGTAAAATGAGGGAGCTGCAGAGACTGAAAGGGAGATGTACTGAGACAGACACATCAGACAAAGAGGAAATTGGTCAGTTAAAAAAAGCGTGAGTAAGGCTGATGCCTGTTGCCATGGTGATTGGGTCAATGAATGGTTGCTATGGAGCCTGCTGTTTGGAATTCTGTGAAGAGGATATTTTGATGTGTGAGTTGTCTGTGGGCGGAGCTCAATGGGAGATTATATACATTATAAATGAAAATGTACACTTGAAGTCGGCATGTGTGTCTTTTTCTGTCTGCTGTCATCATTCACCCCTTTGGTCTTCATACAGTGCTGTGGGGAAAAAAAAAAGAGAGATACTTTACATACAACAGTAAGCTCTGGGTAAAAGCCTGAGAAGAGAGGAGAAAGAATTCTATATCGTTATATTTTGACAGAATGTAGTATTGATTTTATGAACAAAAATACAGGGACACGTGACACCTGCAGCTTTTAGGACTTCCCATGTCCACCGATTTGAAATATCCAATCCAACTTTATTTATAAAGCACTTTAAAACACCCACAGTGGACCAAAGTGCTGTACAGAACACTAGAAACACAATACAATTTAATAAAAACATAAAGAAAAATTAAAATCAAATAAATAAAACAACTTAAAATATCAACATATCAACAAATATTATCATCATAAAAATGTTCATGTTAGTCATTATGATCAATTTAATGTCAATTTAAAGGCAAATTGTCTTTATGGCTACAGTATATAACAGTACAAAAACACATTATACAAACACCTGCAGGTTGAAATTGATTAATCTTACAATTTTAGTGCAGAAGAACCTCTGTAACTCACTAGTGTAGCAGCATTAATTGCACCAAACCCATGTTCTGTGTAAAATAAACTTGTGTTCAGCTCAGTTTAAATAAATGTTCATCTATAAGAGACTGATAGGTGTAGGAAAGAGCAAGAAAAGTTCAACTCAGATGCCAGTGGCATGAAAGACTTTGTGGTAATTAGTATTCAGTGCAATCGATTCATTATATCCCATACAGGATAGGTGGAAAAAGTACTGAAAATTTTTATGTAAGTATCTTTGCTTTGCTTATATTCTACTCAAGTGAAAGTAAACGTACTGATCAAAAAATCGACTCGAGTTCACATTGTGTAGGCGTACGCGTCACACAATGAGTAAGCGCATACCGTAAGTCACACAAAGTGAAAGTGAAACTTAAGATGCTTTACAAATTCCCCTAAGCCTGCTGTTGTGCAACTCATTTTCCTTTTCCCGACCTTCAGAAACATTTATTTGAAGGGGCAGGATGTTTGTTTAAGGATGGGGATTCCACTTGTGCACACCTGCACAAGTTCAGGCCGATAGCTTTTTCGCACTTCTATTTTTTTACTCAGTAACAAAGGTTTTCCAATGTAGCGAAGTAAAATATGTGGGTCAAAATGTACTTGAGTAAAAGTAAAATTACCTTAAAAACTATCTCAAAAATTACAAATTACTCACAAAACGTACTCAACGTGAGTAAATGTAATTCGTTACTTTCCGCATCTGTAATATACTCTATA
>JAQQZY010000019.1:7761919-7774028 GCA_030068375.1 Ostorhinchus rueppellii | reverse complement strand
TATATAAAACTCAAAAATAGACTTTTTAAAATGGGCATCTTCTTGAAACTTTTCACTGCATTAAAATAAAACATGCTTCATTGTTACATATAATGATCACAATATGAGGATGTGGTCGTATCACTCAGTCGTTGATATAAAATTAAATTGTAGATTTCTATGATTTCTGCTTTTATCTCCAGACTGAGTTGCACTTCCTGTCTCTCTGCAGATTTACCTTCGCTTCATGGAGTACCAGATGGAACATTCCAACGAGTGCAAGAAGAACTTTGTGGCTGTGTACGACGGCAGCAGCGCCATCGAGAACCTCAAGGCCAAGTTCTGTAGTACCGTGGCCAATGATGTGATGCTGGACAACGGCGTGGGGGTTGTGCGAATGTGGGCCGACGAGAAGAGCCGCCTCAGCCGCTTCCGCATGCTCTTCACCTCATTTGTTGATCGTGAGTCTTTGTGATTTGATCTTCATTTAATTTGGTGGGTTTGCAAATGAAAGGCCTTTCCATCCAGTTTTATTATCATTTGACAGGATGTACAATAACAAGAACAGGAAACTTATGATATGCAGTGTCAGAATTTCATATTTAATTTCAATACAATTATTAAAAAAAAAAAAAGGCATCATGAAATATTGTGTCCTCTAATGCCAAAAAACTCATGTCAAGTTGCAATCAAGCTGAAATTGGACCTAAACAAATCTGAATCACAGATTAAAGTGAAGCTGGAGTTGAATATGGTTTAACAGATTAGACTTCAAGTCCAAGAAAAGTGACAGTTACTGTTCAAGTTTGTCAGCCAAAAACATGGAAATTGCTCATAAAAGAATTTCATTCTTTTAGTTGTCATTTTGTCAACTAAAAATGGATCTACCATCATCTGTCAGCTTCATTTAAAGGGCTCAAATACTTTTTTCAGCTCCGGACAGGTATTTTTTCTCACTTTAGGGGCGAAAAATGATTCTGTAGAAATAAAGGTTGCAGATCCCTGATGTAAAGCTGTCATGTTATAAAAAACAGAGTAATTAGGAAATGACAATTCTATTGCAGACTGTGAGAAATGCAACTTATTCTTGGTTGAACTGTGGATCTGTTGGATCAAATAAACCTTGTAGAAGGAGCATCCACTTTTCAGGTTGTAGCAGGATTTAATATTTAAGAGAAGTTTAAGCTAACCCGTCATGCAGCCAAACTCAATACAACCTCACTCGCTCCTGAATCTGCCTCATAGACCAGTTCCACTCTGGTTTTCTTTCTGTTTGATTATTTATGCCCGGTGAGTGTCACATCTACCAATATTATTGCCTCTATACGTGGTGTTTTTGTTTTTTTTCTTGTTTTGTTTATTTATTGTAGATGGGGATGCATTACCTGGGCCTTTGTAGAGTGGGGGGGGGGCGGGAGGGAATGGGTAATGTGTTTGTCTTTATGTTGAAAATCCAAAAGGATTGTTTCTCTCTTATGTGCCATTTTGGTTTACGTTAACTTCAATAAAAAGATGTATTAATAGAGTTCTTGTCATAAAAAAAGAGAGAAGTTTAGGCTTTTCTTTCATTGGGTGTCATTTATTGTTTCAGAGCAGAAAACTCAGGGAAATAAATTTTATGTACATAGTGATTTTTACAATTTTCCAAATTTAACGTGGTTGTTACTAACACATTTTCTGCTGTGTAACAAGCTAATACATAACACATACAGGCTCTAATGGCTATGAAAGAGCAAGATAACACATCATAGGGTCCAGGTAATGTTGTGTTTTACAATCTCGATCAGAAGTGGTCTAAGGTGACATTAAGGTTCATGGATATTCCAACAAGGTTCATAGTGTCTATGTTCTTTTAGTTAATTTGAATTCTTCTGTATCAGACACTTAGTATGTCAAACATACCTGACATGTTTCGGTGGTAAACTTCCATCTTCGTCAGAGGTGTCACAAGATGGTGTATGAAACATGTCTGGTGCAGAAGAATTAAAATAAACTAAGGTTAATGGATGTTTTTGTATTTATCCAAATCCACCAAAGCTCCATGTTCATGTATCAGTTTGGTGTATGTGCAGCACTGGTTTACTTTTAACTTTGTAGTGTAATTGACTATGAAAGGATCAGCAATTAACGACCATAAACCACTAGATGCTATATTGTCCACCCACACGCAGAGAAACACAGAAAACAGTTGATTTATGAGGTTCAACATTCTGTCTGCATCAGTAGTCACTAACACACACTGAAGTGCCATTTCAACGAGGAAAGCTAATTACACTGTGCCGTGTTTAGAGCAGAGATATGACAAATCCAATTATTTACTTCAGAATACTTATAAATAACCAAAAGCATCAAAACACACACAAAACTTGACACTGCTTAGAGGTGACGTAGAGATGGGAAATGGCACTATCTATTTCTACAAATGCAAATCTGAGCAGAGTTCATTTATCGACGAGAAGCAATTAGTCATCAAAGTGCACCATCTTAACAGACCAAAAATGTATGAGCAGACATTTTTAAAGGTTAATTACGCATTTTTAAAAAAGAAGGAAATATTTTTCTGTTAACCCACCGTAATGTTTTCATTATATGCCTGAATATGCAGAGATATTAATTGTCACATTTTCCTGCATACTTTCCGAACCTTGGACGAATGCTAATGTTGTTTTCATCAGCAAACCCATAACCATCACAGAACTTAATGGCCTTTTAAATTCAGCTACGGTGTTTCTTTTCTTTCTTTTTTTTTTTTTTTTAACTCTAAAAGTCCTTAAGACCATTTAGATCCTCATTAATTCTGATCACACAGTTCATCTCAGAATAGTCTGATGTCTCTTGAATAACTCCCAAACTTTATTTGTTCAGAGTCAGCGACTGGCTGAAAGTTTACTTGGAGGTCAGAGGGAACCATTTATCTTTGTCACTCATGGATGAGTTTTGCCTTTTGCTCTCTATAATGTGATGTAATCTCCCAGCTGAACCAACTCTGAGATGTAAATCACACATAATAAGACTTCGTTCTCTACACACAACATACACCCACACTGACCTTACCACTACAGCTGGCAAAGTACACATTCTCTGTGCAAGTGGAAGTAATGACAATTATGTAAAAGAGTCTGCTAAAAGTAGATGTACTGATTAAACTTTTATTCTGAAGTAAAAGTAGGCCTTCAAAAGACACTGTTTCTGCAAAAAACTAAACTTGTGTTGTACTAATTTAATGTGAAGACCTTGAAAATATTCTAAATGAAAATGAAAAACTGTCAGAAATGGAAACAGTACGATGCCTTTCCTCTGTGGTTCAGTCTGTCTTTTATCTGTTTGTCTGTTTTTGCTTTGATAGTGTTTCCATGTGGTTACATTTCTTGTGCCTGACATAGGCCAACTGTGCACGCTATTGCCCCAACTATTAACTGCAAAATCAGTCTTTAGTACATCCTACTTTTATTTAATACAGTGTGCAAATACACAGCAAACCCAGAAAATTTCATCAAACCACTGTTAGCTTTGATGACAGGACATATTCTCCGTAGCGTCACTATTGCATCATGCTGCCTCAACCGCTCTTTCACAAGCCTAATGAGCCCGATGAGTTTTGACATTGTCATCTTGGATTATGCCTGTACCATCAGGGAAGAAAAAAAATGTATTGATGGAAAAAAAAATGTTCATGTGTATTCATCTCACTACTTTGGCCTCACATCATTATTTGTTGCTGAACCTAGACCTGATCACCTGAAGCAAATCCCAGATCATAACAGCGATAGGCATGATGGGTAACCATTTCATTCACCTTTTTTCTCACACTTATGTGCCCACCACTATAGAACAGGGTCAGTCTGGACTCATCAGACTACATTCCACTGCATCAGTTACGGTTAAAGAACTTGTTGTAGCTGAAACATATTGATCACTGCAATAAAAATGTAATAGACTGCATGATGGAAAAATGAGGTATATGGGCACTTTCTAAGAAGCTATATTTTAACACATTATGAAGTAAATGTGTAGATTTGGTTTCAGTGATGACAGTGACACAACCACCAACCCCAAATAACTTGTATAAACATATGATTAGTAGGGCTTTATTTACTTTTAAGGATGGATGTGGAAGGTTTTAATTTTCAAAATAAACTCAAGACCAAATATTTTGCCTTTCAAAGGTTATATTTACTCAACTTTAATGCTTATGTCTCTGTACAATTTATGAACTGAGCTATAATTTATGAGGAGCTCACCTAGAACCTTGAATGTGCACCTGTTTCCTCATCAGCTGCTCCACTTCTCTAACTGTGTTTGCTGCATGCAAAATAATTCATTAATGGTGAGATTTTCATGAGGTTTATAGACTGAAATCCAACTCAGAGTTTGATTATATCCACCCATAAATACTGACTTCTACTCACAACCTGACTGATGGATGGTAGAAGGGTTATGTTGATCAGTGATGCTGACTAGTTGGTTTTCCTTTTCAAGTGTGCGTCATCTGACCGTCAATTACTAACACTCTCTGCGGTGACAAACTTTTAGTGCATGTTCTTTTTTTTTTTTTGTGGTGACATGACAAAGAACGGATCGTGTTGACTTAGACAAAATTGCGTTATGTACAGTGAATTCAGTTTAGGTAAAAAAAAACTAAAAAAAACTAAATGTAACTGGGTTACATATGTATGTGCACCCTCTAATGGTTTACACTTTCTGAAAGATAATATTCAACATTGCTTAAAGGGGTCATATTTTTCTAAACCCACCTTTATTAGTCTTTGGTTCATTTACTTGTGTATTTGGACCCTAATAGTTCAAAAAGTTTGAATTTGAACCCTCCAGGTGCTGCAAAACTATCTTTATATTCATTTTGACAAAAATTGAGTGGATTTCTACAACCTGTTTTAATTCCTGCTTAATTTGTTACGTCTATAACTAGTTACATCATGACATTTGCACATATATGGTCAAGACTTACAGTGAACATTTCCCCGAGTACGACATAATTGTTTATCAGCAGCAGGAGTTGTGGTCCATACTGATAATATGTCCAAACTTCAAGCTAATTACCTAAAATGTTCAGTTGTTGGTTGAATGGGACAGAACAGCACAGCCAACAACCTGGAGGGGGTGGGGCCTGAAGTGGCTCATTTGCATTTAAAAGGCCAGCGCTCAAAACCACCTTTCTAGCGTCATTACTCCGAAATAGGGTTGAAGATGGACCTGTGGAGTTTAATTAATGAAGAATTCAGACCCAAGCAGAGCATTTACAGTTTATGTAGACCACAGGGAAATTATTTAAAATACATAATTTGATTCTTTAAAAAAAAAAAAAAAACAATCACTCCTTTAAATAATGGAACCTAAATTTATATATTTCGCCAATATTGTTAGAATACATTGGGAAAATAGTGGTGGTCAATATGTACCTTTTTGATGTCATGTGAACCCATCTACTGCTTCACCAGGCAAAGGATGTAAGAGACAGAACAAGCTACTACAGGTTCTGTCTCTTACATGGACTCCTTTGCACACATACATGTCCTGTTGTCAAAATGACTTAACCCTCAGGCACCACGCATACAGAGAGGACAGAACCCTCATCACAGTGGGCCTTGGAGTGAGGGTGAAGCTGGTGGAGCAGACCACAGTCTGTTTCACCTGTGATAAAGACTCAGAGTGTGTCTGCAGATGTTAAAGCCTGTACACAGAAAAAAGGAGAGGTGAAAAATGTTTGCCAAGGTGGCTGGAAAAGGACACTCTGGAGGAGAGGACTGTGCACAGTGTGCAGAAAGGAAGGTACACAGTGGGCAGGATTAGTCTGTGAGCACATTTTGGTTTGCCGTGTAGGCATCCTCAGGTCACATTTGCTTGATTATAGGGAAATACATAAGGCCACGAGGGTGCATATCTGTTACTCTCTCAAAATAGTTTGTGCCGTTATGTCTTCAACCGTGTAATCACAAAAAATAATGTTGATTTTTAAAAGGATCAAATTCACATAAAAATATCAGTTGTTGTCTGTGTACAGCGTAAGATGATTCTGCAGGGAAATTAGTTTTGAGCAGTGGTGCTACATAAACGTAACAAAAAATATAACCAGCATAAAATATGAAGTATGAAGAACTTCCAACAACATCAATCAAGAAGTTATACAGAGTCGTAAACATGTCAAACAACTACAGAAAAGACACAAAGACAGAACTGCACATGCTCTGACATAATCAATACGTATATAGAGAGATAAAAATGAGCAATGCTGATCATAAAACTCATAGGACTAGGCTTGAGGTGGTTGTTTACTTCCGGATTATAGCTGGAATCTAATCATTCAAATGAACATGGCCGTCAGTTAGTGGACAGTAAGGTTTGTTTTCTGCCTTTAAGCTGTATAATGATTCTTTCAATTGTGCCAATTTTAAAACGGGTCATTTGATTTCTCTCAATACATTTTTCCATATGGCCTAGATCAGGGGTATTCAAATCCGGTCATCGAGGGCCAGTATCCTGCATGTTTTAGATATTTCCCTCTTTCACCACACCTGGTTCAATTATTGATCAGCTCATCATCAAGCCTGATAATGATGTAATTGCTTCCAGGTGTGCTGGAAGAGGCAACTATCTAAAACGTGCAGGATACTGGCCCTCAAGGACTGGATTTGAATACCCCTGGCCTAGATCATCCTGCAAATATAATGCTGCCAATCAACCATGTTCTACTTATTGTGTCTCTTATAAAATGTTTGCATCTGAGTCATCCCTGAGTCTTCCAGCTCATCCTCCTGACTGGCAGTACATTGGTCTCCTTAGTCGAGCAGCCAGCATCAATTACTGACCATCTCTGTCTCTGTTTCTGTCACCACAGACTTCATAGACGTACAGTCACTTTAATGTGCACCATCTCTCAGCACCTGCCTGACCATCTGCACCTCATAATGGCCTGAAGTCATTCTTAGCAACCCACCCACCACCCCGTGCCCTTCTCTCCACTCTGTTCCTCCTCTGTATCCCATTTAGTAAACTCCACTCTCCTGACGTGAAGGCTGTGGCTCAGTAAAGCTGCCATTTCCTCTTCTCATCACCCCTTGTTGCTGTGCCTGCATTAAATGATGATGTATGGCCTTGTGTGGGCTGTCTCTGTTTTAGATCTCTGGTGTTTGGAGAAACAATGCTGCGCTACATTTTATTGCAAGCCTCTGGAGATTTCTTTCGCCAATTTTTTTTTTTTTTTTTACTGTTATCGTTTTGTTATTATCATCAAAATAGCTTCTGGTTCTCCTCATGGTGCAGTCATCTTTTACTCAGCACTGTTAGACAATTGGTTCCCTTTTATTTCTTTCTAAATCCCATTATCTGTGTGCATTGTCTTTTGCCTGCAGCCCCCTGTTCAGCCAATACATTCTTCTGCCACAGCAACATGTGTATTAACAACTCTCTGGTGTGCAACGGAGTTCAAAACTGTGTTTATCCGTGGGATGAAAATCACTGCAAAGGTGAGAGTGAAATCAAGATTTCCATCTATTCATAATTTGGTGTTGATGGGATTTGTGACAACTACCTCCCTTCTATGAACTTTATATAACCTCCTCTCCTCTTCTCTTCTCTCCTCTTCTCTTTTCTTCTCCTCTCCTCCAGAAAAGCGATCTAAGGGCCTCTTTCACCAGATCACTAAGACCCACGGCACAGTCATCGGTGTCTCATCAGGCATAGTCCTGGTTTTGCTGATCATCTCCATCCTTGTCCAGATGAAACAACCAAGAAAGAAGGTATGTCATCCTTTTTTACTGACATTTTTATTTAGCAGGAAAGGACAACACCAATAGAGAAGATGATTGACCAGATGGAGTCCTGTATAACTCTACAAACAGAAATAAAAACCCCGACCTACACTTGGCTGCTTATTTTGTACTGAAGGCCGTGCTTCATTACGACACAATTCTACATGACATATATATGGTCCTTGCACATCTGAAAGGGAATGAAAACCTGTGTTTTGTGAAGTAGCTGAAGTCAGAGAAATGTAGCAGAGAAAGAAGTACAGTGTAGTACAGATGTAGTAGAACAGTTAAGTACATCAGATTTATATTTATTTCCACTACTGTCCAGCCCAGTGAGTTTAGCTAACTTAACTATTCTTTTAGTTACAGTCTTTTCTTCTTTTTTTTTTGTTTATTCATAGTTTGAGAGGTAATCTGTGTAATCTAATCTTCTGAATGATTTCTTTGCTTTTCAAGGTTGTTGCTCGCCGACCCGGTGTTTTCAACAAGGCGGGCTTCCAGGAGGTCTTTGACCCACCTCACTACGAGCTGTTCTCCCTCCGTGACAAGGAGATTTCTTCAGACCTAGCTGACCTCTCTGAGGATCTGGACAGCTTCCACAAACTGCGGCGGTCCTCCACTATGTCCCGCTGTGTCCACGAGCACCACTGTGGTTCACAAGCCTCGGTGACGACCGGGGGTGGCAGTATGAAGCACAGCCGTACCACCCTGAGCTCCATGGAGCTTTCCTACCACAACGACTTCTCCAAGCCGCCGCCCATGAAGACATTCAACTCCACATCCAGCTACAAGAAGAGCTGCTATGGCTACAAACAGCACTCACAGACTCATGACTGCGACCAGCAAGTCATCGAGGACCGTGTCACAGAGGAGATTCCTTGTGAGATCTATGGGCGTGGTGGAGGAGGAGTGGGAGGAGCTACAGGTGGAGCCACAATGGGGGGGGCATCAGGGATCGCAGGAGGAGGGATCGGAGGAGCAGTGGGGATAACAGGAGGAGTGTCTATGGGTGGGGGGATGGGGATAGCTGGAGGAGTTACCATGGCAGGGCCGAGTGGCATCGCTGGAGGCATCGGTGGAGGCATTGGTGGAGGGATGGCGGGAATGGCAGGAATGGCTGGAATGGCAGGAGCCTGTGGGACCCTGAGTGTCCGTGGCAACAGCGCTCGCAACAGTACCACCATAGTTGACCCACAACAGCGCTCCATGTCCATGGACTTTTAGAGCAGCTCGGAAGGTAGAAGAAAAGAAATGCAGACAGAAGTGGCATTTCACTCATCACAGGAAAAGAAGGAAGAAGAGTCAAGGAAGTCCAAAACTGATTACTTCTGTTCCCTGGTCTATCTTTGCTCTACACTTGAGGGAAACACTTAAAAACTTCTCTAGATAGGATCTGATCTGGAGGTTAGAGGGAAAATAAGGAAGAAGACTTTTGGAACTAAAAGAAGAGGAAAAAGACGCCCATTATTAAAGATACTGAGGATGTACAAAGGGAAAAGGGTGGACACATTTCAACTCTCCTTCAGTCTTATATTCACTAAATCTCTCCTTTCACTATAAACCTACAATATAAGGAGAGTCACACCTAGAACTAAACTTTTCTGAACAAGCAACCACACTGATGCATAGAGAGACAGACTTCATAGACTGAATTTTTACATTTATTCACTTGCCATGCACAGATATATGATATATAGTGCGTCTTCTAATAATTTATTTGAGTCTTTATTTTTTTCAGTGTACTGTACTGTTAAAACCAGTATATATCCAGCCTCATGATGATGCTCGGCTTTTAACTCTTTAATCTTTTTCAGATGTTGCTATGATGATTTTATGAAGATGGTTTATCAGTGACATGTGGTGTAGATGATGATGAGGATAAAGAAGCTGCTGGTGTTGATTATGATCATAACAATAATGATGATGGCGACAATGATAACGATGTGATCTTACTATGATAATTATGTAGTTTATGGTTACCTCACACACACAAGGAAGGTATGCTCGGTTCAGTCTCTCCTCAGGAAGAGCACATGAAGAGACTGTCTTATTTTGGTAAGAAAATGAGAAAAAAAAGACTATTTTTGCTCTGTGAGCTTAATTGCATATGGGCATTCAGGAGTGATCATTTATGGAATATGAAGTGTTTGGTTGTGAGATGTGGACTCAATCAAAATAAAAACCATCCCACTCCCAAAACCTAACCCTTATCGAGAGAAATATATAACTTCTCAATTTCCCCCATGAACTGAGTGTGTAAAACAAGCACAACCTGTTTCCCTAAAGAGACAGACATGTAGCCTATATGGAATTCATTTATGATTTTAACCACTGGTTGTATAATTTCATTATGTTGAATTAAACAAGAGCGTACTCACCTCCCTGTGTATACTTTGCTATTTGTTTTTACATAAGAAGACAAGCTGGAGATATTTCAGAAAGGTAAGACACATGTAGCTTGTGGGCAAGTTATAGCTTTTTTTCCCCCAGATAGGACATGAGATGCAAATCATACAGATTTAGCTTTAAAGGTTATTCTATGCATACAAATAGTTCTAATACTCTTTAATACAGAGCTTCAAACATATCTAAAGGATATTCCTGACTTTTTTTTTATCTGCCTGTCACTCTCCCACGCACCCCAGTTCCATGCGCCCTCTCCTTTGCTTGTCATAATCCATTTGTCCTATTGAATGCTTAAGGCACTTTATTAAAATACGTGACCTTTACATACACTCGAACACATAAAGGAGGCTCTGAGGGTGTGGTTGTCTGTGGCAGATGCATATGCAGGAGCATCAGTATATTTTGTTGGGATAGGCTTATGCACGAATTAACACCAAAACTGATTTATTTAGCACGCATTTTCCATATTATATTTATGACTATTACGGCATTGTTAACATTACAATTAAACATACCGTATATAGGTCTGGAGAAAATATTAATGCACCATTCCAAAATTTTCAGACTTGAACTACAATGAAAACCCCTAGAAGGTGATGAAGAGAAACATCAGACACAGCCTGGCTGATTCTTGTGCCAGGGATGTCACAAAGTGGCCAATGGCAATGTGAGAGACTCGCACCAAGAGGATGAACGCGTTGACGAAATCCAAGGTCACTTTGCCAAACACTGATCTCTGAACTTGTATTTCGTCGGCTGAAAATCTGAACATGTCTGGTTTGCATTAATTAGTGTCTGAAAATACTGACCTTTTTGATATTTTGAGTACTAATTTCCTGCACAAGTGTTCACAGTTACAAGTATTTGCACTTAAAAATTGGGAGAAATGCTGCCAGTTGAACAGGCTCAAACACACATTTTAGTCAAACATGTATATAAATACTAAAATATATTATAATAATTAACTAGTAGTAAATATCAGAATGTACCCTGCCTTTGGATTGAAGTTGTGGAAAACCGTATACGGACTGTGAGTTAACTGTATACTACGACTTTTTGGAAAACACTTTTTTTTCTTTTTTCAACTGCTTAAATGCATATTCACTTCCAAAAAGTGAAAACAAGTGTGTACCTCCACACTATGAAAACAAACCTCAAGAAGAAAAAGCAGAAGAGTTAAAACTACATTATTTCGCTTGCTTTTTAAGAATGTGGCCATCTAGAGTTATATAAATCTCAGCAGGATCTGTTGTTCTTCTTGTCTCTGCCTGATGTTGGACAGCTGATGTTCTTTCACCTTGTGTTTCACAATAATCCTCCTCAAGTGCAGGATTGGTGTCAGCTGGGGTAACATTCTGCCTCGCCTTCAGAAATGCAGTGGTTCACTTGGAATGATGTCAGTGATTGTCGTACTGCAGATCTTTGACCAAGTTTTGGCATAAAGGTTGCCATGTTTTCCATTAAGATATTATAGCACATACAGTGGAGGCCATAATCAGTGACTTTGAGCTCTTTATGCTAGAATAGAATAGAATAGAATAGAATAGAATAGAATAGAATAGAATAGAATAGAATAGAATAGAATAGAAAAGTAGGTCAAAGTTAAAATGTTTTATGAATTTTTTTAATCTTTTTTTTTCCCCATTTACTAATAATATGTGACATTTCTTGTGTCTGTAGCAACAGAACTGTTTGTAGAATTCGTACCAAACTGGGTTTATAGATTGGCAGTGACTCAGAATATATTTCATTACATTTTGAGAAAAACAGGTCAAAATTTCAATTTTCTATTAATTACCTCCGCCAAGGAGGTTATGTTTTTGCCGGCGTTTATCTGTTTGTCTGTTTGTTTGTTTGTCTGTGTACAGAATAACTCAAATTGTTAAGGACGGATTTCGATGAAATTTTCAGGATAGCTTGGGAATGATACAAGGACCAATCGATTAGATTTTGATGAA
>JAQQZY010000019.1:7745927-7761819 GCA_030068375.1 Ostorhinchus rueppellii | reverse complement strand
CAATCGATTAGATTTTGGTGAAGATCAAACACTACCTTGGCGGAGGTCTGCGCTCTCTGAGTGCTTTTCTAGTTTTTAAAATACTTTTTCTTCTTTCGTTTAGTTATAATAGGTGACATTTCCCATGTCTATAAAAACATCCATTTTTATTGTAGGTCATTCATTTATCAGACAGGGGTCAGGGTAACCCACCTGACCAGCCTATAAAACATGTCACAGTAACATCAGGTGACGCTTCTGACGAAGGCTACAGGAAGTAGCTGAAATTAGTCAAGCAGATAAATAAACAACTACCCCTGTCTGATAAATGAATGATCTATAATAACTATAAGTGGAAAACAGTATGAAACTTTACCAAACATCAATTTGGTTTCAGTTGACTTCAAACTTGGCACATATATAAAGGCAACTGATATGCTGACATCAGCACACACAGACATGATGACATCAGCTGGATCGATGCCAAAATAAGCTACAATACGGTGAGGGGCGGGATTTGTTCTGCCTGGCACCACTTGTTGTGTATGGAATGAAATAAGGAGTGCTATTCCACTCAGTGTGATTATATGACTAATACGTAAGAAAATAAGAACAGAGTGAATATAAAGTTATAAAAGCTAAAAAGTAAAATCACAAAATACAGAATGAAATTTTACAAAAAGAAATATAAGAATAGAATGAACATAGAATAAGATACAGACATTAGTATAGATACAATATTTACAGTATGTATATCTATGAACAAGTCTACTAACATAGTGATACTACCAGCTCTGTATTTAACTGAAATCACAGCACCATCACACATATATTGTACTCATCAGATAAAACAAACAAGTTTATCTTTCTTTCATTTGTCCACAAGAGATATTGCCAGTAGGGTATCAGATTGCTTGTTTCAGTAAACTGTTTGCAGTCCTTCTGTGAACCTCTATAAAGGCTTACACCTTAGACGACGCCTGTGCAGACTGACCTGATGGTGTGTGCAGTATAATGTTTACCACATCTGTCTGACCAGATGTTGTAGAGCTCTCTTCTGCAGTACTGGCACCACTTTAACATCTGTCCTGAAGAGGAGCCTGCTTGTGTACTTGTTGAACAGTATGTACAATTATTTCCTATGCCAATGCTGATCTACTAGTGTATGGTTCTAGGAACATAACCACAGTGACTATTCATATACTAATGAAGCATGTGATTATTCCAGTTTAGTATGTATACCCTACTAGGTCCTAATATTACAACTTTTAACATTTATCTTTTCATAGCAGGCCAACTAAAGCCCAGATAATATCTGTGTTTTGTGGAATATCAGTTTCTTACACACATTTTTGAGAAATTACATGTAATTAGATGTTCTCTATATATTTTAACTGACAATTATCCTCCAGAACACAAAAAATATTTATTGACTGGGGATGGTATATTTTACGGAACTGCCTTGGTGGAAGTGTTTTCTAATACACAAAATACTCAATATTCTTTGGATGTTTTGAATACTTATCTTCATGGTGTGTCAAAGTCTTCTTATGAATCTATGACATGTCTTTAAACAGCAGTAAAAGTTTATGTTAATGTGATGTATTAGAAGATACATAAGAATACCCATATGACAACAGTCAGGTGAACTGATAGATTATGTGCCATGGTAACTTTAGTTTCACTGTGATTTAACCCATAAAGACCCAAACATCCATCACCGACCAAAAGTATAAACTGTTAATACCTGTTGATCCGTTAATCCTATCAATACATGTAAATAATTGGTGTATAATACAGTTATTCATCTTTTCATGGTCATCAGATATGACCAGTTTGTATGTTTAGAGGCTCCATAGTTACCATGGAAACACTGTCATCTTCTACAACACTGATTCACCAGTAAAACCCGTGGAGTTGGATTAATGACAGAGGACGGAGACACTTGGTTTATGTTCAGGTAATGATAAATTTGCTGGAAAAGTGACTTTTTCTTCAGTTTTCTCTGTTTCTTTAGATAATAACCCTCAACTTTAATAATGAGTTTTTATGAACATCTTCATGATAAATGAATTAAATACAGGAATACAAGTGTTATCCAGATAAAATGCAAAATACAGAGGATAATATTGTAATAAATGGGAAGAAAGGTTAGATAAAGTGAAAATGTCATTTGGGAATTGACATAAAAGTAGCTCTGGGTCTTTATGGGTTAAACAGACAACTTGGCAATTTGAAGTCAGGTCTACCACCACTTGTCTACCCACTTCTTAAACTGTTAACATGGAAAAGCAACGCCCTCTAGTGGATAAATGAACACACATTACAGGAGTCCATCAGACATGCTGTGCTTTCTCTGCATGTTTATAATGCTCTTCATGCAGATTAGGTAGATCAGTTAGATTAATAGATTAATTATTAGCATATTAGCATGAGTCTGTCCTCAGTCTGATATGACCTTTCACCTCCACCTCTACTCAGCCACCCTGTCCCTTATATTACAAAATGTCACCTGAGTGGGGGCTCAGTTATTTGACCTCTTTCCCTTTGTTGTCCCAGGTATTTTATTTTAACCCTTAAAGACCCAAATGTTATTCTTCCTTCCTCTGAGCTTTTATGAAAATCTACAGGATTAGTAAATTAAATGTTGAAAAATACGTAATTTTCACTGAAAGAAAAAAACAATATACAGAAGAAAACATTACAATAAATGGTGATAAAGCACCTAAGGACGATTAAACATAGAGAAACATTCATTTTGGAAGTAACACATATGTCCCAGTGGGTCCTTATGGGTTAAATATTGTTATGTGCCAAGTACTGTTCATTTCCAGTATATGACTATCATAACATGTGCAGATGATCCCATCCTTTTGATGATGACACTTTTAGACCATTTTATCATTATATTGCCTGTATGTTTTGTCTGTTGATAAAGTCAGAGTATGTATTCAACAGAACTCATCCAAAAGCCATCTCATCAAATCTGGTTTAGAGACAGTTAAACACATATATTTTATTATATCACCTTCAATACAGAATGGTATCCTTTCCAAGCCAAACACACTATTATACAAATATTTTTATCATTGTTTTCTTCCTGATTCTAAACCCCATAAGGTTAATTTCAGTGAAATACTTGAAAAATAAAATCATTCCTATACATTGCTTATGACAAATTACATCAGTATTTAAACTTGTATAACTGCATCCATCTTATCATGAGCCTTGATTAAATTAAAAGGCCTCTGTGAACCTTATTGGGCAAGATTGTGGATTCAATTATAGTCTATACAATTACAATGCTTATCTCATGTACAATAATCGGGGGTGGCTGTATCTCACTTGAAAGGTAGGAGGGTTTTGTGTGTGTATGTTGTATGTGTGTGTGAAGGAAATACCACTGCATTATTAACGGCAAGGATTAGGTTTAGGATAAATGTCTGAATTTAGGAGACTGCAATTAACTAAAAAAAAAAAGAAAGAAAGAAAAAGCAACACAGATATTCAAGTATACACTGCAATCTAAAAAGAACCTTCCTTAACCTTTAAAAAAATACACATTATTTTATTTATTATTAATCATGTTTGTATTATTAATCAGTGAGGGTAGGGTTAGTCAATGAAAGGATGGGTGATGAGGGTGGAATGAAATAGAAAGCATTTCCACTTTTGTAAAAAGGGTTGCAAAATTAAGTAGGTATTAACTTCTGACATATTATGGGTCACAGTGTATTTCTGATAAATTTTATAGTCTATTGTTCGGTACTGTTTAAGTGATGATTTCACCTTTAAGGCTAGATCTTGTATATAAACTCTGTTCAGTTTGGTTTTATTTGTAGAGCTCTATACCACAACAAGCCTCACAGGGCTTTACAGAATTAAGCAAACAACAGTTAAATAAACAGTAGATGAAGGAAGTGGATTAATGTCCTGGGCATCCCCCCCGTCCTAAGACCCTCCTTCTCAGCAGGGAAAAACTCCAAAAACCCAGTGGGAAAAGAGAAACCTCAGGGCGAACCACAGTGAAGGAGAGATCCATAATGCTGTAAGTGGTGAATTGACTGCATATGGGATTGAATATTTATCCATGAACGTTACTGTCCTGAGAATTTATCACAGCATTTATAGCACCTCGTGATGCTTCACTAATGTCAATATACTTTCAGAAATTGTTATGTATGCTACCTACCCCGTGACCCTAGTGAGGATAAAGCGGGTATAGAAAATGAATGAATGAATGAATGAATGAATGAATGAATGGTACCTGGTTGTTGAAGTTTACAGTTTTGTCTGCTTGGCTGTCGTGCAGCAGTCCTGCAGCCTGGGGGCAGCAGTGGGCACACAAAGGGAACTTTCCGGAAATTGACAGGACACGAGCTAAACATTTTCCACCGGCTCTTTCTCTTTGTCCATCCACCTCCCTGCTGAAGCAACATCCACAGCAACACCATGGCTAATGTGGTCGATACAAAACTATACGACATTCTCGGAGTATCTCCATCCGCAACTGAAAATGAACTAAAGAAGGTTAGTTACATAAATGAGATTAAACGATACGACGGCTTACAGTGTGTTTTTATTTTGTGTTCGGGAACATTACTGTCATGGCAATCAGGAAATGGGTTCCTAAGAGAAGGGAGCTAACGTTAGCTGTGAGCCGGGCTAGCCCGTTTTGATAGCGAGCTAAGTGGCCCAAATGCGCACGTAAAAATATGACTGTAACGTTAAATAACTGTGTTTCACACGTGATAAAGCTAACACCCCAGGCTCAACCACACGATGATTAGTATTTGTTTATTACTGAACATATAATGTTAGCCTGCTACGTTAATTTAGCTTGATGCCTCACATCGTACTGTTGACCTCACGGTAGCGTTAGCTAGCTCAGTTGTTAACGTTTAGTTAGCTTAAATCTATTGAAGCTTGTGGGAAAACCTTATTTTTCAAGACGTGGAAAGCTATTAACAGTAGGATGACACATGAAGACTTTTTACTTGGTGACAAACGGTACAATGATAGGATCTCGTCTTTGGATCTGACCCCTAACTACAGCTAACTAGGTTAGATCCCAGTGCGGTAAATAGGTTGGACAGTAACCTTACGTTAACGTTTATTAATAAATGTGTACGGTTCCTGTTGATACAATTTCTATATTTACTTGGGCGTTTTGTTTTTTTCTGAACAAGACAAGGATGGATGACTGCGCTATCGAACTAGTTGAATATGTTGATGCTAGATAACCAGCTGCGTGTGCCAATTTCACAACCTTTCTGTACGCTAACCTACTATACTTGAGAATGTGTTTAATGTACAGCGTTTCGTTACTTGACACAGTCGCTTATCTATTGTCTGGTTTTCAGCCTATTTCATCAGATGGGATCGTTTATGTCGGCATTTTGAGGCGAACGCTACATCGTACGCATCTCGTTGGTGTTAGCAAGATATGCTAATTGGCACACGGACTTTTCTCTTAACGGTATATTGTCGCAATCGTTTTGAATAAACGTTTTTCGTCAAAAGTGCAATAAAGGGCATGCTATTGTAAAACGAAACTGTAACTCTGCCTTGAATTATGACAGAGTTATGGTCGGTAACACAGAAGGACTGATGGGTTGATCGAAGTGTTTTGCCGGTTTATCTGCTGGTTAAGGCACGTGCGGTTGCGTAACATGCAGATAAGGTTTCTGTGTGTTTGAGTCATGGTGGATAGATTCTGGTAAACACGTAAATCCATCTCCTTGATTAACGACACTCTTCCTTTTGTGTAATTTCAGGCATACCGGAAACTGGCAAAAGAATATCACCCTGACAAAAACCCAAACGCTGGGGACAAGGTAAGATTAATAACACTGATTGGAAAGGTTTGATCTTCCCACTGGCTGTACTTTGTAGTGAGTAATACTGATTCGGACACAATGGAAGATGTGTTTAAAGATGGATTACTGGAAGTGAAAATACTCCCACTGCTTACAAAAAATCATAACACATATGGATGCTTTGTTGTTGGTCTTTGTGCAGATAACATTCACAGATGGTAAAGGCAGCTATGTATCTGTTGGGTTCATATTAAAGGCAATTTTTGCTTTAGGACATTGTGGTGAAGACTTGAAGAAAAATGCAATCACATATTTTTCACAAAATGCTTTTTCTTTACTTGACACAAAAATGAATAAATAAAAATAAAACAAATAAACAATGACATTATCAAGTTGATATTCTATCTGTATCAAACAAGCTTTAAATTTAGCAATCGGTACATCCCTAATACTCTGAATCTGCTTTTGTCAATCACATGCATACTTTTATGGTGATATTAGGACCTTGTATGAAGTCCTAGTTGCTTCCTCATTGTAACACCTAAATGTACTATTGTTTGTGTGATGTATTTCTCCTGGCAATGACATAAATGGTTTTATACTGAAGATTTGCTTATTTTTTACAAGTTAAAATCCTTCACATTTTTCTACGTGCTGTTTGGTGCAGCTGAAATTTGTGAGCTGTTGTGCAGTATAGTGACAGACCTCCCCCTGCTCTACATAATGTCATTAGATTCCAGTGTGATTTTTCTGTAATGTTATTGAAAATGTTCAGAATTGTGAAAATGATGCCTCGAAGCAGCATTTCAAAAGTGGATGAATTGTGAAATTTAAACATCATTGACATGTTATAGGTCTCATGTCATGTTACATATTTAACTCAGCTGTAAATAGTATTTTTTTTTTTCAATATTTAGTTGACATTGGTTTAGGAAGGTGTTATTCCTTAAATTTTACTACATATGGTTTTTGTTTTTTCTTTTCTTTTTTTCCAAATCTGTTGTGTTTTTACTACCACTTATTGTTCTTTTGATTTCAAAGTCCAGGAGCTTTTAAGGATTATATGTTGGAAGTCAGGTCATGTGATGGCTATGAATGACCCTTATATAAGGATATTGCAACCTTCAGCATGCTTTCCTTGTGAATGTTGTCATTTTAGTTTCCAGCAAAGATGAACTCAAAAAAATAATTTGGGGGGGGGGGGGGCTTTGAACTTTTGTCTTTACTAGTGGTTTAGTGCTTTCATGTTCTTATACATGTTTTTTGCCACATGTGATGGAGGTATATGCTGTCTTCCTTATCAGTTATTATTACTTTTGTTTATCTCCTTCAACTGTAGTTCAAAGAAATCAGCTTTGCCTATGAAGTGCTGACTAACCCTGAAAAGAAGGAACTTTATGACCGATGTGGAGAGCAAGGCTTGCGGGAAGGAGGTGGGGGAGGTCCAGGGATGGACGATATCTTTTCCCACATCTTTGGTGGTGGACTGTTTGGCTTCATGGGAGGCCAGGGGAGCCGCTCTAGAAATGGAGGCCGAAGGAGAGGAGAGGACATGGTCCATCCACTCAAGTAAAAACACAGTTTTTTCTCTGGAAGTAGTTAAGAATTATGGTGTTGTAAATTGAACACTCCATGGGTATATTGGCAAAAAAAATCTCTAAACAATAATTTTTCTTGATAGGGTGTCACTGGAGGACCTCTACAATGGGAAAACAACTAAACTACAACTTAGCAAGAATGTACTCTGTAGCACTTGTAATGGGTAAGTTTTAGAGATGTGCAACTTTGTGCTGCAGTCCTTACTGATAACATCTTTATTTATTTAGTCTACGCTGCTGCTGTATAAATCTTGCTCTAAATGTAGCACAGGGTCACCTCCGATTCTAACAATACCTCCATCCCTCGATGTGTCTGTATCTAGGCAGGGAGGCAAGACGGGTGCTGTACAAAAATGTTCAGCATGTAGGGGGCGTGGCATGCGCATCATGATCAGACAGCTGGCTCCAGGGATGGTCCAACAGATGCAATCTGTGTGTACCGATTGTAATGGAGAAGGTAAGAGGTAGAGATGTGAACTTATTGATCCAAACTGTGATCATCCTGCTCTAGTACGTTATTTGAAGATTATCTCTTCAAATAATAAAAAAAAAAAGGTTGTATTGTGTTAGATGGATATGTGTGTGGTGGCAGGTATGTGATTCTGAAATGGCTGTTCTGCTAGGTTTGTGACGTGTTATGTTTGTGAGTTGTGCTCTGTATACCTGTGGCTGTATGGAATGTGAAAATAATTTTCCTGTGAAGGACGAATAAAAATATTGATCTTCACCTTATTCTCTGACTTCTTCCACAGGTGAAGTCATCAGTGAGAAAGACCGCTGTAAAAAATGTGAGGGCAAGAAGGTTGTGAAGGAGGTGAAGATTCTGGAGGTACATGTGGACAAGGGCATGAAGCACGGCCAGAAAATCACCTTTGGAGGCGAAGCTGACCAGGCACCTGGCGTTGAGCCTGGTGACATAGTCCTTGTGCTGCAGGAAAAAGAGCATGAGGTAGGATTATGAGCTCATCTTACTGACCTCTGTACATCTGCCCTCTATCTCGTTAGACCGAGACAAATGGCTACCTTGGTTTTCAGTTGCTAAATTTTTCTTGCACATATGAAGGTGACTTTAATTGCCCTGTAACATCCCTTACCTCAGGGACTTATGATTCTTTTTGGGGGTGATATTCTCAGTTGGGGTGAAAACTTCACAAGTATAGCACCTGTAATGTTTCCTGTGTATGTAAAATGTGCTGGAGTAAAAATAACTAGGAAATCACTGCAAAGATGAATTACTAACAGTATTTCCTTCAGTGACTGTCCAGTAATGTTAAACATCTTATTGGCATCACAAACACTGTTGCATCATTGTTACAGAGGTCGATTGTTGTTAATTCCAGCTGGGGCTGCTTCAGATCTCTTAAGGGCCAGATTGACATGACCCCGCTGAGCTATCAAACCCAACAGATGTGCAGATACTGAAGATGCAGACACTTTTATGAATAGATGTCATATTGAAGATGGACCTTACTATAATGACTACATGCCAAGCTGAATAAATGTACTTTCGCTTGCATTCTTTGTCCTGCCTGTATTAGACTCAGCTCTCTCATATTCTATGGGAGGATTTGGAATGATATTTAACTTTGCAGTGATCATTACAGGGTTTTCAGAAACTGGTGGAGTATACTGTTAACTTGACTGTTTTATGAACAGCAGCCTTTTTATATATATATATATATATATATATTGTTGACATTCAGTATCAGATATTTAATCATATGTACATGTATCATACATCAAAAACAGCTGACATTTGTAGCACACTACTGCTCAAAGGCTTTCTTTAATTTTGAAACCACCATTTTGATTTTCAAGCATCTGCAATATGTCATATAATCAGAAAATGTCTGAAATCTTAAATTATCAGGATTATGTAAAGTCTTAATCCCAACACTGGCCATTTTGACGTGACATGGTTTGTTATACATGTAAAAAGGTGATTATTTAAAGAAGGAAAAAAAAATCACATTATGGCCAATGCAATATACAAATGTTTGATAAAAGTGAAATATGTCGGACTCGGAACTTACATGGACATAACACAGAAGCCCTAGCCTATAAAGTCTTAACACAGTGGCAGGCTTAAACAAACAGATTTTGTCAATTTTTGTACAGACAGCAGCAGAAATCACACTATTATTCAGCCATGTGCCAAGTGTGTCAGTGTCAAATGCAGGCATATACAGACCAAGTAGACTAGTGTTTTTTAGTTCAAGCACAGCGGCAGACTGAGCTGTAGAAATGTGCCTCAGGCTTCCTCTCCCTTGAGGTATCAGCCATTGATGTCAAGTCAGACAGGTTACAGCAATTGTAGGTAGTGCTGACAAGGACTGTGCATGTTACTCATGCCGAACCAGATGTTCTTAAGAGTCCTGTTTTTTTTTTTTTTCTCTCTGCACTGAGACTGTATAAATTTTGACTTGATATGGAAACAAAGGAACCCAGTAGTAGAAGTACCGCCACCTTTCTCCAGAAGCAGAGGCTGGCTGTCGTTGATGGTGTAATATCAGTTTACACAGAGTCTTAACCCTGATTAAATGTTTTGACAAAAGGCGACAAATATTTTGAAATGTATATAGAAGCATTTGCTGAATCTTGCAGCATAAAGAAAGTGTATTAACACATTTCCCTCACGCTTTCATTTTTCAGACATACAAGCGAGATGGCAATGACCTGTTCATGAACCACAAGCTCGGCCTGGTGGAGGCGCTGTGCGGCTTCCAGTTTATGCTCAAACACTTAGATGGAAGACAGATTGTTGTCAAATATCCTGCAGGCAAAGTCATTGAACCAGGTAACCCTGTCAGCTCTTCTAGTCATCTGTTTCTTTCCCTGTTACATAATTTCTAGATATAACCCCCCAAAAACCAGAGAGACCAGGCAGATTAGGAAGTAGATGAAAGTTGTGTTGATACTTTTACGTTGTAGCGCACTTGATGGTAATTGCTCAAGTTAAAAACATGTATCGTCAGTGGGCCGAAATGCTGTGTAATGAACTGTAACCATAACATTTTTGTTTTGTTTGGAGTTAACCAGCAAACATTGGCCTCCTGACCTGAATGTCCATGCCCCATGGTTAAAAATAGTTTGTTTGTTTTTACATTTTCTCCTCAGGCTCAGTGAGGGTGGTGCGAGGGGAGGGCATGCCACAGTATCGAAACCCCTTCGAGAAGGGAGACCTGTATGTCAAGTTCGATGTCCAGTTCCCCAGCAACAACTGGATCAGCCCAGAGAAACTTGCGGTATGACATGTCACTGCTTCTTACCACCCGTCATTGTGATGTTTGCTATAGATGCATGCGCTCATATTTCTCAGAGGTCGTATTTTATTCCTAACATGGACATAGTTGTGCCACTGGAATGATATATTTTTTGGCCATGACATATAACAAGTGATCACTGATAAACAGACTCCTCTGCACAGTTTTTTGTAGATGTCCTGTGCAGAGAAAAAACACTTATAATAGTCAGGTCTGTCAGTTTGACCATACAAGTAGATGGTTGGTGCAGTCAGGCATTTAATTTGTCGTTGGACTGCTTTTTTGTGGATCTGGTTGATACTTTGGAACCTGTTGTGTTGACTTGCGTCTGCTGTTGTAACTGAGAAATCCTCAAACTGATTATGAGATGGTTGTTTACATTTACCTGCTAGTCAGTATAGTCAGTACACAGGTAATACAGTATGAACATCTGTATTAGATTGGTGCTTAACCTCCATATGCAGTTTCTAAAACTAAGTATGTTGCCTCTTCTTCAATTTTTCCTCTGTTTTTTAAATTGTATTTTATGTTTTAAATCGGTGTAAGCAGCTGATCATGTTGTGTGAGCACTCTGCTTAGCTTCCACTGTATTTGATGTATGTGGTTGGAGTTCAGATGGATTATCGGCAGACAAGATATGATGAACAAATGATAAAGATGCATATTGTTCAAGTCAGGAGTGTCAAACTCATTTTAGTTCAGGGGCCACATTCAATTCAATTTGATCTGAAGTTGACTGGACAAGTCAAATAACCTAATATTATATAACTAATGTCAACTCCAAACCTTTCTCTATGTTTAAGAGCAAAAAAGGTACAATTACATCATGAAAATGTTTACATCTACAAACTATGCTTTAAAACAATGTGAATAATATGGACAAACTGAAAAAATAAGTGTAAATTTAACAATATTCTGCTTCAGTTCATCATTTACTCATGTACATTATAACTTGTAGATCACAGTGGATCTACAAATATACAAAACATTCAATAACAGATAATGTTAAAATTGCACTTCTCTGAAGACATTTCATTCATTCATTCATCTTCTATACCCCCTTTATCCTCACTAGGTTGTTCATATTTCCTCAGATTATTCAAGTTTTGCAAAATTATACTTTGTTTTGGTGTAAATACATGAAAATGTTCACAAAGTTATGAGTATTTATTGGATATTATGGTCATATTTTACAGATTTCACCCACTTGAAATAGAATCGGTCTGTATATGACCCCTGAACTAAAATGATTGTTAATATCTTAGTTTAATTTTCGTATTTCATAAAGTTATCACAAGGGCCGGACTTTGCCCCTGGGCCGCATGTTTGACGCACCTGGTTAAAATACTGCTCATGTATTATCGTGTGGGTCAATTATAAAAGTGAACTCCTGTGTTCTTTTAGTGTTTGGTAATATTCCACATGAAGAATGTTAAGCCTGTTATTACATAAAACTAATTTATTACCCCTCAGAGATTAGTTTTATTCTTGTTATAAATATTTCCCTTAAGTTTTTAATATCTGCGTAGAAACACTTTCCAGTTTCTGCAGTTGTTTTTCTATCTTTAGACCAAAGATTAAACTCATACATTTGCTCTCTTTTAAAGCCATGGTTTCCGCAGGTACTTAAAAAAAATTTCATTATCAACTTATTTTAGACCACAAAGTGTGTTCCATATGATGTAGACACTGTTTAAAAACTGAGTAGATTATGAAGATTATACATTCATGTAACTTATTCTTATGTGACTTTTTTTGTCATGGTTAAAAAACTAATGTCAAAGACGCTTTAATGAGATCTGGTTCATCATTGCATCAAGAGCTTGGATTGTTCAAAGTAACAAATTTTAATTTGTCATTGTTTGTGCAAGAAAATTGAGTCAGGAGCTTTGCACGAAGTTGAGTGTTGCATGGGATGTTGGGGAAAAATGTAAAATATCACTATAAAAACCAAATGTCACAAAGTTCTGGCCCTGGTGATGATCCTGATGTGAACACAGTACAAAGTCTGAATGTTTTAATATCTTTTTGAAGTTAAAGTCGCACATTTGAGTCAGTTAATGTAATTATTGAATGTTGCTCCCTGGTTAGGAGCTGGAGGACATGCTTCCCTCACGGTCGGAGCCACCCATCATCACTGGGGACACGGAGGAGGTGGACCTGCAGGATTATGACGTGAGCCAGAGCTCATCGTCGGGGAACCGCAGGGAGGCCTACAACGACAGCTCCGATGAGGAGGGGGGTCACCACGGGCCAGGTGTCCAGTGCGCCCACCAGTAGTGTCGTACCGTCAAAAACACAAACAACCACATGACCCACGTCGTACATGGGGAGAAAATGTATGAGTTGCAGAGTAAACAGGAGGTAGGACGAAATAAAGAGGCTTGGTAGTTCCTGAGACACGGATCATATGTGCATTCACTCAATCACGGCAAATTGAATTGTTGACTATTTGAGTGCGTGTGTTCGTTTTGATCTTTGTCTGAGTAACTGTCACTGGGGCGGCCCAAAAGATTTAGGACCCTGCACCTTAAACAGAATGAGACACTTTAAGCAAAATTCAGGTGGGAGGGGTTTTAAGTAATGTATCAAAGCATACGGTTGCCTCATTGAATCCCAAGCCTTGTAAGAAAACTGTGATCTGGCGTTCAGGACGAAACCCCACCCCCACCCCTCTACTCCTCTGTAAATCCCCTCCCCTCTGCCTACGGGAACTCCAGATCAGATGAAGAAAGGAATGTCTCTTGTTTGCTGAGTGTGTGACTTGCATTTTGTTTTCATAGTATTTACAATAATTAATTTAAAAACTAACCAATGTGCATACACAGGAGAAAAAAAAAGCAGCTGAGCAATGTGACGTGCAGATCCTCGGACTCATGTATTCATGGATTCATCCACTCAGCGCCACTTGTAGGATTTGTTTTTCTGATTTTTACTTGCTTTGTTTGTAGGTTTTTACTTGTTTCCCCTTTTTTCTTTATATTTTAATTGAAACTGAAAAAAAAAAAAATTGGTAACATGTATATCATTGACCTGCCTGTTGGTAAGCTTCATCAGCTGCTGTATTCAAAACTGTGTAATTTTTAAAAAAGAAAAATGAGAAGTGAAATACCCATAGCCTGTATCTGTGCTGAGACCATGTGCATGTAAAAAAGCTTTGGTTCCTGCACTTATCGATACATCAGTCAAATAAAGCAGCACACTTCTTAAGAAAATGTTTATGAAGTTGAATAAATTGTTGAAATATCCTGTACTGTCACTGGTGTGTGTCCTGTCTTTCTGTCTCGTGTTACTGCTTAACAGACTGTGCCATCGAGTAAAATGTGTACTTGGCTGGAATGATTTGATTAAATGGTTATTATCCTTCTGGACAGATGGTTTAATTTGATGTCTTTAGGTCAGTTTTTATTTTTAGAAACATGATCTAATACATAAAACCAGTTTCCATTTATACTTCAACATTTTTTCCCTCCTATCGCTTGTGTTGTTTTTAATCTTCCCCTCCCAAAGGTTTCCATCCACAGTCAGCACCCTGCAATAGTGAATGATTTCATGTCATCCTCAGAATCATGTGACTCGATGAAAACACCTTCACAGTGAGTGAGAGGGTTGGGCAGGTGATTATTTTGATGAATGGAGCAGACTTTGCAGGGCAGGGAGTATTTATAGGGTGGGGCTTTTATTCTGTGGGGGAGGGGATTATAAACTGGAGGAGGGGTTTATTATGTGGAGGAGGAGCTTATACACTGGAGGAGGGGCTTATTTTGTGGGGGGATTATAAATTGGAGGAGGGGCTTATTCTGTGGGGGAGGGACTTGTCTAATGGGGAGAAGTTTATTTTGTGGAGGAGATGATTTTGTAATGGGGAGAGGCTTATTCTGTGGGGGAGGGGCTTATAAACCAAAAATGAAACATAACATGAAACATGGGCATATCCCCATTGGCAAAGGTGTTACATCCCTAATAATAATAATAATACATAGATGATTTGTTTTTCTTTATTTATTTGGGTTTTTTTAAACTCCTATTTTAACTGGGAATTGAACTTCTATCCTCTGTGTTCCAGTTTAAAACTTTACCATCTGAGTGACGGATCAGGGCAGGGATTATACACTGGCGGAGGGTCTTCATATTTGTGGGAGGGGCTTGTGTAACGGGGGAGTGGCTTAATTTGTGGGGGAGGGGCTTATCATATGGCGGAGGGGCTTGTGTAAAGGGGGAGGGGCTTATTTTGTGGAGGAGGGGCTTAATATGTTGGGGAGTGGCTTATACATTGGAGGAGGACATAGCCTTCAGAGCAGAATGACCAGGGTTCGATTCCAGGGTAGGCAGGTAGGAAAGAAGGTTGATGTTGTGGGTGGGGTTAAGGTTTGTGGGTGGGGTTTTCAGCATGTTCAGGTGGTGGTTGGTTAGGGGTGTCAAATTACAGTTTACTTTGTTTTGGAAAAATAAAAAGCGAACAATTTTATTTTTTTTTTCTTTTGGATTGAAAACTTTGTTTTTACCTATTTATGATCAGATTCTCATCACACTTTTCAGGATGTTCACAAACATGATAATCTGAAGGTATTGATTGGTTTTGCGATAACAAAGCCATATTTTGTGTCTCAGTACTGTGTTCTGAGGAGTCTGCTTGCCATTGCCCAGGTTTCAGGAGTGTTTGGATCTTCTCAGTCTCCACAGCTGATGCTCACGTTTTTTTGTGTGTGTGTGTGAGTGTCAAATATATGTTCAAGAAGTTCTTGGGTTTTCATCAGCGCAACCTAGTGTAGTGGTGAAGGACATAGCCTTCAGAACACAATGACAAGGCAGGTAGGTAGTTTGATTCAAGATCAGACAGGGAGGCAGGCAGGCCGGTAGGAAGGAAGGCAGGTAGCCAGGCAGGAAGGAAGGAAGAGAAAGAAAAACAAACCAAAAAAACAAAAATAGTAATCACGTGAGTGAGTGAGGCCTGTGATTATTTTGATGAAAAGCAGATTATTTAGTGGGCGGGGCTTATTCTGTGGGGGAGGGGCTTATAAATCGGAGGAGGGGCTTATTCTGTGGTTAGGGCTAGGGTTAGGGTTAGAGGAGGGGCTTATTCTGTGGTTAGGGTTAGAGGAGGGGCTTATTCTGTGGTGGTGAGTGCTTAAACTGGAGGAGGGGCTTAATTTTTTTTTTTTTTTTTTTTTTTTTACACATTTGGCAGACGCTTTTATCCAAAGCGACTTACAGTTATTACAGGGTATTGGTT
>JAQQZY010000019.1:7718028-7735003 GCA_030068375.1 Ostorhinchus rueppellii | reverse complement strand
ATCCTTGGGTGATTCTCTATCACTGGTGAAAATTTCAAGAAAATCCGTTCAGTAGTTTTTCTGTAAAGTTGCTAACAAACAGACAGACAAACAAATAAACGCCGGCAAAAACATAACCTCCTTGGCAAAGGTAAAGAAAACATGGAATGCCTAATGATTTTGGTTTTTATCAGGAAAACGTGTTAAATGGATAGATATCAGCTCTGAAATTAAACTGCTATGAGATATTTTTGTTGTTATCATTATATTTCACCAAATTAATGAACCTTTAGTCATACCAGGCATTAAAATGAACAAGGAACTGAAGAAAACAAGGGTGGTCTAATCATTTTTTCCGTGACTGTATATCTACATATACACATGTGCATATTTGTAAGCTCACCTTTTTAAATCCTTTTAAGATGCTCTTATAACAAGCTGCCTACTGTAGGTATCTACATGTTTTCTTTGTAATTAAAGTGTCACAAAATGTCCTTTTTTCCAATTCTTTTGCACCTTTGTTTTCAGGAGCAACTTAACTGTCAATATCTGGCCATTAATGATCATTATTATAAATAATAACTACTTAAAACAGTGTATTTTTGTAAAAAAATAAAAAAAATAAATAAATAAATAACAGACACCTTTGGCACAGGAATAAATTTTGCCAATTTTCTTTTTCAATCAAAAGTGCTGAAATGAGAGTTGGGGGTATTTGGCTATAAAGTGTATTTCAGAGGGTACTCCACTGTAAAAAGTTTGAGAACCACTGGTCTAAGTCTAAGCCATTTTCTACATCTCTTGTCTGTTTTAACTCAGAGTAAAAGGCTAATCTTGTATATTTTAAATTTTTTAATTTTATTTTTTAAGAACTTTTTCTCTGAGGATACATAGAGCCAAATACAGAAATATAAAGAAAGAGAAAGAGAGGGGGAAAAAAAAAATCTTGTATATTTTTTGTATATTTTTAAGCTTCAGGATTATCGTCTTCAGCCCCTTCAGCCACAGTCATGATACTAAAGTAAAGGAAAGTCTATTATAGTCCAACAGTGTTTGTTGCGTGCGCTCTGTCTGCTGCTCTTTCCCACCTCCGCCCTCGGTGCTGGTCCCTGGGGCACTGATGCGATGGCAGCAGGTGATGTGGTCGCCTTGGCTGCCAGACTGCTGCTGCATCTGTTTTAGCTTTCATGTGATCATCTCTGAGCGCCCCTCAGAGGCACCGGGGTCATTTATCTTGGAGAATTGTTTCAAAATGATGAAACCTCTTGAATGTATGAACCTTCTGTCACTGCAGTATTGTCAAAAAAATGTCATCTCAGTTTTTTTTAAATCAGTTTTATGGATGGGTCATGATTTTAGTTAAATTCTTTTGTGGCTACACAGTTTGTAACTACACAGGATTGTTTATTTCTATTATATATTTGTCATATATTTTGTGGAGGGTATAAGTGTTGTACTGGATATTTGACTAAAAACTGTAAAAACGGTACATTTTCTTAATTTTGGACCTATATTCTGTATATTACCCACATCCAGGGTACCCTGCTTTCACCCATTGGCAGCTGAGACAGGCTCCAGCATCTCTGAAACCGTCCCAAGAATTTAGTCAGGAAAATAAATGAATAATATATTATTATAATATAATATTTCAGGTTTTTCTTTCTTTTTTGTTAATCCCAGTGATATGAGGGGGAGTCAAAACTTTCCCTTTTTGTTATCAAAATAACAAAAATCTTTTTCTAAACACTTTGGTAATCTATGTTTCCATCACTAGATGACTATGTAGAATTGCTGGGGCTGGGGATTACACATTTGGAAATGATAACATTTGTCTGAGAACTTTCTCACTCTCCCTCGTTCATCACCTCTAATACAACATCACAAGTTTTAAAAATGCACCTGAGAGATTTTGTTTCTTTTGTGGAGTAAGATACAGATATAGATACACTTATTTGGAACTTCAGTCGGCAAAAGAAATTCCAGATTTAAAAGGACACTCCAATATATGGAAATAAATCAACCAAAAAAGAAAATAAACATCACACAAATGTATAAGAGTTTCATTGTGACTCTTTAACAATACTTAATGTCCGTAAAGGAGTAGGAAGGAGCCGAGCTTATATTGTCCTACCCCAATTTTACATGCCATAGCCAATCAGCTAATTTATTTTTTGCTTTGTATAATATTCGTGCTGTTTTTATTTCCTCCAAATCCTTTAATTTCAGTGTATGTGAGAAAAGTTTATTGGTAACTTTTGGGCTGCTCAATTATGGAGAAAAAAAATCAATATCCTGATTATATTGGTCAATATTGAAATCACGATTAATTTCGATTAATTTTGAGTTTCACATTACATTTATTCAGCATTTCTCTCTCTCTCTCAAAAAACACTTTGTTATTGATTCTTTATGCAAAACATTCTAATTAAAATTCATTTTGGCTACAAATATGTACTTTACAACTGTTTTGCAATGGAATGGAATGTATTGCGCATGTGCATCTTTTAGAACTTGTGTAAAGAAAAATGGAAAATAAATTGTTTCAATGAGTTTTGAGATCGTTTGACAACAAAATCGAAATTTTGATCAAAATTCGATTAATTGCACAGCCCTAGGTATGTTCCAGATATCCAGTATTGTTTATTATCTGTGTTGCTGTTTTTTGAGGTGTGCATAATGGTTGTAGGTTGGTTTTTGTATTACCCATAATAATAGAGGTTTCCAAAGAAAACTCTAGTCTTTAGGCGTTGGCTCTGAACTTGATGAATTGCTTTAATTTCATTTCTCTCTCATTTGGATCTAACATCCATACGGTTTTCAATAAGCTGTTAATTGGTTTCTGCACCTCCCTGTGTGTCTTTGTCGTGCAGCCGGCTGCAGTGAGCGGGTGGAGGTCCATACAGAGCGCAGGGGTGTCATCTACAGCCCCTCGTGGCCTTTAAACTACCCCGCTGGAGTTAACTGCAGCTGGCATATCCAGGGAGGTCAGGGAGAGGTCATCACCATCAGGTAAAGTGTTCTGCACACACGAACCATCATACCTACATGGTGGAGCCTGACGTCACTGATCTTCTGCCACAGTTTCCGTAACTTTGACATCTCGGAGTCGGAGCACTGCGTCGGGGACTGGCTCATGATGACGCCCACATGGAACGGGGACTCCAGGCTGTGCGGGTCCATGCTGCCTCCTCCTTTCATGTCCACCAGGGGGCGCGTTTGGCTGTACTTCCACTCTCAGACCAACAGCTCGGGACAAGCTCAGGGCTTTCGACTCTCCTACATCAGAGGTAAACTACGCAAGAAAAGTTATCAGTACAACGGCTTTTCAAAAACACAAGGAGGTAGAAACTACAGCCTGGGATAGCGGTGGGTTGTCTGAGTCACAGTTCTCACCCAGCCCTACCTGTTCATGTCATGGAAAATCTGATGTGAAAGCTTCTGTTGCACTCATGCAACCTGGCCTCATCTCAGAACTAAATATTCTGTATGTTATGTGTATTTTAGGCTTGATCAGTTTCTTATTTTTCTCCTGAACACTCTGCCCCAACATAACATATGTGCACAGTCCATTGAACACTTTAAATCACACCTGTTTACACTGATTTTAATACAATTGTGTGGCTTTTTTTTGTTTTGCAACCAAATTATAATATGTGAGCAGAACAAAACAAGTGCCACACACATATCGATAAGTGTCTTGCTGAAAAACACACATTTAATTGTATATTTCCACAAGAAGGATTGCTTTAATGTCCTGGTAGGTGTTTTTTTTTTTTTTTTATCAGAATGTGGTAAGATGGTTTAACATAATAATATATATCAGAAAAATGTGAAAGAATTTGCAATTAATAAGTCCTGAAGTCTACCGTGTGCATGTGGAACCAGAATGTAGATATGGAAATAGTATTTAACTTGAATTCTAGTTCTATATTTCTATAAATATTTATACAAACACCAAATTTCCTTATTGTTCTTTTCATATTTAATTTTTCACTTGTTTGAGGTTTTTTCTACCTGTCTCTTTCTCTGCACTTGCTTGTTGGATGTTACTGCTATTAACAGTCAAAAAAGTCTTATCTTATCTTATCTTATCTTATCTTATCTTATCTTATCTTATCTTATCTTATCTTACCTTACCTTACCTTACCTTACCTTACCTTACCTTACCTTACCTTACCTTACCTTATCACAGTAATAATGAAATTTAGCTCAGATACATAAAGCATTCATGACTAAAGACTATTTGGCTTTGGATTGTATTTTTGGCCAAGCTGTTAGATGTTGTAAGGGTCCATGGAGTAAAGGTTTTCAGATGATTTTCTGGGAAAACTCAGTGAGTTTTGAAGCATTGACCCATAATCCATCTTGTTTTGGTTTAGTGTGTGATCTGCGATGCAAACTCTGATGTTTCCAGTCCTCCTCAGTGTCGGTTGTTTCCTCTGTAGGTCACCTGGGTCAGAGCAGCTGTCAGTCCGATGAGTTCCTGTGTGGGAATGGGAAGTGTCTTCCTCGCTCCTGGAAGTGCAACGGCCAGGACGAATGCGGAGACGCCACAGATGAACGCAGCTGCTCCCCTCCTCCTACCGAGGCCCAGTCTGGACTCTGCCCCCTTGGTTCCATTCCTTGCACCCAAGCCCAGTCCACCCGCTGCCTCCCCGCGTCCCTGCGTTGTAACGGATCCCCAGACTGCCCAGACCGGACCGACGAGCTGGGCTGCCCCGACACCACCTGCGGGAAACGTTTGGGGAACTTCTACGGTTCCTTTGCCTCCCCAGATTTCTTCCGAGCCAACAGGAGCGCCATGGCGGAGCTGAGGTGTTCCTGGGTGCTGGACACCCAGGACCCCAAACCCATCGTGCTGCAGCTGGATCTGCAGCTGGGCCCCGGGGACTCCCTGCATGTCTACGACGGCCTGCTGCAGCGGGCGGAGCACCTCCTTCAAGTGTTGTCATATCATAACAACAGACGGCCGGCCCTGCTGGAGTCCAGCCGGGGACAGATGAGTGTGTTGTACCTGGCACAGCCTCACAGCCCTGGACACGGCTTCAACGCAACATACCAGGTACGAAAATAACACATACCGTCACTGTCGGGCAGAAACCTTGTAAGTCCAGTTTAATCTTTTTCTTTTTTTGTCATAAAATGATTCTATTGGTTAGTCTTCCCCAGTGTTATGCAAGTTACTTCCAAACTGTACAGATTACAGATTAGGGCTGCCACAAACCATTATTTTGATAGTCGACTAATCACGATTATTTTTTTCGATTAGTCGACTAATCGGATCATACGTAAATTAAATGTAAAACATACAGCTTATTGCACCAGCATGAAGCTGCTCTAATTTAACCACCATTTGTTTTCATCTTGAAGTTAAGTGTAGAATATACATAATTTTTCCATTTTCCTAAAAATGACCGTTGTAGATGTAAGAGGTGTGACAATATGTTTGATTATACTCAAGGCTGTGAGGGGAAGTAGGTCATAGCTTTTATATTCTGTTTGTTTAAACCTCTCATGTTTCATCTCAGTTAGTTTTCAAACAGGTTTTCTTCACTGTTTTTCTTTTCTTATCCTCCATAACCTGCTACTTTCATTGTTCACATTCATTGTTTATGTGGAGGCAATCTCACACCTTTCTGTGCTGAAGGGAGAACACACAGTCCATTTTCACTTTAATGTTTCAAGATTCAAGACTGTTTTCTTGTCATTCAACATCAGAATGATGAACAAAATTACAATCCACAGGATCTATAGTGAAATTAAGTGCACATTTAAAAACACACATGTAAAATAGAAGAAAATAGAAAACAACAGAGCAATGTACAGATAATAGCAACAACAATAAAATAAAGAAGTCAACATAGAAAAGGAGAAATGACTGAAATGCAAATGCAAATGCAAATGCAAAGCAGTTAATAAATATTACTATTTAAACTTGGTTTTACTACATATGTAATATTGTTTGGAATCTCATGGCTGGGGAGAGATTGTTAAAAATATAATAATGTTTTCATAGAGACACTTGTTTAGACACCTAAACCAGTTGAGTGTATGTGTTCCTCATCAGTGTCTAGTCAGTGACATATTTCTCCTTGACCCGTTCAGGTCAAAGGTTACTGTTTCCCTGGTGAGCGTCCCTGCGGCAGCGATCAGGGCTGCTTCTCTGAGCGTCAGCGCTGCGACGGCTACTGGCACTGCCCGTCCGGCCGTGACGAGGAGTCCTGCCCCATCTGCCCAGAGGGAGAGTTCCCCTGTGAGGGTGCTAGTGGAGTGTGCTACCCGGCCTCTGAGCGCTGCAACAACCAGAAGAGGTGTCCAGACGGCTCGGACGAAAAGAACTGCTACGACTGCCAACCTGGAAACTTCCACTGTGGGACGAACCTGTGCATCTTTGAGACGTGGCGCTGCGACGGCCAGGAGGACTGCCTCGACGGGAGCGATGAGAGGGACTGCCTCGCAGCGGTGCCCAGGAAGGTGATCACAGCGGCTTTGATTGGCAGTCTGGTGTGCAGTCTCCTTCTGGTCATCGCCCTTGGATGTGCACTCAAACTGCACTCCCTCAGAAGCCGAGAGTACAGGTGAGGACACCACGGCTCACTTCTGTGTGCTCTCACTCCTCTGCTGTGGACCGTGTCCTTGTTTGACCTCATTGTTCCAAGTTATCTAGTACTGTGTGTCTGAAACGGTCTGTCCCCATAGCAACAGCCTTAAAAATCTCCTCCTCTGTCTGAGACACATACTATCACAGTCTGTTGTTGCGTCTTATTGCTGTTGTTTTCCAGACTAACACTATGTTCATGATGCAGGTAAAAATGGCTCAGATCCACTGTAGAATGTGGTCCTAAATCAGATACATATCTGATGTTTTGCAGTGTGACTTCAGTTTGAACATTCATATATTATTTTATCTTTAACTTTTACATCACTGAAATGGAGTAGTGTTTGAGGAGGCGAGGCACGGCAAGATCCATATTTACTTCTGTAAACACAGTGTGCTGTGTGATGTCATGTCTTCAGTACATATGGGTCACTTCAGGACTGCAGACTGTTCACACATGAGTCTGATGGCATCACAATTGAATTATAATGTGAATAATCACACAAAAAAAATCTGATTTCAGTAAAAAATTGCATTTGAGCAGTAACACCTCCAGTGTGAAACGAATAAGATGCTTTCATTACACTCTCTAACTGTCTGTTACTCTCTTCCCGTAGATCATTTGAGACTCAGATGACTCGAATGGAGGCAGATTTTGTTCAGAGAGAGGCTCCACCCTCTTATGGTCAGCTGATCGCTCAGGGTCTCATCCCCCCAGTGGAGGACTTCCCAGTGTACAACCCCACACAGGTAATAAAATCACATGGATCCAGCCTCAGCACAACCTAAATGTAGAGTTTGGGAAACAAAACAATACTGGTTTTCTACCTTCAGTTGTAGTGGATTAAAATATGAATGAGGGGAAATTATATATACATCATCCTAAACACAGGGCTGTACACTCCTATCCTGATAAAGGCCATTTGATAAACAAATATAGAACAGAAGACATAAAGCTTTGTCCAGGTGATGAAAAATATTTCCATAGTTTGTGATTTGTAACACAGTGAAGTAAAATATGAAATAATAGATGCTTTTTCAATTGTTACATCATGTGTACAGTCATAACACACAGCACTACCTTACTGAACAGTCTACAGGTTCTAGAGTTATTATAATATTGGAAATTTTTATTTCAATAGATATCTTTTACCAAATGTCTATGATCCACTGTTGAAATTATATCAGTCATTCCATGTACAGTTGCATGTGTGTTACATATGCTCCTCATTTACCCACTGGTATGACTTCATACACAAAAAACCCTGAATACTTGACTTAAAGTAGACTATCTGAAAACTTGTCTGCTGAGAGTTCATACTGTCACATGTAAAATCTCACTCTTTGGGGAATAATATAATTACTATAATCCCATGGTAGTGGGGCACAGGCACCAGTTGACACCAGATGACCTCTGGAACATCTTTTGATCTGGTAGAAATGACAATTTAAAGCCAATAGATACCACCAAAGACAACAAAACAGAAATCTTTGAGATTGTTACTTTAACTGGAATATCAATACAGTGACAGAAAATGTATTTCTTTTATTTGCTCGGATATGATCAAGGCCTTTTGAGTTTACGTTGAGTTAAAATGTGTTTTAATCAGATTAAGACTGATTTTATTCTGAATTCTGCTGCACAAGTATTTAAAGAAGACTGTATGACTTATAGTACTGCTTGGTTTGCACAAAATATCTCCCTGAGGCCTCTTTTGACAGTTAGGTAGAAGCAAAACTGAATTTTCTGCTTTCCTCTCCCCCCCTCCAGGCATCTGTGTTACAGAACTTGCGCTTGGCGATGCGCAGACAGATCAGACGTCACTCGACACGACGTTCCACCTCCTCATCCTCCCGGCGGCGCCTTGGGAACCTGTGGACTCGTATTTTCCACAGTGGAGGGAGAGCCCGAGGCCACGCCCCCCTTCTCGATCCCCCTGGACCCACTCAGATCACCCTGGGCCTCCACAGCTACCGAACTGTCGGGGAAGCGGGGCCTCAGTCCAGGTCTGGAGCTAGATTTGGGGATGAAGCTGATTTAGTGCCACACTCCTGTTGCTCAGCCAACATGGACCTGCAGCCCTGTTCATCAGAAAGCCCTCCATCACCTCTGTCTCCGCAGTCAGTGGGCAGTCAAGAGGAGGGGGAGCTGTCACCTGTCAGCAGGGGTTCACAGTCCGAGCCTCCCACTCCCGGACAGAGTAACTATTCAGCCCACAGCGGACATCCTCTCACCCCACAGGAAGCCTCTGCTCCCCCCTGCCATGCCCGTGTATCCAGGAAACTAGTTCTGGAGCTTGCCGTTAACCTCAAGGGTGTTTCAGTGAGACGTTACTCCCCCCTCGGGCCCTTGTCTCCTATCTCACCCCCTGTGTTTCCCAGTAGCTCCCAAACCCCCACAACCCAACGTGACAATGAAGGGTCAGATGTGACTTCACCCTCTGACCCCTCGCCTTCTTCTGTAAAAACAGAGGACAGTGACAGCCACCTAACTCCAGAAGTGCCAAGCAGGGAAATTAAAAGCAGGGGGAAAAGGAGCAGGCGCTGTAGGCCCAGCAGGAGGCCCATCAGCGACGAGGGAGGGAACCCAGGGAGGGGGACGACACCGTGCTGAGGAGCCCAAGAGGATTACTCTCCTTTCGCTCTTTGTAGACCTGATGCAATATCTGTTCTGCTGAAGTGACCTTGAAAGTGTCCCCAAAACCTCCAGATGTTAGACCAGTACCTCAGCCATCCACAAGGGGGAGGAGGTGATCAATGTGGTTTCCCCTCTGGACAAAATGATTAACTCATATCCATCTCAACAATGTGAATGGGTAGAAACTTTATGCAGTCTTTTCCTTAGATGAATAAAACCAGCGTTTCTAGTGTCTCACATTGTGAAACACGTACTGTAAGAGTGACAATGTAAGGCGTTCAGATTATATCAACAGAAAATTAATTTCTGGCCTTGTATTGGCAAACATGTTTTCACAGCGCCAAAGCAGCCTTTGTGTCGTTACCCAGAGCCATTATGCACCGCTATATACTGTGAACCATAAAAGCCTATTGCATGATCACAGATGGTTCTCCCTTTCACGTCACAGACTGAGGTTCAATGATACCGCCTTTTGTCAGTATTTGTTGTCTAAACATAGAACATTTCCAGTGCAATTTAAATAACTTTATTAATAGTGTGGCTACTTTTAAGAACAATTTTCCTCATGATGTCCTATTAGGCTAATGTCACATCATCGTCAATCTGTATTTTACCATGTAAAGTCGTGGAAAAAAATTATTAGACCATCAAAGTCATCAAAAACAATGGTTATGCAATCAAGTATTAACTCCTGTGTGTATCATGTGACTAAAACAGACAGAAAAGAAAACATGGAATGTCTAAAAGCACTGTTTTGTCAGTACAATGACATAAATATTAACATAAGAACTGAAGTGATTTTGGTTATTATCAAGAAAACATGTTAAATGGATAGATATCAGCTCTGGAATTAAACTCTGAGTTATTTTTATTCTTAACATTATATTTGTCCAAACAAATGCACCTTTCGTTGTACCAGGGATTAAAATGAACAAGAAACTGAAGAAAACAAGGATGGTGTAATCATTTATTCCACGACTGTATAGCTTGGACAAAAATAAAGAGACTTCTCCAAGTTTTAAGACCTGAACCTCACTAAAAACTTGTAAAATGGGATCTAGAGGAAGATGGAAGAACACAAACCCTCACACTAAGTTGAGCTGCTTGTATTTTTACAGCAGGGGTGGTATAATGGCACCCAACAGTAATGTAAAAGTGTATTCCATGAAATATTGATTTCTGGAAAGCTAAAGAAATAACAGGGTTCCCACAGGGTCTTCAAAAGTCTTAAAAGTCTTGAATTTACAAATCTGCATTGAATACCTTTAAAAAGTCTTTAAAAGGCGTTAAACTTAATATAGTGGGTCTGAAGTCACGTTGCCATAAACGTGTGGGCTCTATTTTGTTTAAATGTTCAAGCCACAAAGAAAGTAACATTAGTTGATTCAGTTTCATCCCTTCCAACCTGACAATTTATTTTGAAATTGGGAACCAGTTATTGCTAACTTTGCCCCCCCCCCCAATGAGAAATGAGTCGGAACAGTGGGAATCAAGGCGATGGAGTTTTCTCAAATTCTAGGAGTCACGAATTTTTGCCGGTATGACTGTGAAATGGGCATTAAATTCTGTTTTAAGTAGTCTTAAAAAGGTCTTTAAAAGCCTTGAATTGAACTTGCAGAAACCTGTAGGAACCCTGAACAATAGCGTGGTGTCAAAAATGAATAACCTCTGGAATAAATACCGGCACTTTCCAGAACAAAACTGTTTTATCAATGCATAACCTATGAGTAATAAATCAAGTGGCCTCTTTATTTTTTGCCCTTAGATCTTTAAAAATGCTAAAATGACAGAATCACAGTTAGGTGAAATGTTTGCTCAGTTCTTTTCGTCAAACCCAGTCGCTTCTCTTAGACAAGCCTTTCCTCACTTGGACAAACCCGCCTGTGCTCCCTAATTTTTCACCACATGGAGTGAAACTGTTATTGAATGCAAAGGAAATGTCGGTAAAGACTGAAAGACTAAAAATTGTTCCCTCCGGCAGCACTTCTACACTGATTTTCGCTGGTCACTGCAGACACCTGGACTCATGGGAACTCAAATCAATGCTGTGGATTTTTTTTACGTGACTGAACGTTAAAGCAAAGACCTCTATTTTTGTGTCAGCACAGTGACCTGTACCAGTTCTACTTTATATTTCTCTTTCTGCCTTTACCAACACTGAACTTGATTGAGTTGCTTTTTCTACAGCTCGTATTAGACGTCGACTCAGCACTGTAGGAATTTAAAGGATGTACTCTTGTTTGTTTTTTTCTCAGTGAAATTTAGCTATTTCTAATTTTCCCAGCAGCATCTCGAGGCTGAGCTTCGGCATGCTGCTGGTTGACGTTAACTGCTGGACTTTTGTGTAACATCACGCCCAGTTTCCTGCTGTTTCCTTAAAGTGAATGTGCCATGCTGCGTTCATGTTCCTTTGTCGTGTAGAGATTTTGTCAAACAGCTGCTACATGTTGTAAGTGTGTGAATCTTGAATGTGCCATTTAAGATATCTCCGTATCACCTCTGTAGAAAGTCTTACATAATGATCTGTTGTGATCATGGTTTCTTTGTCATTTGCAGAAATTCAGTTCAGGCAGTCTCATTTTATTTGACAGTTTCTGCAGGAAATACACACTTTTGTTGCTTTTCCATGTACATACGTGTCAGATATGCCTTAATACTTGTTCCGTGCTGTCACTTTCATGAATCACTGTAGTGTTTATTTTTTTATGTGTGAAGAGATTAAATCTGTTGATGTATCACTCATCTGTAGGATGCGACACGTGACTGGTACGGCCGACTGCTCTGGAAATAGTGCACTACTGCATCAGGAATCATGCCTCTGGGATTATTATGGCAGGGAGTTAAGGGAAAAGAAATGCCATCCAGTGACATTAATCCAGTATATTTACCTGTTTTTCAGCCGATCGTCTTCAAAATCCTTGTTTATTCTGATTTTTGGAGATTTTTCATCACAAAGTTGAAGAAGTAGACTAAAACTGTGCTATAAAGTACTTAAGTCTTGTGTTTTACTACTTATTTAAAATGAGGTTTATCAAGACTCTGGATTAACGCCATTTGGAAGCACCTTCTGAACCAGGTTGTCTGATAGTGACTTTTCAGGCTTTTCTTCCCCCGTGAAAGGCTGAAGATGACATAAACTGTGTTTGTATTATTAAAGAAGTTCTCTCAT
The DNA here is from genome assembly GCA_030068375.1 of Ostorhinchus rueppellii. NCBI lineage: Eukaryota > Metazoa > Chordata > Actinopteri > Kurtiformes > Apogonidae > Ostorhinchus > Ostorhinchus rueppellii. Next base: position 7,722,619 of record JAQQZY010000019.1, on the reverse strand, counting down.
TTTGAGGTTTATATTTGTTAGTGCAGAGTGAGAAACACCGCTGTGACATTGTAAGGGTTTGCTGATCGGTGCCCTGTAAAGCTTTCTGTTTTTTGCTTTTATTTGTGTCTGCAGTTAATAAACCATAAACCATTCACCACTTCCTTTCTTTTTTTCAGTGCAAGTCTTATTTTAGGTTAATACCAGTATATGAAATAAATATGGATGGTGGGAGTAGCTTTTTATTTCTTAAAACTCGTGAAATGAATGTTTTAGTTTTTTCAGTTTTCATATCTCTTTATATTATGTCTTTGTGTGGATTATTCTGAAGCTCAACATTTGGAAATAGAAATGAAACACTTGCCACGTTTACATGGACACAAATATTTGGAATAAAAGACCAATCACATTGAAAATGCTTCATGTAAACACGTCAATTGGAAGATTTTGATCCGATCGAGTACGTTCGGAAAGAAAAATCATTCCGAAAGAGAGGGGTGGTTTATGCCGAGCATTATTCCGATCGGCGTTCATGTACACATCCGTTCGGATCCTGTCTTGGATTATCTCCACTGCGCATGTGTACTATGTCTGTATGACGCATTTCCGCCTTTGCAAAACAAAGTCAAAGCATGGCAGGAACGATAATAATTTAAAATTAAAATTTGAAATCAAATTAACATGTGCCGGAAGGTAGGAAAATATAATGTGGAGGACACAAACAATTAAAGCTCATCGCACAGACACGCGGCGTTTGTTTACATCGGAGGCGGAAATACTGCTTCTTCTATTTCCGGAAAATTGGACCAATCTGCGCATGCCCAAACTTTTTTTTTTTTTTTTTTTTTTCCCCCGATTAAACGCTGTGTCCATGTAAACAGTTGATTAAGATATTCCAATCATCCAAGATTTTGAACGGATTGGGAAAATGTGTCCATGTAAACGTGGCTAATGACTCAGGGGAAAACCTGTATTAATTCACAGCCAGTTTTATGTAAGCTAAATTGTCCTTTTTTCCCCCCTGCAAATAAAATGCAACAAGGACGTGCATTTATTCACAGGAATAAAATAAACACACACGCAGAGACACATAAAGATGTTCTCAAGAAGTTGCTATATTTAATAAGCTATTACATTGTTATCTTTGTACAGCTTCACACTTTTTTTTTTTTAACAAAACACAGATGTACACCCATCAGTTGTACAGTATGTCAACGTATCAACACATCTGAGGAATGTGATCTTTGTAGGAGTCTCTGGCGCTTTTGTAACAGTTTTTTGTTGTTGTTGTCTTTACACACTATTTACATATCTCAACTGAGCTAACAGCGCCTGGACGTAGTAGACAGAAACAGTTGTCTAAAGCGTGCGCCTCGTTTTAATGCGGGGGTTAAATTACCCAGCATCCACAGGGTGAGAGAATAGGACTGAACATTCGGTCCGAGCTCCGACCTGTTTGTTTTCATTGTGCTTAGTGCTGTACTTTTAACGTCAGTTGGGAACTCGAATAACTGTCTTGGCAGGTTTGAGCACCTTGAGAGAGTTCACAGTGGCATTCCCAGAGATGACAACATTTCCAAAGCTAAACAGAGGACAGAGGGATTTGACTCAATGACAAAAACTGTAGAACATTAAAACTGTGGAAGATCAGCCAGGCGGTTTGTAACGATGCAGCTTATTCATTTTGGAGGGAGTTGGCCGTTCTTCCAGCTGGCAGGCACAAACTTCCCTTCATCCTCCTTTCACTTCTGTGTTGTAAATACTTCTGAGTATGTTGTGTAGATCACCTGTCTGTTTATAATGTGAAGGCACCTAGTGTCTCTGGAGACAGTCATGGCATAATACAAAAATAGCAAGGACAGATGGGGTAAAATAAGAAGGAATGGCCAGATACTGAAGCTTGGCAGGGACACAGACAGGGAAAAAAAAACAAAAAAAAAACGCATCCGCAGTCGACAGTTCGTCAACATCATGTAAGTAATTAGTAAAACAAAGCTGAAGGTAGCAGCTGTAATAGAGAAGTAGTGCTAAGTGCAGAAACTGCTTGCATATTTACTCCATAAACGTTATTACACACTCAAAATACCCGCACAAACCAATACAAAAAAGCAACACATGGATTTCATAAGGCACATTAGCACAAGGATTTAGTTATAGTCATAGAAGGTCTTGGAAGTGAACCTGAAGGTGATAAGACAGTTCCATGAAAAGGAGCGAGAACTAGAAATAGAAGAAAACACTTGGCATGCTGGTGATGAGAAGGGACGGGCGGTACTACGGTCAAACCAACAAATTAAACCAGGTCCTAGATTCAGGACTTAACATTCTAATGCCCCAAGTACCCATCCTCTTCTTTTATGCTGTGACTCGATCACAGCCCCATTCAGACTGCACCTATACGTGAACATGTGCACGACCATCTATTCAGAAACTGTCCAAACGCTGCAAAAAAAACAAAAAAAAAACAAAACAAAACTGGAAGTACAGGTGTTGATGTAAAAAGGGGATTCCTGCTTGATACTGCTCAGTCGTTGACTTTGGAGGCAGTGAGGGGTTCAGTCTCTGAGGGGTCTTCCTGAGGAAATACCACAAAACACAGCTTCTGGCCCACATACGTGACTCTTTCTGCAACACAACGGACAACGGGAGAGGTGTAAATTTACAGCATTCACCGGAACGGAACTACTATAAATAAACATATTCATACAGCATAAATGACTTATAATAACCACATCTGTACAGGTCACTATAAAAACCTGAATTTTACAGCTGAAATATTTATTTTTTATTATTTCTAATGCAGCTGCTGTAACTGACATTACTGCACAGTCTATATTACATGAGAGGTGGACCAGTAGACCATTTTAAAGGTTTTTATAACATTAGTTTGGAGCTGGAAAAAGCTGCTGATAACATTCCCAACCCTGCCCCAAACATTTTTACACTGGAAACACATTGCACATGTCTGAGACTATAACTATTATTAACTTTATTAAGACACTAAAATTCAACATCGAAATCAAAGTAAGACATAGCAAAACTAGAAAAGCACTCGGAGAGCGCAGACCTCCGCCAAGGCAGTGTTTGTACTTTCCTCCACTAGATGGCACTGAATGTACAGGTGACATCATGCTCTGTCTCCCAATGATAAAGAAACCTTTAAAAAATTCCTGGATCCAGACAGTGATCCGGATCACCACCAAAATTTAAACAGTTGTTCTTCGTCCCATTTCTAAGAATTCATGAAAATTTCATCCAAATTCGTTGAAATTTTCAAGTTATTTTTAACACAAACAGATAAACATCTGCAAAAACATAACCTCCTTAGTGGAGTTAATCATTCAATTATCTGGATCAGTTTTTAACATCTTGTAGAACCATTTGGAAACACGTCCTGTATTTTCTTCCCAAGTGCCCTGACTGTTCTTTGTGGAGTTATATGCACAAATGTCGAAAATGGTCAGATCTCACAATGTTATAGAATCATTTAAAAAATTCCTGGATTCAGATGGTGATCCAGATCACCCCCAAAATTTAATCAGTCATTCCCTGTCCCATTTCGAACAATTCCTGAACATTTCATCCAAATCTGTTCAGAACCTTTCAAGTTATTTTGAACAAAAAAACAAACATACAAATGCCAGCAAAAACATAACCTCCTTGGCAGAGGTAATACATAAAGCTGAATCTCTAATCCTGATGAATCTACCAACCCTGGTCCTCATGGGCTACTATCCTGCATGTTTTAGATGTTTCCATTTTCCAGCACACCTGACAGTCGTTATCAGGGTTCTGCAGAGATTGATGAAAGGCTCACCATTTGATTCAGGTGTGTTGGAAGAGGGACACATCTAAAACATGCAGGATAGTAGCTCACGAGGATCAGGGTTGGGCACCCCTGCTCTAGGTGGGGGGAAACTAGACCCATAAATCTATCCATTTTAAATGTTAAGTCATAAAATAACCCCTTTAATCTTTTCGGAAACTTGCAGATGATTAGAGAGGCAGAAAATTATTTTGTACATGTGTTGCCATGAATTTAAAGAAAAATAAAATGCTGAAAGACAACTCTACTACTCCCACTAAGGGTTGGGATTCCATATATATCATGGAGTTGTTTTTATTGGCCAAGAAATTGGAAGAAAAACATATGTGACAATTACACGTCATGCGAATTAATTTTTCTAATTAAAGCAGATTATGAGTGTTATGTTGAATTTCTATTAGTTGACCCAAACAAAGAGATATGAGTAGAAATGTTTAAGCTGTAAAAGGTAAAACAAGAAACAATGATAAAAGGAAACAAGATAAGCAAAATAAAAGATGCAACCCTACCATAATCCCGAAACAAGATGAAAATAAAAAAAAGTAACAACACAAAAATGATGCAACAAAATAAGATAAAAAGAGCAAAAATGATAAAAAAAAAAAAATTATGTAAAAGATTAAAACGAGATAATAGAGGAAAAAGATTAAAATGATATAAGGTGCAACAAGACAAATATGATATAATCAGAAGTAAAATAAAACACCAAAGATTAAAAACAACATAAAACATATAATATTAAAAAATGATGACAAGAAAAAAACAGAAAGACAAGATTAAAAAAAA